>VZRS01007767.1:351798-371675 GCA_013398055.1 Ifrita kowaldi | reverse complement strand
ACATGTCCCCAATCCCAGCTCCTTCCTCCACAGCCCCATACCTGTCCCACATACACCCCTTCGCACACACCCTAAATGCATACACAAACCTCCCCACACATACACCACCCCACCCACAGACATACACACCGCATACACACATACGCACTCGTGCATCACCGCGAACACCCCCACCCCCAAGCACACGCAGCCATGTGTCTGTTTCAGTCTTGGGCTCCTTCTCCTCCCTAGCACTTTGGGAATCTCGCAGCAGGTCCTCGTGGCCTCCTCTGATGGCACAGCCAAACTGGATTTTCCAGTAGTAAACTTAACAATGAAGCACAGTTACATTTTGTACTGTTAGAAGGAAATAGGGCTTGCTGGGTGAGGTGCCGCAGGCGTGCCTTCACCCGTGTTTTGCGGTGTGAAAAGTCTGCCATCAGCACCACTGGCTTCTTGCAGTGGCGGTGATGCCAACCAGGCTGCTTTTGGGTCTCAGTTCATGAATTTGTGCCAGGGCAAGAGGTCTCACCTTGGGGTTAGGCTGCTGCCCGGCTTCCTTGCTGCCCCTGGGAGCAATCTGGGCAGGAAACGCAGTGTTTTGGAGAAGTGGCAGTCCTGCTGTGCCTCTGTCACATACCTGCTGTCTCTTGAGTCGGAGCTCTGGTGTTCTGCGAAGGATTTGACTTACAATAAATAGGCAGGCTGGGGCTGTGTTACACAGTTCTTCTTTGATGTTTTGTGAAGCTAAGGATCTCAGCTGACCAGAAGTTTGAATGTGTAGCTGTCGTGTGCAATCTCATCAGGTTATCTAGAATACCTGTTTGCAGATTAGAGCATTCATGTAGAAAATGATATTGTATTGAAATCATATTATTGAAAATAAGAAGGTCTTTGGTACAACTTAATGTTATTTTTTGTGTGTCCTTGTTTGTGGGTTTCAGTAATCAATTTATAAAAAATTGGAAGATTTTGTTTACAAAATTACAGTAATTACTTAAACTACTTAAACATCATCTGAGATGACCAAACTGTCTGCAGAAACCAAAGAGGAATTTTCAGTCTGCTGTTGTATTGCTGTCATTTCAATCCTCCTGTAGCAGGAGGGATCTGTAATGCCTCATGTTCCCAAAACAAGAAAAGAATTACACTCTTGTAATTTTTCTTTTATTTCTGGTAGAAGCTGTCTTCACTGTTCAGCTTTCATTTAGTTTTAACTCGCCTGCCTGTGTGTGAATTGATCAAGGAGTCAGAGAAATGGGTATAATGTTAGGGTTGAATTTTGGTGAACCTCATGGGGTAGCTTGAAGATGTGAAGAACGTTGTTTTAAAGTCTTTTGAAAAGTTTACATTGTGGTTGGCTAATACCATTGTAGCCTTTAATACATTTCCTTTTGAAGGGACAATTGTTTTGCAGGCAGACTAATGCCTGAACTCTTAAAACCACAACAAGGTGGTGTGTGGTATTAGTGAGTCACTGATGGTGAGTCATACAAACTTCAATACAAATACATTAATTGTTTCATTTAATTTTGTTCTGGTGATATCTGGAAGGCCCAGAGAAAGATCATGACCTTGTAGAATTAGGTGTTGTACAAAAGCACACACAAGAAGACAGACCCTGAGCCTTCATGTACTCTTTTGTATCTAAACTTGATTTCAGATTTGTTTACCAACATGAATAAAAACAAGTGGGTCTTAAGCTTTCTGAAATTGAAGTTTGTTAGCAAGCATTTCTGCCTTGTAAGATTTGACAGGATAAATAGTCTATGTGGGATTATATGGGTTATACCTCCCAAAAAGAAACAATAGGGGCCTGAGCTTGATGGCAAATGTACATCTCCATATCTAGCCCTGGAAAATGAAGACCCCTTGAATACCAGTCCAACACGTTACTTGCAGAAATTGCATTAACTACATTCATTAATTGCAGCACTACCTTTAGTAAAGGTGATTTTATGTTTTGATGTACTTTTCAATGGAAAAGTGTATGTAGAAGGGGCAGTAGATGGTGTTACGTGTGTAATAACCCAGCTCTCTCCCACTCTTTTGCATGGTGAGTTTTGTTCTTGGGAGAGTAATGCAAGTAAAAATAACAAATGTAGGGAAAATAATAAGTACACTGGGAGAACCACCGCCCCCGCCCCTCCCATTAGGTCAGTCAGGTTGTGAGATGGGATGCCCAGAGGAGCTGTGCTATCTCTGTCTTTGGGGCTTTTCAAAACATAGATGGGTAAAGCTCTGAGCAGACTGACCATGATGCCTGGGGTGGCCACCTAAAAACAGGGACTAGACAAGAATAAGGGAATAAAGGTAGGTATTTGTTTGAAGGGCCTTCAAGGTACACCCTGGGCAAGCCAAAGGCTACTCAGTCCAAGATGGACCCTGAGTCACGAGTTCCTCACACTTTTATAAGCTTTGTTCATTTGCATGTCAGGGTTAATTCTCCAATTATAGCTTCAGTTAATGATGTAATTACCCCAAGTTTACCCCCCTTCTTAAGATGTTAGTTTACACATTTCGGGCCTAGGACAACCTGGAGAGCAAGCTTGGAGAGGTTTGTTATGTCTAACCAGCATGAGAGAACAGCAGTTAACAGGCTACGAGAAGCAGCCTGTTAGAGTTACACATTAGGCAGTGCAGGATTTGAAAAATATACAAATTAAACCCTAAGGCATCAACCACACCTCATAACTAACCCTGCACAGAGCAGGAGGCTGGACCAAGGGACTTGCTGAGGTCCCTTCCTGCCAAAATGGTCGGGTGGTCCTAACAAAAGGCTGACCTGGGCAAGTGAGAGATCCAATGTAGAAAGTGGCATCTGGTGTCAGGAGCTGAAATGCAGTTTGTAAGCACTCTTCTGACAGCCTGAGGTTGGGGGAAATCCTCCTGTAAGGCTTTAATGGTATCAGTTGCAAGGTCAGTAACTTTACTGTAGGTCCCTCCCTTGGGGTACTGCAAATCTTGATTGTTGGTAGAGCATGTGAGGGATTTCTCTTGGAATCATGGGTTTTTGTGCTACAGTCACCATGTGATCCAGATGAACTTTCCTGCTTCAAAACAAAGCAAAAATGTATGTTCATAAGTTAGAAATAAGACAATGTCTGTGCTCCACTCTTGGTTCTTTAAACATTACCCAGTGTAGAATAGGAGATTCTATTCTATATTTAAGGGAAGACAGATGTTGTGTGCCTATTTATAAAAGGTGGGGAGTGTGAAAAGTCTCTGTAACCAGTGTCCTTGTGTGCAGTTGTCCAGCTGAGAAATGCAGGGTTTCAGTCTGAGCCTAGATGTTACTTTCCTTGGATTTTAAACTAATATACTTATATGAAAGTGTTTTGTAGGTGCCACTTTTCTTCTGCTTTGACTTTCCTGTGTCCTCCCCTATTTTCAACTTTGAATTTTCTTTACAAACAGGTTGATTCCACTTTAGGATAATGGCAGGAAAAGTAAAGTGGGTAACTGACATAGAAAAATCTGTTCTAATAAACAACTTTGAAAAGAGAGGATGGATTCAGGTGGCAGAAAATGAAGACTGGAATTTTTATTGGTAAGTACAGTGCAATTACCGATTTCTTTTATCAATGTTATGGAGGCTTGCCCTGTTACCAGAGTCCAGACTTCTGTAATAAACTGTACTCCTCTTCATGATAATGATTTATGTTCAGGCTAATTATTTAGCATTTCAATACTGAGAGTGGATGTGAAATTAGATCAAGATTGTGGTAAAAGGAGGAGAGTAAATAATCTTCTCATTTAGTGTTTGTCTAATATAAGACCATGAAATGCTGTCCTAGAATGCAGTAAACTATTAACTGGCAGAAACAGTACTCTTTAAATAAACCAAACAATTTATGCTGTTCCTGTCAAATACATCAGAATGGCAGTTTGTGCTGCCAAATGTACCCTATGTGAACCACTTATTTAAATGGACAAGAATCTAGTAATCTGCTCATGCTTTTGGAATGCAGTTGGGAGAGTGGGGAAACACTCATGGAAATTGCTGTGTGACTGTTGTATTGTTTTGGGTTAGTTTTCTTTTTTTTCTTCCTGAAATGATAATATAGCAGATTGGTGGCATTGAGGAAATAGTCTTAAATTTTCACACTGAGACATCTAATAATGAAAATTCTTTGCATCTATGTCCCTGCTCTTATCTTCTGTGAAAAATGTAGTTGATAACTGATTTGATGACTCTGTCACTGCAGCACTTTCATCTGGTATATAACTAAACATCACAGGTGTTTTTAGCAGGATCTCTTAACCAGTTTTCAACTCATATGTCCGAATTCCTTTGTAATCCAAGTAGCAAGGCAGTCACTAGGAGGTTGGGCTTGTGGCTTTTTTGAAGAGGAAAGGTGAGTTTCAAGGGTGTGAAGTAACAGATTTAGAAAGAGGATTCTCTAGCATTTGGATGCACTTCAGTAATTTTTAGGCCCTGCTGGGGACTGACCTGACTATCAGCGAGCCAGAGTCCTGTAGGACCCATTTGTCATTTTCCTGTCCTCACTTCCTGCACCAATTTCAGTAGTAGTAGAGGGACTGATTAAACCTTCAGCAGGATTTCATTTGCTTTGTTAATAGAACTTCCAGATATGTTGGATTGTCACTGCAGCAAAATATTAAATATAAAGAGAAATGAGAGAGAGAAAAGATGAAGAAATTGGAGTGAGAAGATCTCTAATTTGTCCTCCTGCAGTGTGTTTCTTGAGAGAAACCATTTGGTGTCTGTCTTTGGTTTCAGGATGAGCGTCCAAACAATCAGAAATGTGTTCAGCGTGGAAGCCGGTTACCGCCTCTCTGATGACCAAATTGTCAATCATTTCCCAAACCACTATGAACTGACCAGAAAAGATTTGATGGTAAAGAATATCAAGAGATACAGAAAAGAACTTGAGAAAGAAGGAAGTCCTCTTGCCGAAAAGGATGAAAATGGCAAATATATTTATTTGGGTATGTTGTTCTTCTTCTCAGCATTCAGCTTTTTTCTTAGGTAGTCAATAACTGGAATCAAACCAGCTTTTTTGTGCATGAAGCACTGAATCTATGGAGTGTTACGACAGTAAAGTGGCTACCTTGAAGTGCTCTGTTCCTCTCTTGGGTTTGATTCATTTGGGGTTTCTTAAAAATTATTTTGGAGAGGGAAAATTGTGCGTTTAAGGTAGTTTACAATTAGATTAGGGGTGAAACCGAAGGGCTCTGCTACTTCATATGAGAGAGGGTTGCAGTTTCTTTAATTCAAAAGTGGAAAACCGTTACCTGAAAATCTTACACTGGAGCAAAAACTAAAATAAACGTTTTGCAGAAAGGCTCTGGACAGAACTGAATGAACAAACATTTCAGAGGAGAAATTTGGGAGAAGTTGGGGAGCTAATAATGACTGCTAGAAAATAAAATAAAAAGTAAACCAGACCAAAAAAAATACCGAGGAAACCCAAACCCCAAAACTAAACCAAGAATAGATCAGGAATGAGGAAAGTAGAGTTGGTTTAGAGGTCAGAAAGCATTGAAGTGAAACAGAATGGGGATATGGGGAGTTGAATTACATCTTGGAAAAGTGAAATAAAAACACTTCATCCATGTAAGAAAACAGTTCTGTAAGGACAGAAATGAAGATGATCTAATAGCAAAAAGTGAAAAATGTTTTTCTTTAGGTTTGAGGTAATCATGTGAGCATGGGAGCAAAGAAGAATAATAGGAGTTCAGAATAAGATATAATAAATAAGAATAATGGGAGTTACATGGAAATAAAAATTATACAGCCAAAGGGGAATTTTGCCTGCACAGAGCATGATAAGGAATGGTGAAATTTGGTGTAGGAAATTGAGAAATTTTGATTGTTTAGGTGGAATAGTATCTAATACTCTAATTGCACAGCATAGAAACGGAAGAAGAAAATTTATTCACATGAATTAGAATCTAATACTATGAAGTTAGCATCATGCAACATTTTGCAATTGCTTAAGTTAAAAACTGGAATGTAAATGAGATAAAAAGCAGCATGAGTCTTAATGAAGGAGGGTCATGACAGACTGGAAAACTGGAAATACAGAACTTTTCTTGTTTGGTATATATGTGTCAATAGCCTTATCAGATACAGTGGCTTTAATTGTGCACCTTTTTTTCCCTTTACTCAGATTTTGTTCCTGTGACTTTTATGCTTCCTGCCGATTATAATCTCTTTGTTGAAGAATTCAGAAAGAATCCCTCCAGCACGTGGATTATGAAACCTTGTGGCAAAGCTCAAGGAAAAGGAATATTTCTAATCAATAAACTCTCCCAGATTAAAAAATGGTCTCGAGACAGCAAAACATCTTCGTAAGTTCTTAAAGTCCTTTATTGTACTTTCTGTAACTAGGTGAACTACGTCAACATGGTGAATATCTGATGCCTGGGAGAAGTATTCCATTATTATTATTATTTTTATTATTATTATTGCTTTGTCATTTTGTAGTTAAGTTTGCATTTAACCTCAGTTGTTATGTCACTTCCTCCTTCGACAGGTTATAATACGAGTTGTTTTGGTAGGAGGAGGTACACAGAACTGCTCAATTAATATTCTTTATAAAAATGCTTTCATTGTTGTTGGGGAAAAAATTGCATAGAAATAAATTGTTCTGCTTCACAGTATTAAATAACAGGAAGCAAGAGAAAAATCTTCCCCTCAGCAATTTCAATAATTGTTTAATATATATTAAATCACTTTTTAAATTTGTGTGAAATAAATGCACTTTCCTTTTGGAACACAAAATAATATATGTCATGTTGATGATCTCCTTGCAAATGGATGAAGCAGGTTAGCAGTCTTACATTTTTCTCTGACTGGAAGTTTTGCTCACACAACTAATGTTAAGCTTTTTCCTGTGATCAAGTGACTGACTGAATATCACTTGAGTGTTTTTGCCCACATTTGATTTGGAATCTGAAGAATGTCACAATCTGAAAGTTATATTAACTTTTCACAGTGGTTTGCAATCGCAAACCAAGCACAATGCAAATATTCCAGTAGTACAAGACTTTGAATAGTGAGGGTTATGTACTACTACAACCTTTTTGCTTGTCTGGACCTTGCCAAGCTCTAAATTCTCTTCAAGGAAAAAAGGCTGGCCTGTGTAACTGCATTCTGAATGGCTTGGTCAGCTACTGTGTGAGTTTAAATGGGTAATTAATCTTATTAATGTCATCTGTACAGTATTTTCAGCTTTTTTTTGGTATATAATGCCTGATGCCAAGTGTGTATTATTATCAACCACAACTTTATACGTTGTCTTGGCAAAAGATGCAAGATTTCAGTCAACTCAAAATTTACAGAACACTTCTAAAGAAGTAAAAGACTTCAGGGATTGCATTGTTGCAAATATCATATTGTGAGACATGATTTGTGTTTTTCAGGTTTGTTTCTCAGTCTTCCAAGGAAGCCTATGTGATTTCACTGTACATCAACAATCCCTTACTGATTGGTGGAAAGAAATTTGATCTTCGTCTCTATGTTTTGGTGTCTACCTATCGTCCACTGAGATGTTACATGTAAGGTTGCATGTATTTCTATTTTGTTTAGAGGAAATGTCCAGTGTAGTCAAAATAATGTGCATGTTGCACAAAGAAGTTTAACCTGTAAATGGTATCCTAGGATGCTAACTTCCTTGTTTCTTACAGGGATTTAACACATTTTAATGACTTTTTGCTTTTGAGGTATAAACTTGGATTTTGCCGCTTTTGCACAGTGAAATACACACCAAGTACAAGTGAACTGGATAACATGTTTGTACATCTTACAAACGTTGCCATTCAGAAACATGGGGTAAGTGTGCTGAGTTCTTTCATGCTTTTTTCTAGCAAGACTGATTTTCTTAAGTTATCCCAAAAACTTGGAATCAAAAGGTTTTGTCATACTGTTCATCATCTTGCAGTTAAAATACTTCAACTTGCACTTAGAAATAAATGCATTTTAGGATTTAGAAATTTTAGAAAACCAGAGCTCAAAAGTCAAGATAATGAGTTGCAGCTGTATAATAGAGTGTGATATTTTCAGTATTGACTCACAGTAGTTGAGAGCAGGGTTGTTCTTCACATCTCCTTTCATTTAAAAGCCAATATGCTCACTTATTGAATTGAACAATGAAATTAATGAGCTTGGATCATGTGGATATGTGTTTTATAATAGTGGCTTAATAACTCCTTCCTCGTCTCCCCATCCCTCTCTCTCTCTGGCATGCAGTTACTTCAATTTCTTATTTCCAGCACTTACTTTCCAGCTTCTTCCAATGTTCCCCCAAGCTCCTGCCCCTTCCTGCCTTCTGTGGGAAACAAAGGGAATGTGCAGTTGCAAACTTGAGATAAATAAGTGCTGCCTGGCCATCTGGTGGCTTCCTCTTGCATGGACAAAGCTGGAACTCTGCCTGCAGAACGGTTCTGTCCTGTAATTTACCACTGATATTCATGAGGCAACGTGAGAGCTTTGACAACACTTCCTTATGTCAAAGTAGGCTGAAATTCAGCAGTAGAGAGGGAAGGTTAGTGGGGCAGGGGTGACATAGATGGGCATAAAGTGTCACTTCCCAAGCCTTGTTCCTTCAGGGAGTGACTTGATAATGATTGTCCCTTTGGTGTTTTTAGCAGATGTCTGTGATTTTCAAACCATGCCTTTGGTACAGTAATTAAAACTCTATTGTTGCACTTCCTAATGCCCTGAGTTTTATTTTAATGGTATGGAAAATAAATATGTATGGACATACACACACACACGCTCCTGATTATATTCATGTGGGTGTACACCTGATATGTAATATATCTTAAACTGCAACCTTGCTCAGTGTGCCTTCTCTGCTACTGTTCCATAAGATGTGCAGCATAGCAGAACTGTTCTTGTCTGGATATTGCTGTAACAATGTGAATGATAATGTTTGTAGTTCTAAACCAGGGTAAGTGGTCAAATATGGCATTTTTCAGTACTACAAACATTTTATTGCTCAGGTGCTGATTTGTGAAGTGCTTCAAGCACATTCTGGTTTGACAGGGCACATTGAGAATTACTTACAGTGAAAGCAGGTCCCATACAACTTAGAGAATAAATCCTGGTGCTGTTGCCAGTACAAGTGAAGATGAAGATGTGAGGCACATGGTACAGTGCCTGTCCTGTTATTATGCACCCTTCCATCTTCTCTACCAGTTAAAGAATGGCCTTCAAGTTTCCCAAATAAAAGAAATGAATGTGGTGGTGTGGTCACTTAGAATAAAAGACAACAGAAATGGATATAGAAGTAGCAGCCTGAAAATGTGGAAACATTACTAGAATATTTGAAAAGCTTTTTATAAATTGTAAACAACTCATATCTGTTCAGTTTGGCAGAAAGGCATAAGATAAGTTTAATGTAAAGTGCTACCCATCCTATTTGCTTTTCTCTTTTAAATGTGCCTGTAACTTTGGAGGCATTTAGACTGTAACTGTACCTAATTTGAGCTGTCAATAATTTATAAAAATTATGATGACGTGCTGGAAAATGTATGTGTAATACAAACAAAACAACAATAACTCTTACACGTAATTACTTTCACTTTGCTTAATATCTTCAATTAAACAAATGTGACTGTGTAAAGCTCTACCCAGTTGCAATCTATTTTGGTTTGAGTACTTGTTCTAAAGGGCAAAGAGGGCTGGAACTTTGATCTGTGTTCCCTTGCTGGAATCTGGTCTCAAGACATTTTTTCCCATGGAGCAAATTCTGAGAACCATGTTTCAGGTCTTTATTTGTACAGTCCAGTTTTCCAAACTTACTAATGGGGGAGCTGTAGGAGAAAGCCTAATAGTAAGACAGATGCTTCTTTGACCTTGTGCTAAAGGAGGACAGAATTTGTTCTTCTGAGAGCTTTTTTCTGCTTTATGCATTCTGTGTTTTATAATTTAGCAGGCATACAATCATTAATTCTCAGAAATGCTCTGAGGAGAGCCTTTATAAAGGGACAAAACATTTGTCCTGAGAGTTCCTTGAGGGCTGAACATGTGCCTTTCCATCAGTATGAAGGACCCTTGCTTTGCTCTTGTCTTTCCATTTAAAGAGAAATAAAGCAGAGCCTTGATAGCCTCTGAAAAGAGAGCATAAGGTAACCTCCTGTTTTCCCCTGTTCCATTTCAGTAACACTTAACGGGTTTTTGTACTGAATTACTTGGAAAATTTAACTTTTACAAACAACTCAGTTATCATTTCACTATGTTCTTGAATGTAACTGTTATCAGTAGCACCATTAAGAAGATACCAGGGAAGAGACAAGTTGTACTTGGAAGTGTTTGTCTGTGTTTATTTATTTAAACTGCTGCATTTTACAACAGCTACCTTCAGCAAAATTCTGCTATTAGTCATTAATTGTTTTTTCCTTATCCCCAGAGGGGGAAAACATTCAGTTCTTTCCTTTCACATTTTAAAGCTTCTATTTCCAAATTATAACTCATACTTTACTATAAAACTATCAAAGTACCTGTTGGTTTTTTTTCTCCTAAGAAAGATTTATTACTTGATTTGCAATGTGTGATACAAGCGTATTAGAGCTATAATAAAAGCAGTTGTTTATGCAGAAGGCAGTTGAAAGCTGAAGTCTTCCTGAAGCTGCAAGAACAATTAGCCAGGTTTGTTTTTAGAGCAATACTTGTAAGTGTAAGGGGACTTTTTGTGGGAATGAAAAAACCTGTCGAACAAGTTCAAAATCTTAGACTGAGTGAACTCCTTAACTCTTCAGGATGATTACAACCATATCCATGGAGGCAAGTGGACAGTGAGTAACTTACGCCTGTATCTGGAGAGCACCCGTGGAAAGGAAGTCACCAACAAATTATTTGATGAAATCCACTGGATAATTGTGCAGTCCCTGAAGGCTGTTGCGGTGAGTGCTGTTCCTGGAATGCTGCCAGTGACAGCATTCCAGCTGCAGGCTTCCCATAACCATGGAAGGGAGCTTGCCATTAAAACCCCTCTATCTATTTGCTGCTCTTTGAGTGGTGGTGTTGATGCTGATTTCTGCAGTTCTCTTATCTCGTGATTTCTCTGAGATGAGGGAACTGCATCTTGGGTGGGTGAGTAGGTTGAGCATCTGTGGGTGTTTGAAGGGGTGAATAAATCTCTTTCCTTGAGGGCTTTGTGAACTATTTAATATGACTTGATACTGCCCTTGTGAATAGTATTAAGTTCTGCCAAAATGTGTGACGTCATTCCAGCAATAACAAATGTGTCAAAGAAAAAAAATCTCTGGAGGACAATTTATCAAAGGAAACCTAAGGCTGTTACTTCATCAGAGTTACATAATGTACTTTCACCTCTTTTATACACAATTCATGGAGTTATCACAAACTCTTATTTAAAAAAGAAGCAGCAGCCAGTTCTCTGAGTGGCTTTCTAGTGTTTGGGTAATATTGGATGATCACATTACAGGGCAGGTATCACTCTGGGGGTCAGCTGGGGTAACTGAGGAGCTCACTGCTGCCAAGGACTCTCCTGGTCTCAAGTACATTGTCTTGTCATCTCTTTTGGGTTGGTCCTGGCACCATTTAGAGCTGAATCAGCTCACTTGTGAACTGACAATTACTACCTTGCTTTATTGATGGCTTAGTGTTCTGCCAGGGGAATAAGCTGAGTCATGGAAGGAGCAGATGAACACCAGAATCAGCACAAGAAAGAGGGACAAGGTCGTGCAGCTAGGATCAATGGGAGGTGGGGAAGCATGGCCTAACCCGGCCTCTGCTGTGCAATCATATCTGAAGATAACTTGGGAGAAGAAAAGGGATGTAATCAAATGTTAGCAGAACCTTAGAAGAGGAAAAGTGGTGAGAATTATGGAGCATGAAATTTGTTGTTCCTCTGTCCTTCTGTCAATGGCACATGTAATGAGATGCTTGTTCTTCCTTCCCACTTTCAGTCCCTGAAGAAATTAAGAGCTTCATAATTATTCTAAGGGAAAACATCTCACAAACCTTCACAAATTTCTCTAAAAGATCTAATGAGATTCACACAGAAGAAAAGTCTTATAGCACTCATACTGCAAATGTTTAGCAGTTGCTGGAAAGCTGCTGGTTCTCTAGAGGTTGTGCATCTCAGCACAACTTGATTCTTGGCCTCCCTTGGCTTTGGGGTTATAGTTGCCTTGAGTAATTATAATTAAAAATGTATTTTGTAATTGCTTGACCTAAAATTTCTGCATAGTTACAGCAGCAGAATAAAAGAAATGTCTTTGAGTAAGTCTTTTTTTTCTAAAGTTTAAAGAATTCAAAATTATGTGAAGCTGTAAATTTTCAAACCTTCTGTTTTCTCCTGATGCATGCAGGCTTTAAATATAGTTATTACTTTTGCAAAGTATGAAAACACTTATTTTCACACAGGAAACATAATGGGAAATTAACATAACTTAATACTTGGCATCAATGCAGTCATCAGTACTGAAATATTTACATACAGCCTCAAAAAAAGAGGCAGTCCTGAACCTAGTAGTTAGCAAGCTTGTATTTGAGTTACAACACTGAAAAGTTTTGTAGGAGGTTCATAATGTCATCATATGTGATTTCTAGCAAAGAAAGTGTTTAATTGGGTTACTTACTGAAAAGTTGATTTTAATACATATTAATGTCTTTTCTTTTTCCCCAGCCTGTAATGAATAATGATAAACACTGCTTTGAGTGTTATGGATATGACATTATCATTGATGACAAGCTTAAACCCTGGCTAATTGAGGTAAAGTTATGTAAAATACAGGAAAAAACTTCCTTCTCATTTCACAGAATAAAACTTAAGTAGATTTCAAGGTAGTCTTTCCTCTTTTTAAACTATATTTTTTGTTTATCAGGTAAGTGGATTAAGAAAAATGTTGCAAAGTGAGATAGGTCATGTGATGACCAAGCTAGAATGTGCTTTTCTTTCCTATTTTTTTGGTGTTTCTATTTGTTTGTGACTTCTGCTTTTGTCTTCTAAATCCAGTGCATCCATACAACTGCACTTCAGAGGCAGTCTGAATGTTACCAGCCCTGTTAAGTACTGGATCAGTACCTGGGAAATGGGCATTGGCTTGATGGAGCATAGCATCATATTTAAGTTTTAAATGCTGTCATTGCCTTAATGTTACAGGTTGAGAGGAAACAAAAGGGGCATACAAAGGATAATTAGGATATTTGGAAAGCTTTTTTATTTTTTACCTTAATTTCTCTTTGATGTATTAACTTTAGATCTGTATATTTAATATAAATTTTATCCATCCCTCTTCCTTCTCAATCTAATTTGAAGTGAACTTCATAAAAAAAAATCTATTTATTGTTCTGATACCACTTCTCCAAAATAAACTTGGAACAAAGATATGTTAAATGAATCCCTGATTTAATTACAAGATACAATGTAGTGCTTTGAATAGAGAGCACTCTCCAGCTCACAATATAACAGGGGAGAACTCAGATAAGAACTTGAAGTTGTTTACCTAGAAGAGAGCCACAGATTTCTGTAACAGCTGTTCATGTAAACTGGGCAAATTTTAAGCACTCAAATGTGTGGGGTCTGTAGCCATGTAAACAGAAAAAACCCCAAAAATTCTGTCTTGTCTGATTCACCCTGGTGAATGTCATCTCAACAGAAATCTTCATGCTGACACTGCAGACACTTAACAGAGTGGTACTTTCCTGTCTAAGTAAAAAGAAGAATGCCCAGTGGGGAATTCCTTCCAGTGTCTGAGGAAATGAAAGATGTGCTTTGAGCCACCAAGTCTCAGTTTCCCATGTGGCACATGCAGTCATCACACGTGCTGTGTGGAGAGCTATATAGCACTCCAAAAACTGATGCTGTTTTTTCCTTTTGTAGGTTAATGCTTCCCCTTCTCTTACTTCCAGCACCGCTAATGATCGCATCTTGAAGTATAATCTTATTAATGACACGCTTAACATTGCTGTGCCTAATGGGGAAATCCCCGACTGCAAATGGAATAAATCTCCACCAAAAGAGGTTCTGGGCAATTATGAAGTCTTGTAAGTTTTATCAATGTTTCAGATAAAGGCCAATGTTTTTCTGTCACCTCACTTTTTTTGATGTGTAATGTAGACCAAAAAGAGAAGGTGAACTTCATTCTGCTGTGAAAAATGGGCACAAAGTATCGCTTCATTTCTTTGGAGCTCCCTTGGAGGTGCGAGTGAATTAAAGCAGATCTCCCCTGCCTCATGTCCGAAGAGAATGTTGTCTCATAAGCCCCTGCTTGCACCTTCTGAGCTTCCAGCAGCTAGAATTGAGGGACAGAAGCAAAGAGAATGTTTGTCTTCTACATGTGCAGAACTTTAATTGTATTGAGGGTAATATATAGATGGTACTTCAACAGTTAAAATAGTTGGTTCTGGTTTAAAAGTTATTTGATGCAAATTTTCGCTCAGTTCATAGAAATAACACCTCTTAAGCCCTGTAATTCATAAATGTAGTAATAAATAAATAATATAATTGTCGGATTTTTTTTAAATTCCTCAGTCTGTATTATAAGGAGAGAAATGAAGGAAACTGAGATTTTTATATCTGCAGAATTTACCTAGGATTGATTGGTCTTATGCAGAAGAACGCTGATTTAAATACCATATTGCTGACACAGTTTCTCATCTTTTTTGAGAAAATGTTTGGATTGGTTCTCTAGCACTAGTGGTGCAATTGCTCAGTATGTCAGGAATGACTTTATGTGCATAGCTGATCCACTAGTTCATACTCATCTTAAATGCTTTTACTCTATATTAGTAAAAGCAGTTAAATAAAAGTGGTTTAAATTAGGATTTAAGTTTTAATAAATATTATATACATGGTAACTGTGAATACCTATAAAGCAGTATAACTAAGTATATACTATGATTTTTCTACAAAATATTTTATTATTATCTTCTGTTAATTACAGTTACCTATCTATAACCAAATTCTGCTTGGAATTTGCATAGCAGCTGAAAGGTCAGTGTGTGCTGAGGTGATCTGAGGCTATAATGGGTTTAGATATTTACGGAACTACTCATCACTGTGGTTAAGTGTTAGCAAATATGTGTCATCAAATGCATTTTGTTTGATCACACGGCTGTTTAGTTCACCTCATTCTTTCCCTTCTCACTCTGTGATGCAACAGTGGAGTTTTAACACTGCAGCTAACAATCCTCCCTTTGAAGCAATAGCTCAGGAGTTATTTAAACTGGCAGCAGTCTGATGTTCTGCTTAACCACAGAGCTGCAGAAGTACATGGGGAATTTCACAAGCACGAAATTTCACAAACTCAGGAGTAACTAAAGTTGCCAGATGACTTGTTTCTTTCAAACAGAGGCTGCAGATATTTCAGATGGTCTGTATTGTAAAATTAAGGCTGTGTAGAATCACAGCTAAAAGCTGGGCGTAAAGCTGTGCGTAGAACAGCTTGTGTTAAACTCCAGCTCTAGGTAGTAAGCAGAATAGAATGTAGAACTAGAATATACAGGACCCACTGCTGTGTGTGAGCAGGACAAGGCACTGAAGGGGTTTTCTTGTCTCCAGATATGATGAAGAGATGGCACAGAGTGATGGGACTGATCGTGACCTGCGGAGTCGTCCTGGGCAGTCCACGGGGGTCAAAGGAAGCCGTGCAAGAGATTCAGGAAAGCCTGTGTTGACCACCTGGAAGTGATGACATAAAAAATAGCTGCACTCTTGGTAGGATTACTTCAAGAATAACTTGCAATTTTAGAACAGATTCCTATGTTTTGCTACATTGCATGTAGGAAATACTAAAGAGGGCAATACAGCCTTTGGAAAGTGAAACAAACACTCAAAACCCAGGAACTGTACTAGATGTACACTGACCTGATTATTATTACAACAGTACATACAGAGTGTGTATGTATATACAGTTATGTTCATATAATTTGTATAAACTACTTCTGAATAATGATTAAGAACTTTATTTATAAAGATTGCACCTCAAAATACGCATTCTGAAAGAAACTCCTTGCTGTTCTGGATAGTATTTATTTCCTCTGGTAGCCCATCCCTTCCTGCCTGTAATAAATGAGCTGTGGATTCTGTAAAAGGGCAGAATGGTGGTAAGTATTAATATTTTCACAGGGATGGTTCAGACTCTTGTAGTAAAAGAAGAGTAACTAGAAAAAATTAGCAGTGCATGTACTTGAGGCTGTTGCCAGTTAATGCAGCTTTTGATTTATAACCAGTATTAACAAATTGAAAAACAAGGCTTTAAATGCTGAGGGTTGGGGATTTTTATTTCCTTTAAGTGTTCTGAGCTGCTAACTCTTTAAAGGTAGGAAGTTTGATGGATGAGGGAGTGTTTCAATGGTATATTGATGGACTATTTCACTAGCCATTAATTTTTATTTTGACATAGTGCATGTCTGTGGAAAACAGACAGAGCAACCAGATACTGTGATAAATCTCATTGCTTGAAGCTGATGATAAATCTTTATTTGCACCAGAACCTTTCAGTGTATTTATGCATGTATATAAGTCAAATATCTGTATATTTTTGTATATTTTATTTAACAAAAATATTGTTGCACATGGCAACCTATTTCTGGTAGCTATGATAACAACAGTTGTGATGTTTAGCTACTATAAAAATGGGTATTTCAGTCTTCTAACAGCAGAGCATATAAATAAACTAGAGGGGTCTGTGATTGGTTGTTGCTTCCACTTGACTTTCTACCAGATATTGAGTTGTCATTTATAAATGGTAATGTGCATTGGTTGTTTTTATTCTCCTTTTCCCTTCCTCCTTTGTTGTTTGTTTTTTTTTTAGTAGAGTTAAACTCTCCCAAAAGTTTTTGGTTTCTTGAACACCTAAAGCAGACCACCTGCAACTGCAGCACTTTGCCTGCTTTGGAAAGTCCTCCTGGAAGAGGGCAGCAAACCGTGGTCTTTGGGACAGTTGAACACAGTCTGGCAAGAGCAGCTTGTGTTGGGGAGGGAGGGCAGATGTGGGCTGGGCTGACCAATATCCTTACACAGAATCTGGGGTTTATCCTTGCAGTAAAGAATGAAATGTGTAGACGGAGTCCCTCCTTAATCTTCATTAATCTTGTCTATTCCACTGAAATAAAATCTAACTGATTCTCTCTTCATCAGACTTGAATCTTCTCACTGGCCTCTACAAAAGCATATTCTAGTTGACTCTTGAAATAAATAAGGCAAAGGCAAGATGATCACTGCAGGATGGTCCAGCTCACCTAAATTCCAGGTCTCATATTTTGGGGTTGGGGTTTTCCATTTGGGTTTTTTGGTGTGGGGTTTGTTGATGGTGGTGGTGGGCTGTTTTGGTTTTTCTCAGTTCCTAACTGTGAGTCTTGCTTGTAGATTTGAGCCTTGACAGGCAAGCTGCTCTTAAGTAGATGTGGAGTGAGATGTGTTAATGAGCAGTAGCGTTGTTTTAATTATACGATGTTTAGTGGGCAGATGTTTCCGGTTTTACCCCCAGCTGCCTGTTAGGGATAAAGTGGGAAGTAGTAACAGCCCTGGGGACTGTGGGCCTGTAGTAAATAGTATTTTGTAGTATGATTATATGTTTAACAGACAGGTAACATAACAAGGATGCTCTGATAGAAGGAAAATGAAGCTTTCTCTCACTGCTTGTGATTAATTTCTGTAGTGGCTGGGACAGAGGATGTGTTGTTGTGGTATTCTTCTATTGCAACAGTAGCACTGCTTTTTGGGAAGGCTTAACATGGCAGCAAAACCTGGTCTGAGTTATTAGGATTTATTGCTGTGGAAGGCTTTGGAGAATGAATCCAGGGGATACTTTTAGCTGTAATTTCACAATGACCCAATACTGATAACAGAATCTAAATAATCTTCTTTTTCCAAATTGGTTTGTTGATGGTACTCTGTGTTGGCTCTGATGTTATTACAGGTGGGCAATGAGTTGAATCAGGACCTCCAGAGCATAGACATTAACAACACAAAATAGTAATGGCACTACCTAATACTACCAATGCTGAATATTCTTATTTAATTGTTCAGGGGAGTTCTACTGGCTTGGAAAGGATCAGCTCATTTGCATCCTCAATATTCAGTATTTCAGAAGTCAGGACTGGAAATCTTGCTGTTGCTTTCAAAGATTTCTGTCCCAGTGTATAGCAGATACATTAAGTAAAATATAGTATTTGTAAAGAAGTATTTTATATGGAAAATGTTTTTGTAGCAGACCTATCAATTCTAAACATGCAAATCCTTCTCTCTGGCCCAGTGTAGTATTGAGAAAGCATGTTTCAAACCCTTGAGCATGAAACATCTTTGTAAAATATCTAGTAAATTACAATTACTACCTCAAAATAAAAACATTAAAATATTATTAACAAGGGGAAAAAAAGGGGGAAGAAAATCCTGACAGGAATCTTGGACTTTGTAATTCATAGTCTCAGAGCTAGAATGAAGGTTTCAAATGTTGATACCACATTTTACAGTTATATCTCCAACCAATGCAGTAGTAGTAATTTATCTTGCTGATCCCAACATGAATTTAGTAATGCAATATTCTCTTTAATGAGCAAGAATTCAAAAACCCTACAAATGCAGTGAGTCTCTCTTCCTGATCTCATTCCATTTTCTTTTTAAAAACAATAGTCTAGTGATTATATACATAAGACTGCTTTCTCCTCATTTCCTTTACTTGACAGGCTTTTTGCAGAGGTTGAAGTTTGAAGGCCTAATTATATTTTCACTTCTACTATATGAAAAACCTATATATGTAAAAGAAGTTTTAAGGAACAAAACTGAAATAACATGGAATTCTAATATACTAAGATTGGCCTTCTGAATATCAGCACTAAACTGTCCTGGTTTCAAGTGGGATAGAGTTAATTTCTTCTCAATAGGTGTTGCAGTGCTGTGTTTTGGATTTGGAAGGAGAATGGTGTTGATAACACACTGATGTTTTGGGTTTTTGCTAAGTTGTGTTTATCCTGAGTCCAGGACTATTTATTTTGTCTTGTCTCATGCTCTGCCAGTGAGGAGGTGCACAAAAGGAACAGAGAAGGAGCACAGCTGGGACAGGTGACCTGAACTGGCCAGGATATTCCACACCATGGAATGTCATGGCCAGTCGATAAACTGGGAGAGCTACTCAGCAGGGCTGATTTGGGTTTGGGGAAGGGAGGTCTGCAGGTGGTGAGCAGTTGTATTGTGCATCACTTGTGATTTTTTCCCTGTTGTTATTGTTATTATTATTACCAACCATTATTATTGCACTTTATTTTACTTCCAATTATTACACTATTCTTATCTCAACATACAAGTTCTCCTTCAGTTCTCCTCCCCATTCCACCCAGTGTGGGGAAGGGAAGAGAGGGAGCTAAGTGAGTGGCTGGGTGGTGTTTCATCTCCAGCTGGGCTTAAAACCACAACACAAACCCCAGGAAAAAAATCTGTAACAAGCAGCAATTCTTCCTTTTCTATGCAGAACTTGAGGCGTCGTGTACGTCAGTGAAATGTTCTTGAGAAACTCAAAATTAGGAAGCTCTGTTGCTACTTAAGGTCTGTTTTTAAGAGTCGTTGAAAAATTCTCTGAAGGAATTTGAGTAAGGAAAGAGTTTGTGTTAGCTGGAAGGAGTGTGCATAAAGCAGCTTTTCTGCAGACTTGGAGGGTGCCAAGGAAACGAAAGCAGTCATAGCTGATAGTTCTGTGGGAGGAGGAAGAGGGTGGTATGTGGGTATCACCCAGTGGGATGTTGGTTTGTGCCTGGTCATGAAAGGTAAAGGTGGAAATCGAGTTAGGAGGAAGAGAAACTGGAAAGGGAAACTTCAATTGCTTACTCAGAGATAAAATCTTCAACTTTTCACTTCTGCATCTTTAACTAAATCTCTTGCTTAATAGGACAGAACTAATGGTACCAAGTGGTGCCCAGGCTGGTAGGAGCCTGGGGCATGCCCTGCTGTCAGCTGGAA
>VZRS01007767.1:281849-344503 GCA_013398055.1 Ifrita kowaldi | reverse complement strand
CTGCTCGGGGAAGTTTGGTGACCCACTCGGTGGTGGTGACCGCTTTGGTTTGGGGAGGGAAGGGGAGGAAAAGAAGGCGAGGATGAAGTCCTAAACTTGAGCAGCTGGGTTTTTCCTCCCGGCTTTGAAATCCCGGCGCCCCGGATGCTGGCAGGTAACGATGCTGATTTGGTGGCAGGAGGTGTTTCTTACGGGAGTGAGTGAGGGTTTAAACAGCTCAGGGCCTCCTGAGTACCTGTTATGACCCAGCTCAGTCAAGCTTCTTGGTCTTGCCGTTGCCGCCTTCTGTCTTGGCTTTCCCTTTTTTGGCCTGTGGAAAGAATCTCCTCATCTCCTAGACCGAAGCTTCTGTGTGAGAGACAGACATCTCTTTATGTGCACTGAGGCTACCTGGTTAGGGAAGAACAGGATGTGTACAGTGTCTGCCTGGCTTGCTGTGTCTGTCTTTCTCAGCTGTCTCTGCTTGGAGTGACTCAGAAGCTGATAGATTCAGTCTTCTGAGCTGTCATCCTTTTGCCTGAGCAGTAGAGGAAGCCAGAAAGACGCAAGTGGCATATGCTGTCCTTTGTAAAGTGAACAGTTTGAAAACTAAATGCAGTCTTGCAGTTTTAAACGCTTGGATTACTTGATTAAAATCGTAGATTAGCTAGGATAATTTAAAACTAGTACACCACTGCTCACGTTTCCTGTACCTGTTTGTGTAAGTTTGATCATTTGACCCAGACTGGGGTAAGAAATGAGCCTTGGATGTGCTAGGCACTTTTGTTTCTGTTGTGCTCTACGACCTCCTGCTTAAAAAGCTGCCGTGAGACTGTTTTCTCTTGCTATTAGGGAGTGGGTGAGGGATTCCCTTCTGCTAATTTGTATTTAATGCCAGCATCTGTTCAGCTCTTCTTTAAAGCCAAAAACCTTTCCCCTGCTTTTAAAAGTTAAAACAGTAGTAGCGCTTTATTACAATAGCCATAGTGAAGGCTACGTTATGTAAGCAACTGAGTTTTCATTCTGATTTTAGTGCAACAAAAGGATCATTCTCATGTGTCTGCGATGAGACCAGTGGAAGAGCACCACTTTGTTGCTTTCTTGGGCAGGGTGGGCACACATGACTTTATGACTTTTATTTCTGCTTAAAGGTGGGCAGTAACTAAAAGAGTTTGCCAGCTGTGTTTCAGATGGTCAAAACTTTTAAATTGCATTCTTTAGTATTAAGGTTATTTACCACCAAGGGCTAATGTGCTGGCTGTTTTATACCTGTACCTGCCTGAAATTATATTTTGTCAATATAATATAATGCAATTTGCCTTCAAAGATAGTAGTTATATTCTGCCAATTATGACTGAATCAGCTGAAGCAGGAGCACATATTAGCATAAGGAGCATGTCTGTGTAGCACAGTGCAGCATCATTTTAGAGATCCCTGATCTCTGATACACCACAGCTTCAGTGTGCTGAGCAGGTGAGGTGTGCAGGTGCCACTTTGCCATGGCTGTTCTGTGCTCAAGTGCTCCAAACTCCCTTTGGGAAGTAGTTTACAAATCTGGATCAAGTTTTTCTTTTTTATGCCTTTGAAATACCATCATAATAAAATGGCTTTTTGACTGTGGTCTAGATCATTGTGATCTATGAATGTTTTTAAACAGCGCCTTCAGAAGATGCCTGGATGATACATTTTTCTACTGGGTAAATGTCTGCTTTCTTTTCTTGTGACAAGCCACTTGAATGTTGGTCTGAAAATCAGTGAAGCTGTTATTTTTACCAGGTGACATGTTTGGATGATTTAGTGTCAGGCATGAGAAGTTTTGTTCTCGTGGTCTGTCTGCGGAGCATATGGGCACCTTTTCCTGCTCTAGAGCTTAAAGATGTCCATATGTCAGTTCTGTGCTTCCCTGATTGTGGTTAAAATAAGCTTGAAGGTGACTGTGAATTGAATGGGTAGCCTATAAATGCAGGCCAAGAAAATTCTTGCTTATTGCAGGAATTGGGTGAAGTGCTTAGCAGTGCTGCCGGTCAAAAGTTGCCTGTGCTTGTACAAATCTGTGTTGTAATACAAAGTAGCTAAAAGGTAGCTTTCTCTTTCTGAGTTGGTGCCTGGTTTTCTTAGTGTAGCAGCTCCTGGAAAAACTGCATCTTGGCATACAATAAGCCAGGAGAACAGTAGGTGCAGATTGAAGGTGGGTTTTGTTTTGGTGGGGTTTTTTTTTGTTGTTGTTTTTTCTTTGTTGGTGGTGTTTTGTTTTTTAATATATATTTTTAAACATCCATATAAAGTAATAAATGAGTGCCTTTTTGGTTCTTGGAATCTCTGCTTTTTAAAAAAATACTAGGATTTAATGACTTTCTTGTTGCCTGAGACCTGGAATGAAGTGTCTAATGCTTGAATTCATGACTAGTTGTGAGATGAACAACTTCTTTGTGACATGGGATTTAATTCAATTTCTTTCAATAATCCCCAGAACTTCAAGAGGTGACACTGTTCTTTTCAACTAAACCCAGTTACTGATTTTTGACTTAATGTAATGATGATTTATTCCCAGGAGATGAAAAGAAAGAAGTAGGAAATAAAACAGTGATGTAACTGTGCTGAGATGAACCAAGCTAAGTATGCTGTGGTTGAATAGAATGCTGTATTTAGTATGAATGTTACCTGGCTGGTTGGCTCACTGGGGTTGAGAAGAATAACCTGGAGTTGACAGTAAAACAGCTGCTCTGTTCTGGGGTTGGTTCACAGTCTCCATAGTCCAATTTGTCACGAGACTTGAATGTTGTTCCTTTATGTGTTATCCTTTAAGGTGCCTTGCTTAGGGGAGGGGAATAATCCAAATTTCTCTAATGATGTTGGCCTAGAATCTGCCTTGATGAGTGCTCCTTGGAGTGTGAGGGATTCTGCTTGAGCCACTGGTGCACTTGCTTAGAGTCCTGTGGATCTTGGTGGACAGGATGTGTCAATATTTGAGGAGGTTCCCAGCCCTAATTAGTAAATAGGGGTAGAACTAACATGGCTGTTGTAACACTGCACAGTAATATGTTCCAAGGCAAAAAGAAAATGTCTCCCGGGCTTTAAGTAAGGTGGCTTGGTTCAAATTCTCCGAATATGCAAATATTTAAAAACTGTTCTGGCTTACACAAGGTATTGTAAATATTTTGATGGTATTGGAAACCTGTATCTTGAACTGTTTGGCTTTGGGACAGTGCATATTGTTAACTGTTTTTGCTTGTGTAGGACTCTGCTTTAAGAACTAATTCCAAGGCATCTATAGACCAAAAGTTTTAAACAACCTTCTTTGCCTTTTGTCACATATCCTAGAGCAGTGAACGACAAACCAGACTACACTATAACAGCAGAAATGGTGAGAATGGGAGCTCAGTATGGTATTATTAAATATTTCTTTGAAAGAGTTTAACTGAAATCAAAAAGGCTGGATTTTATGTAATCTTTTGACATGAACTTGTACATGTAACATAAATGGGCACCACTCAGATTTCAGGTGACACTGTGAACTAAGAGGAGTTCACAAGTGTGTTCTAAGTATCTTCTTGTGCCTGGTGTGATTAATATATCACAGAACCCTGATGTACTTGCAAGCTCTTAGCTTTTGATATAAAGTAATAAGTTGTTTGTGACTACTAAAACTGGCTGACCTTGGTGTTACTCTACTGCTCATCATGAAGTCTCTTGTTGCAGAAGTGTGATATTCTTTCTGCCTTATTTTGTTGTGTCTCTGTGGATAAGTAGCACAAATAGGGCTCAAATCTGACTTTCATGTATGACTGTGCATTAATCTCTCCCACATATGAATGGATTGCTACCTGGTGACTGTAGCAACAAAATGTATATGTTGACTGGGCTCTGAAAAGACTAGCAGAGTTTTTGTACCTGGCATCTCACAGCCAGGGTTTTGAGTTACAAAACCAACTTGCACAGAACTTCTTATCTGCCATAGTAATAGTAGCTGAATATTGAAATAAGAGTTTTTTTGTTGTTGTTCTCAATAGCAGATGCACAGCCATACTTGATTAATTTTAAAATGATATGACAAAGAATGTAATGAGCTGAGTTTTTTTCTAATTTCTGACTTAATAGGTTAAATAAAAAGTGCAGGGTGAATATGCTTAGTGTGCCCTTTTTTTAAAGAGTAATGTGAAGTACAGATTTCAATAAATAATCTGCCATGAGTCATAGGACAAACGGGACGTGGTTTTGGTTTGACTTACACCTCTCATCCTCTCCTTTAACTGAGACTTTTTTGGCAATTTGACAGATACCTACCTCCCTGCTGAGTGGAACAATGCTGCTTTCTTTTTGGGAGAACTGATAAATGGGTAATAAACAGGTATAGATCTGTTAAATGAACTCTCTGTATTTAATGGAACCACATGTATACAACATCAACTTGTAGGCATGCTTACTTCCACAGTCCTTGAATAATATTCTTAAAAACATTTCTTCCAAAGTTTTCAGGTTCTCTCAGTCCCTTAATAGTTAGAGATAAAAGCTCCAAAGCTCTGATTTTTTCATTTACCTGTAATAATCTAACCTCTCAAAGTCATCTGATACCTGGTCAACATAGAATAGTGCTTAACTTGTAGGAGCTGCTGAACAGCTTGCTTTAAGCTCTAGAGGGAATTCATTTGAAGGACATTGTTCCTGAATTCTTGCTGTGTTGGGTGAGGTTATGGTTCCATTCCAAAAGGTGAACATGCTGTTTTACACAGAAGGAAATGGGTAACCATTTCATTTACACAACTTTTCTTTAGTTTTTGTGTGTTAGAGAGCTTCATATAAAGAATGCTGTCAGTCTAGTGTCATTCAGATACAGAGAGAAATAAATTGAGTGGCTAGGTCTTCCTCTTTTGGGCAATTAAATTCTTAGAAACTGTTACACCCACACCTGGGAGTATTGCCATCTCACTGATTGTTATTTTAGGGCTCTGAAAGTTGAGGTTTTTGTCATTTTTGAAAGCTGGTGCGACTGAAAGTGGTAACAATCAGCACATATGGATAAAGTATGATCAACCAATAATGTTTGATTCATAATGCCACTTCCCAAAGCACACTTCCATGCTGTTGTAAGCTAACAGAGCCCTAAATGGAAAGTTAAGTGAAAAAAAGTTTTATTCTGTTACTGTGTCATTGATGGCCTCTGGTGAGATGACCATGGTTGGATGCCAGGTGCCCACCAAGCAACTCTGTCGCTTTCCTCAACTGGACAGGGCAGAGAAACTGTAACAAAAGGCTCACACGTTGAGATAAGGACAGGGAGAGATCACACCCCAGTTATGATCATGGGCAAAACACACTCGATTCAGGGAAATTAATTTAACTTATTGCCAATCAAATCAGAGTAGGGTAGTGAGAAATAAACCCAAATCTTAAAACTCCTTTGACCAATCCTTCCCTTTTTCACAGGCTCAACTTCTCTCCTGATTTTTCTGCCTGAGTGGCACAGGGTGACAAAGAATGGGGGTTGCAGTCAGTTCCTCACACATTTATCTCAGCTGCTCTTTGCTCCTCACATTCTTCATCTGCTCCAACATGGGGTCCCTCCCACCCGAGATGACTCTCCACAAACTTCTCCAACATGAGTCCTTCCCTCAGGCTGCAGTTCTTCACAAACCATGCTGGTGTGGGTCCTTTCCAGGGGGTCAGTCCTTCAGAAACAGCCTGCTCCAGTGTGGGTCCCCCACAAGGTCACAAGTCCTGCCAGCAAACCTGTTCCAGCCTGGGCTCCTCTCTCCATGGGGTCACAGATCCTGCCAGCAGCCTGCTCTGGCTTGGGGTTCCCATGGGGTCAGAGTCTCCCTTGGGCCTTTATGGCTGCACCGTGGGGTCCTCCATGGGGTGCAAATTTGGCTGCATCCTCAGGAGCATGTGTTGGAGATGGCTTTAATGAACAGGCAGTTCTGGTATGTGGATCATGCATTAGCATTCTATAGACATTTAAAGATACTATCATTTGATTAAAGAGATTTTAATTGCTGCTGATCTTAAAATGTTTAAGTAGGTTGATTATCCAGTTGCTAATAGCATGCAGAAGAAATGCAAAAGGATGATTAATAGATTTTAAGCCGGGAAGGAACCACTTGTAATCATGTGATCTTTTCTGAAAAGGACCATCCATAGGACTTGTGTGAATGAATCCCTGTTGTAATTTGATATAGCCACAAAGAAAACTTCCCATTTAGAAAAAAATGGATGTATAATCTACCACAACTCTATTAGGTGCCCAGTTAGCTAATTAGTCCTGCTGTCTCTAACAGGGTAATCTCTCTGATGTATAGTCAGGTAATACACACTTCTAGCTGCTTACCTACCAGCACTTTATTTATATCCTACGATTCATTGGGCACATTCAGCTGAGTGTTCTGCTCCATTTCAGAATTCCTCAAACATGATGCTTAAAATATTCATATTTGTGAGATAGGGAAATTAAACTTTGTCTTGGTACAGTCCAATGAGATTTGCAAATTAGGATCTTTAGGTTGTGCTCATTTCAGCAAACAGTCCAGATGGGTTTATCAGCACTGGTTTTGGTCTTATTTACTATTTCCTCAGGCTTTTGTAAAGATTGTCTGGACAGTAGATCAGTCATGATTCCTGATCTGTTCCCAGGTCACCAGTAATAATGGTAAATAGCTTAGCAGTAGCTTGGTGAACACATCCAGTTTTGTAATATTTCTTGACTCTGTCTTTTCAGGGCTTAAAATAAACATAACATTAGACTGAGCTTGGTTATTCTGCAGCTTGATCAGAATACCTTGTGAAAGCAAGTTCAGGGCTGTGTTGAAAGTTAGGTCCTCAGCATAGTCACCATCACTCAGGCTGGTGTCCTCATAAAAATAAGGTGATGCGAAGAATTTGGTTGTATTGTATTTTTCTTTTTACTATGTAATAATAATGATCAACTTGGTGTGCTCAGATGGAATCTTACTTCTTCTATTTTGACTTGTCCTGGTTCTGGCCAGGACAGGGTTAAATTTTGCAGTGAAATTTAACTGGCAGAAGGGGCATGGCCAGGAGCCGGAGGTTATTCTGTACCACCTCAGGTGATTTTCCAGGGCTGGGGGAAAGGCTCCCTTCAGGAGCATGAAGGAGGGAATGCCCGGGCATTGTCAGGGTTTTTCTGCATGCTGAGCATGCTAGAGCATCCCAAATGATATTTTAAAATTATTGAACAAAAGCTGGTTTGGGCTTCTAAGTCCTTATAATTTCTAATTTGAGGGCTAATAATCATGTCACTCAAATAAGATTATTTGTCAGTATTCATACATCTTCTGCCTTTTACTACATTAAAGTGAGTGATAGCACTGTTGCAAAGGTTGTTACAGTAAGGGTAATAAAGGAACTTTAAATATATTTGCAGACTACCAGTACAACTATTTCTGTGTTCATTCTGCTATCTTTTGTCATTTCTAGCTTTTGTTATATTTGTTACTGTGAACATCCCCTCTTTTCCACTTCATCTAGAGGTATTTCTGTTGGGAAGGTGGTTTTCTTCTTCAAATGTGGCTTTGGGGACAGCTGTTAAAAAGTATTGTGTGATCCTGTTATTCTTGGATGATACTAAAATAATACTGAAGTAATATTATTTTATCAGATTGCCAAAGCTGAGCTTCTCAGGACAGGTAGTCACTTCTAGTTCTGTCATCCATTCTCTTTTGAGGTATGGATGCATGGAGTTCCTTTGTGGTGAATGCAGTGTGCTGTTTGAGTTAGGACATTGTCACCTATAAATCCCATACAAATTTTGGAGTTGGGAAGGTGAAACATGGAGCATACATGGGTGGGACCAAAATAATGTGGCATTCTCCTTTCCACAGCAGCTTGTTGCAGAAGGAGCTGTGTGTGCTGTGTTGTTTAGTGTGCATTAGTGGCCTCTGGTAGATACCACTTAGTGCTCATGTGGTGCAGAATGTCTGTGGAGTGTTAAATATTCTTTAAAGTTGCTAATATTTCAAATGAGTAATGAATATTATGGCAGAAGTGTCACCACTCCTTTCTTGACCCATCCTCTCTCCCTACGTAGCCACGTACAAACTCTTCAGTTGTGTGACATGCACAGTGACGTTTCAGTGTTGTTAAATGGGCTTGATTTATGTTCCCAAAGGCAATAATGTAATCTCTTACTTGTATGCCTACTGCTTACACATAAGCAATGGAAAGATCTTTTTGCCTTTCTTTCAGGGTGTCAGCTTTTTTCTGAAAGGTACCTTGTGTGTGGTCTGTGTACTTGCCTATTCTTTGTGTTAGCATAACATCTTGATGCTTGTTAAACTGGCTCCAAAGTTTGTTGCTACTTCTATTCACAGTGATAAGTTACTGCAAAACAAGTGATAGTCTGTGTTGTGACTAAAACAGGAAATCAGGGTTTTTCGCTGGTGCTCAGCTATTTGTTCTTGCTGTGTGCTCCGTGGTGGTCGTGTTTATCTGGCTGTGCTGTGTCTGGGATTTGTTCTCTGGGCTAGCAAGAAACTTTTTATTTTTGCAGAGTCATTTTCAGCTGGATAAAGCTTAGCACCTGACTTCCCAAACAGAATCGATGGCATAAGGATGGGTCAGGAGGGATGACTGGGGATGTGGCACAAACAAGATCAGTCACTGCCAGTGGAATGAATTTGTGCCATAACAAAGCCATCAGGCTACGTCCTGAGCTATGTAGTGTAGTGAATAATTTCTCTAAAGTTGACCTGTAAAGTGAATGTTGAATGTAAACAAGTCTCTGTGTAAGTGCTTTTATAATCAGATGTATGCCAAAGATGGCCAGGTGTAATAAAGTGAGGAGAATGGAATGGATATAAATGCAGCATTGTTGTTTGCCCTGGCAGCTGAAGCTGTCCTACATGAGCTGCTGAAATACAACTGAGAAAGATGTGACACTTCTTCACTCAGACTCTACCCTTACACTGTCTATAGTTAAGGGAATTGGAGATATACTTGAACTTGTTTCTTGATTTTTACCAGTTTTAAATGCATGGATGAATAGAAAATAAATATTAAATGATATTAAATTCATGAATTTTATAGTCAACTTGCTGGTGTTTTCTTGATCTTTTTGCTTAAAATATTTTGGAGTGGAAATACCAGATGACAATTGAAATACTTTTTCAAGTTAAACAAGTTTCAAGTAGAAAGGAGTCAAAAGTTCTTGCCTTTTTACTTTTAGAATATTCATTTGTAAATAATGTAGGTGTTGCTAAGGTTGAATGCTGATATTTTATTCTTATGTAAAGAAATACAGTATTTATAGGAAAAAAAAGTGCTAAATAATTGTTTTGAAACTCCTAGCAGATGATTTAGATTAATCTGTTAGCACATTATTGTTAAACCAAGTTTTGAAGAAGTAGCTTTAAATTTCAGTTCAATACTTTATTTCCAGAATTGATGCAATTTTCTGGAAAGAATCAAGTGTGTTTTTATAATGTTAGTATCTTCTTTCTTTTTTCTTTTTTTCTTTCTCCCGGGTTAAAATCTAGGTGTACAAAAAACCCATGCCATTGTTGTAGTTTCCTAGACTGAAATAGAAAAACTGCTTCCCTACCTTATTGAAACCTCTTTGAGTTTGGGTTTTTGGGTGTTTGTTTTTTGTGCTTCTTGGTTTTGTGAGGCTTTTTTTGTTCTTTCGGTTTTTTTGTTTGGGTTTGTTTTTTTTTTTTTGGTTGATTGGTTGGTTGGGCTTGAGGTTTTTTTAGGATTATTAGAATTCGAGAAGTAGATTTAGTGGGATTCCTGTTACTTTTGTACTACAATACTGTCCAATCTGCTTTCTTGGCTATTCTCAGTGACCTACTATTCCACCAGATTTTTTTTTTTTTTTAAGCAAGTGCTTAGATTGGCTAGCAAATAACATCTTAGAACAGTATTGCAGAAGATTTTGTGGTTTTCTTTGTTTAATTATTGTCTGCACTGGGAAAGGTACCTGGGATATCATGAATGTCTTGTCTGTTCATTGATCTAGGACCAAATTTATTATTTATGTTCATACACACAAATTTGAGGAGATTAAAGGACAATCCATGTAGTTTTAAAGGATCTGTAGGTGAACCTTAAAATTTATTTGAAATGAGATTTGATCTTAAAATTGATTTGAATTTGGCTAAGAAATCCTGTGTCCAAAGTAGCATAAAAGCAGCTGCTTCTGCTTTGGCTGGTAGCATCCCTATATCAGAGAGCAGCTTGTGGGTTCAGTCTGTATCAAATTACTGTATTTTTAGCACTTGGTTTAGCATAGGCTATTCCATAGTTTCTGGTAGAATGTAAATCCTGTGAGTGGTATGGGTGTCATGAGTAAAATCTGTGCTGTTGCAATGTTAATCATTGTCAGGTCGGTACCAAGCAGTTCCGTAACTGATGAACACAGATAAAACAAGATTCTGAATTTATTTGGGGTTCTGCAAAATAACCTATAGGTTCTTTGCTTTAGACTTTGATCAGTCTGATAAAATATGATGTTGTTTCTCTTTCTACAGAGATCCACTCAGCTGGGGTTTTTTCTAGCCCTGTACAGAAACTAAAACTGTGATTGGAGATCTCTCCTTTATCCCTCCTTCCCTTTCTTGCAAAAGAGGCTGGATAGGAAACACCTTTGTTTCTACTTGTTGTTAGGTATTGCAGAAACACAGTGTAATTAAGGAAAAGTAGTGCTAAATTTAGAATGTAATTAATGTGTTGTGAACAAAATTACTAGTTTTACAGTAATAATTTTAGCAGTTTTTATGCCACTGCAAAGAGACCTTATTGCATAGCAGGAAGGAGATGAACAGGTTTCAATGTTTTCAAGTACATCTGAAGGTATTTCCATTGTGCACCCTTTATGAGTTTTATGTTTTGCACTTGCAGTATTTATTTCACATATGGATTATTTCACACATACGGATAAAATGCTACATTTTCTGAGTGCATATTGCTGTCCCAGTATAATATCTTTTGATATGGTTTGTCTGAGTTGTGAATGATGTTAGTATTTCAGTTTTGAAGTTTATAGTGTGTTTGGTTTTTTCAATTTTCAGGGGTGTGTAAAGTATCTAATTTAGCTAGCATACTCACTGGAATGCAATTTACTAGGTAGGAAAAATGCCATCAAAATCTGTTGTACAAATTAGATCTTTAAAGCTGAAGGTTTTATAAACATGCTTCTCAAAAAATGTTTTGAATTTGCCAAGGAAAAATGTATCACATGAACCCTTCCATTTTTTTATTGCAGTGAATAGTTAGAGAACAAAGTTATGTAATCTCATTTCAGGAAAAAAAGCTTTTATGAAAATCTTGTGAAACACTCTTTGTAATGCAATAGCAATTAACTTGTGCAGTGTTCAACCCTGCAAATGGGGAGAAATAAGCAATGTAGAACTTGTTAAATTGCTTTGTCAACTGTTGTTGCAATCCTCCAGGAATCTCTGCATTGCTTCCCAGAATGAATTAAATTTGAGCTACTTTCTCCAGTTATGCAGCTGAAGCGGCTCATGAGAATTACTGGAATGTGCAAAGAATAGCATATTGCACCTAGGCTTTTATGTTAGAATTTATGGAGCTGTGAATACTGAAAGGGCTGTTGGAAGTCCAACCAAATAAGCTTAAAAAGACATTTTTATGTCTTCTTTCCCAGTTGTTTTTCTGTCCTAAGGGGGGAAAAAAAAAATCATCATCTCAGGTGAAAGACGAGTACAAGTAGGGATTTGGCATATATGCGTCAAATGCATAAAATGAAAATGCAACAGCTTCAAGTTTTGTCTGAAGCTAGCCTGCTGAAACTTAAATATTCAAGCAGGAAGTTAGGTTTTTGAAAATTCATTTAACAATTTGTTATTTGATTTCTTCTGGTTTTGTCTAGAATTTAGAACTTGATGCAGAATTACTGGTTATCCGTGTTAAGCTGAATAAGCCTTACGGTAGTGACTTGCCTCCAAATCCTGAAATCATTGAATATATTCTGGAATATTACTGTTGAAATGTCCTAACTAGAAGACTGTAAAATATTAATTTAAACATTTTTAAATTTGGATAAGCTTTCAGTGCCTTTATCTTACAGCGAAAGTGCTGGTTTTGTACTTGGATATATTGGATCCCTTGAGCCAGAAGTTTTTTGCATAGCTAAAGGAACCCTTTCTATATCATTGTGTCCTGATTGCTTTGTATCAGTGACATTAGGAGGACCTTTTTTCAGCCTATGTTGGTGCTGCCTTCCGTTGACTTTCACCTTTCCAAACACAAGGAAATGGACAGTGGTGATGCATTTTGATTGTCTGTCAATTGGAACCTTGGGGAGTTGGTAAAAGTAATTTCAATGGTAATTTTGCTAGGACTTAGTCACAGCCGTGAGCCAGTACTAAACCTGTTCAAATGGCCTTCTTTATTGCTGCACTATTTTTAGGTTGAAAAGGCTGTCTTTAGAAATTTCTTTGTTTGGTGAACATTGTAGGAATATAGTTCACATATTCTCATACAAGCATCCAGGGAGAATTTTGAAAAAACCTTAGGACTCTTCTCATATTACATAACACTTATGCTGCAGTTGTAAATTTTTCCAGTTAGTACCAGGCATCATTACTGAGAGCCTCAGAAAGAAGACCAGCTGAAGATTTGTGTGGCACCTACTGTATCTTCTTTTACAAAAAGTTCTTGAAACTGAACTGCAGATGGATGTTAGTTCTAACAAAATGTTGGCTAGACTGGTTTGGTGTCATTAAAATTCTTCAATTTGTGTATCAATAAGAATAGACAAACTAATATTTCTGAAGGAATAGCTGCCTTCCTTTGAAAGGAGTTCTGGGTGCCAGTGGTAGAAATGCAAGTCTGAAATGGTTTGGATTTAGAGCTTTATCTCACGCCACTGGATGTTACAATAAAAATATGTTCACATGATAAGGAACAGATAGTTATACCAGGAGGTACCATGCCCAGGACAAAGACTGATTGTTGAATATGTGTGTGCCAAATTAGTGGTTTTTTAAGTTTAGTTACTTGAGTATCTGCAATGTATGTCATGCAAAATTGACCATGGTGAAAAACCTGTGTCATTACATGAATTAAGTATAGTGTAAACTTTGTGTTGTACCAGTACCATGAAATTTTTTTTCAGATATTAGAATTCATAGTTAAAGGATTAGGGGATGGCTTTGGCTGCAAGATTCAACTGTGTAGCCTTGTACTTCAGCCTAAGACAGAAGAAAAGTGGACTACAGCTGTGTGTGTGCAGAAGGTAAAGAAGCCAATGAAATGTAACTGGCCATGAGAATGGCACTCTAGTTTTTGTCTTTCAGAAGTTGAATGATGTCTCGTGAATTGGTAGATAATTGATTGTAGAGTCCCCATCACTGAAGACTTCCAAGCTGTGGCTGGACAGGCTGCTGGAGAATCTCAGCAAGGCTCCCTTTGCAATAAAAGACTGGACTAGAGAGGTCAGGCTGCTGCATGGTTCTGTGATCATTACAACTCGACAAATACTCAGCTGAAGTATTTCTTATGGGATCTGATTACTGTAGTAAAGTGTGGCTGTTGATCACTCTTTGAAGAGATACTGTGTAATCCAGCCTCATCTGCTCCCAGGACTTGTTTTCAGGATCCTGTGACCCTCACTATAACCCTCATCTTTTCCCAATTAAAATCTGGCATTAAAAATGCAAACAGATCTAACATTTGTCTTCTGTGGAACTGAAAAGTAATGCATTTTTTTTTCTGATGAAAACAAAGTCTGGCAGACTGTCCTCTGTCACAGTTCACTAGATCATCAATTGTCAGACTCAAGTGAGCAGAATTTCCAATGCTAAAGTGTCACTGGTCCATGACAGGATCAGTAAACATTAGCCTTCTTTGGTTTGAAATTGGCATTTTCAGCTGGAATTATGGCTGCAGGCTTTTTAAGCTGGTATGACAAATATAAAGTAGATAATAAAGCATTTTTTCTTCCCATGAAATATAGTGAATATTCAAATTCTTCATAGCTCTTATAAGGGGAAAAGGTAGGCCATTTGTTGGAAGGTGCCAAGAGTTGGACATTTCATGTTCAGTTTCCTAAATCACAGGGTAGAGAATTAATGCGCGTTGTCTTATGAATCAAGATTATTAAACTCTTGAATACTCTATATAGCACATTCTTTACTAATGCTATTTTTTAGATGTGGTAAAATAGAACTGTTTTTTAAGTGTATTATCTGTTTTCATAATTTTGGGTGACTGATGCATCAACTAGATATTTTGCATCAGTGAAGCAGCTATTTTATCTTTCAGATGTGAACAGTTGCAGAAGTTTTTTCAGTATAAACTGAATTTCAAGTTAAACACAAAAGGAAAGAAAGAAACTGCTATAGGAGTATTATTGTGTGTACCCTTCAGATAGTTGTACCACAGGTTAATAATACTTAATGACAAGAAAACCCTCATGGCTAGACTCACCATCTCTTTTGTGCTTTTAGTGTTCTCCTTTTTAAATTACACATATGTCTTAAACGTGACTTTGCCTGTTCTGAGGTAACCTTAGTAAATACTCCAAAGTATATTTTAAAAATATTTTTGAAAATTGTTCTTTCATGTGCTCTGTACCCTTAAGCTTCAGGAGTAAGGACAAAACAACTTTAAAACAGCTGCAGTCTGAGACCTGAGGTGATTGTGTGAAGGTTCCTTGTGACCCTGACTCTTCAGCTGTTGAGCTGCCTTTATTAGGAACAAGTGTTACTGAGCTCGAGGCTGGAGTTGCTGAAGGGATTCTCTTTGTGGGTTAGAGACACTTCTGGCCTTCTCCAGAAAGCTTAAAATGACCAGGAGTTACCATGGGTACTGTTTATTACTAGAGCTGACATTAGCTTTGTGGGTTCAGGAGACTTTCTAGAGGTGGGCCTAATTTTTCCAATAATGTTTCTATTAAGGCTTTAAGGCTTCACAACCAGAAGTGAAAAATGTCTGTACTTAATGTCTGTTTCACAGGTGTTGTCTCCTGAAATGCTCTTGACTTGAACTGTGATGTTAAAGAGTGTGATTATAAAAAGTATCATATGTGTTGCTTGTAAAATATTATAAATATTATCTTTTGATGTGCAATTTCTGTCATGTATTGTTCATTGTCTAGTGTTTTTTTCTGCAGTATTTCAAAATCTTATATATCTATTTTAGTGTACCATATGATAAAGATAGTTAAATGTGAATTTTATTATTCATTGAGTAAGTGCATCACTTGGTTTTCTTATTCTTGGGGAAATAGAAATCTTATTTTCAGTTAAACTTTGAAGGTATTTCTGCATAATTGAAGCTTTCATCATGCAGCTGTTTCAGCTGCTGAACCATTTAATCCTTTTTTTGATTCCTTTGCTGCTCAGCCTCTTAACTGACGAGCCATATGGAGATATGGCTTTATAATGGCAGTCATATGTAGCCAGGTGACTCATTTCAGTAACCACAAACTGTTTATTCTAGAGCACTGGCTGAGATATTCTTGTGAGCAGGGACACAGAGCCCTGCCTGCAGTGTCGTGGTACAGTTCTGTCTGTGTTCATTGTCACCCAGCTCCGGCCTTGGAGAGGACAGTGGGGATATCCCAGCTGTCAGCTCAAACACAAACCTTGGGAGACAAATGTGGGATGGAATCTAGTGAGACATTCAAGCTGGACTCAGAAGCACAGGATCACTTGCTCAGTAGTAAAATCCCTTGGAGGAGGACCGTGGTAGTGCCATCTATAATATGGCTGAAAATCTCACTGTGTTAAACATAGCTCTAGGCTATAACTCTGGTAGGTGGGTTTATATGTTTGTGTGCATATAGACCTTTATATATATGGTTTATGCACAAAGTACATGTTAGAAATCCAGCTCAAGCTGTTCCTTTTGAGTGTGTGCAAGTTTGATGTTGTAATTCCAGAATGATTTTATTACATGATACTAACTTTATTCAGGTTACTTCATGTTATTATGCATCATGCGAAAATACCAATTGAATTCTACTTTCATTTAAAAGGTGATGTTGCATTTGAATATAATGGCTCCAGGCTTTCTGGAGTCTAACATAATGCAGTTTTTCAGTTTGATGATCATGTGTAGAATGATTTGCAGTAAACTAAATAGTTTAAGAAATTTGATCACTTTATTCCGAAGCTATTTGTGCCTGCTTTTCTCAGCTGTTAGGACTATCATACTGCTATTTGGTGAGTGTAGAGGTCACTGACATATGAATCAAGTTAAATTCAAAAAGAAAAAAGGTACATTATTGTACCTTTAGCAGGAATTGTTTCTGGTTTTGAGAATGGTGTAACCATTTCAAATGCTGAAGTTACTCAGCAGTATAAAAGGCAGCTGTGTAATTGATGCTTTTACTAAGACTTTGTTTCAGTACTGTGATCAACTTTGGTCCTGTTTGATATTAGTCTTGAATTTTCAGCAGGAGGTTTTTCAGACTCTGCTCTTGAGAGAGCACTGAATTGAGCTTGGTTGGGATTATGTTCCTTTCTTTTTTCTGTCTTCTGATTGTTCCCCATATGCAGGTTACATGCTGCTGTTTCAACGCTCCACAGTGATGGCATAGCTTTATTAACTGCAAAAACAATGGTGATGGTGAGTGCAAGAACTGTCAGCTAATGGGGCCTCTTGTCCCACTTTCCTTGAACTTCAGTCCAATTTAGGTTGCAGAGTAGATGGCTGACCTACTTGTACTTTGGTCAAGCATTAATTTAAAATGGCATAAAAAGCTTTCCTTTTCCTGAAAAGCGGGAGCAGGGTAGAAAAGACCACTCTTTCTGAGGTTAGTCGACCAAAATTTAAGCATTCATTTCACATTATTACTTCTAGGGATTCTACATTTGAGTGATTTGTGTGTTTGAGAGCTGTATAAGGTCACATAGCATGTATCCAGATGGCTGAAAATCATGAGGAAGACTGGCTGCTCTGCTGTGCTTTCTTTTCTAAACCCTTAATAAGATTAGTGAAACCTTTGTGAACCAAAGGAAAACTTTCACCTCCTCTCTTGCCTAACCTGGATCTCATGTGCCTCTTTTAAAGCAGCACCTTGTTTTGCACACTGAAAACTCTAGGTTTTTCAGTTGCATTAGTGCACTGTATTAAGTGCATTAAGTGTACTGTATATGTTTAAAAAAACCCCCCAAAAATCAAAACCAACAACCCCTCCCCACTTCTGTCTTTGCTTGTCAAATTACATGTACAGGGAAGGCCATAAAGTATGATCTCTGGTCCTAATATTTAAGAATGATACTTTCAGTAAGCTTAGATCAATGAGTTTAGTACATGGTAAGGAGCCAGTTCATTATATGTATTACAAAAAATAATTACATGTTTTTAGGGAATGTTTAATTCTATTAACTTAGCAGCTCATGTTGTCTAGATTACTAAATTGTAAATAGAGGTCTTCTGACCTTGTTGCAGTAATTACCATTTCAGGACCAGAAAATTAAATTGCCTAGAAACATGAGAGTTCCTGGCTAAAGTTTACCTCAGATTCACTGAGCTGAAAATCTGTTTAAATAGAATTCAAGAGTTTATTTTTTTAGTGACCATGTTAATGCAACTAAGTATTGAGTAACCTTCTCTCCAACTTTAACACAAGCAAACAATTTAAACTCTCCTAATAGTTCTTTAGAAGCTGCACTCAGTTTGCTCTAAAATCTGAATTAATCTTATTTAATCTTAAATATGAAATACAGTCACATGCTCTTTTGTACTCTTACAGTATAGCATTGATTTTGAAACACTTGAACAGATCTTTTATTGTTCCTAAATGAATAATTACTTATTTAACTTACTGTAAAAAAAGATAATTGAAGTTAAATATGCCTGTGGTTGTTTTCTTTCTGCATTTATGAATTGGATTCTGCAGAGGTCTGTACATTTTGTATCAGTTCCAGAAATGAAACTGATGAAATGGGGCAGAATCTGATGACTATCACAGCTGAAAATGTTGCTTTTAAGTTGTAAGGCTGTCTTCCTTAGCAGTTTTTACATTGATAGTGTTTTCCCCAAATACTAAACTACCCTTTAATGTATTTTGAGAGTTGAGGAATGTTGCATGATGATTTGACCCACTTTTTGTCAGCAAGGCTGTGACAGTGAGGGGATAATGACTGCAGAAAGAATTGGTAATTATGGAAGCTACTGTTTAGAGCCTTTTCACAGCTTTGATCTAAGCCAAAATTTATGGAAGTGGTCATTTAATTTCTGCTTTAGGGTACAAGTCCTGGGGTACAGTTCTTTGCTAGCTTTGGCTGTCCCTTGAGCAAAAGCTATACTAGCAAATAATTTCTGGTGTTACAGGGTACTTGTGTTGAGGAGCTTTCCTAGAAAATTGCTGGGTTTGCTTACTAGAGAATAATCCATTCAGCTCCAAGGAGTTTTGTGTGGAAATGTGGTGTCTCTGTGCTGCTTTTATCAAGTATAACATGAGCACATTGTGGTCTGTTATTTTATTTGTGGTCTGGGGGTCTTCTCTTTCACCTTCAGCAATGTCCTTCTGAGACAGGAAGGTCTTCTATAGGAAGGTCTGTTATTCTTTGTGCTTTCTCTTTATCCATCGTAAGGAAATCATCACTTCCCCTTTTCTTTTTATTTGTATCTCCAAAAAGTCACAGAAAAATTCACTAATATGTGAAGAGTGCACAGATTTTCCTGCAGGTTCCCCATGCAGCCCCAATCAGCCTTCCTGGTTTTTGCCAAGCATAGTCATCTGTATCCCGGTAAGATAAGCACAAGGTGGGGTATGCTGCCATGTTGTTAATGCACAGATTTAGTTTCTAATAGTGATTTAGGCTTTGGAAACAAGTATGAGTTAAAGACAGGGTTGAATTTGGTTCCAGTGAGGTATCTGAATTGGTTCTCTCCTGAAGTAAAGAACAGTGGCTCCTCAGTGGAACCTTCAGATTCAGGAAGATTGCCCTGTTTCACCTTAATTTAAGGGTTTAGATCTACTTCCATTCAATGCACGTCAGTATTTCATTAATTAATATTACAGCCCTGTATTTCCTGAGGTGGAAAAATACAGCTTTTGACTGTGAAACAGTGAAACAACACATCTGTTTCCTAAGTGACGCATCTGCAAAGTGTGCCTACGTGTTTCACTGAGATATTTAAAAACACTCTCCTCCACTGAAGCCAATTGTATGATAAAAATACCTTCCTTTAAAATGGGCTACCCATGGTCTTTGCTGAAGGTTATACTACACCAGATATTCAGCTTTGCAGCTATACAGAACTATATTATGACTGAAAGCGCTGTGTTATTTTGAGTGCTGTAGTGTGGAGGGGGGAAAAAAGACATTAGCTTGAGCTACAAGGTTTTCATCAGCCCACAGGAAGTGCTAAAGTACACACTGATGAGAGAGCTGTGTTTGTGGAAATGGAGATCAGGCAGGGCTGTGCAGGTTCTCTGGTTATCTGTGCAGTTATGCTGCCCAGCTCCAGAGCTGGAAGAAATGCAAGTGAATTAAGGCATGCCTTTTCAGGTGAATAGCTTGTAAACAGAATGGGGAATGACTTTCCAAACAACTGTCATAGTTGCTTTTTCCTACCAAAATGTACTCTACTGTGTCACAGCTGATACAAAAGTATTTTTGGCTGAGTGTGATATTTTGCAATGTTTGTTTGAATGTAAGAGAGCACATTTATCATGTTTGAACTGATGGTTCTGGGCTCATACAGCCTGCTGTCCACAGCACACATCTATTTCTAGAATGGTTATTGTACTGCTTGTTATTTATGTCCTTTACTGAGGTTTGTGTTTTGAAGTAGAGCAGTGTTCTTGCTGGGTGGTCACATAAGTAAGTTTTGATGTCTGAGGCAGTGCTTCTTGTAATGTTCTATTTTGCTTCTTAATTATATGCCATTTTAGAACAGTTGTGTCCATGTCACTTGTCTCTGCAGCTGCTTTGTCAGTGCAGCTGTAAATGCTGTTTCATGGTTTCTCTCCTGGAGAATCCATCAGTATCACTCCTCTGCACTGTCCTTGTTTTTGCACTGTTGTAAAATTCTACTTGAACTAAATCTTAAGTGTGTATGCTTTAGATATTTCCCTTGACATTTTACAAAAATAAGTTTTCATTATGAGTGTATATAACAAGCCATCTAATTCCACTAGGTAAAGGGTCAGTTATTTATTTTTAAAGTATCTGGAGACTTAAAGATTTCTTGCTAACTAAATGCTTACGAAGTGTAATTTGCAAGTTGAAGATGTGGTCTTTTGCCCCCTTCATGCTTTTTTGGAAACAAATCTAAAAGCATATTGATCTCAATTTTATTTATTTAGGAAGGATGCCAAGATATTGAGGTTAATTTCATTTTGGGAGACTTTGACAGGACATATGAATTACTGCGTGATGTCACAGGCATTACTAAAGAGAACATTAGGAAAGGGTGAACACTTGTGATTAAATTAAAGTTCTTCCTGCACTTTATCATTTTAATCACTCAATCCTAAACAGTGGAAAACCTCTGATTTGAAAAATCAAAGAGTATTTTTTAATGTTATTTTAAGTGACAAATAATCCGAGTTCTTCAGCTGGTTTTCTGGCAAAATTTACTCAAAGCCAAATTTTATGTGCTTTTTTTTTTTCCTGCAGTGAAGAAAATGTTAATGTGGATTTTTCCCTCATACCTCCAGATAAAATAAAAGTATAGTCTGAAAATGTTAATGTTTGTTTTAAATATATGCAAGTATTTTAAAGCTCCCCACATCAGTTCATCAACTTTGCATCCTTAGCTGGTATATCTATGCCATTTAAAGCATGTATTTTGCAATGTTAATAATTTCTGTGGTCAGTGTCTATTTAACTTAAAACAGAAACCTCTGCAAAGCCTCTGAAAGCAATTACTAGCTTCCCTGGCTAGAACAAAAGTTGCACAATTAAAATAATACACCTACACACGTTGGCTTGTCAAGCTGAGTATAAAAAATATTTTTTCCCCCAAGTCAGTGTTCTGCTATTTAAGGTATCTCCTGGTTAGTTGGAAAAATGCAGAGGGAGGCTGTGCTGGCAGCGTGGAGGAGCTCCTAGGGATGGTTGGGTCGTGAATGTGCAAGAAACCAGCATGTGCAACAGCAACATGTCTAACCAGCATGTCTGGCCACTAATTATGGGGAAGGAGGACAGGAGATAAGAGCTGCCAGCTCCAGGGCTCTGCCAGTCTTCTTTAGAGTGTGAGAGTGAGGTAATACTTGTACATGTGTGAAACAAAAAGTGCAGCTAAGAGTGTTTTTGACAATGTTGGGTCGTTGCCTCATGTTGCAGGTGTGTTACTTCTGCAACATTTCTGTGCTGTGTGTTATTCAAATTGCTTGGTCAGTAATTTTAAGTTTCATTTATTTAATAAAATAATCAGACTGTAATGACCAAAATGGCCGTTCTTACTCCTTTTATTATGCATTGTGAAATTTATATGCTGTAAGATTGCATCACACAGTGTTAATGTGCCTGAAGAGTTTAATTTTAGAGACTGTCTCCTCACTAGAGTTGTGTGGGATTTTTTGACGTGGTAATTATCACAGAAGTTTAATCTCTTTAGTGATCTGATGTGTGCTGAAACTATGGCTTAAATGTGTGTTCATGGCTTGTATATTTAGGGCAGTGAATGAGTGCTACTTTCAGTGGTTTCACACACAGCATTTAACAAACGTGGGCATGGGTGAATGTAATCCAGTACCAAGGAGGGTGCTGTGGACCAAGCAACCTTCAACTCAGGGGTTTCCTTAACTGACAGAAGTGCAAAGAGTCTCTTGTTACTCAGGGTTATGAATGACTACTATGAGCTGATAGCTTTTTGTTATTTAATGTCATTTTATGTTATTTGCTAGCTGCAAAATATCTAGGTGGCAAATTATTCAGCTATCCAAACTAGAAAATCTAGGAATAAACAATGCTTCCAGTCTCAGAGGAGTGTGCCTGGTAGGAAATAAGCTTGCACAGTGTGTAACAGCATGCATTTCCTAGATTCCTTCCTTTAGTGCTCACGGTTCACCAAATGGGTTGCTGTCAACTTCTTTCCAAAAATCATTTGGTGCATGGCTCTGCCAACTACAACACAGAGGCTGAATTCCCAAAGAAGTAGTGATTCAATTTCCTTTTACGGACTTTTCTCTGATGTTTGTTGCTGTAGTTGTTTTCTTGGTGGAGACTAAGGGATTATCTTAAATCCCCATGGAAGAGGGTGCTATTCTTCCTATTTTATGGATTGAAGAAGAACTAGGCCCAAGTCATCGATTTGAGACTCTACCTTTAAAAATCTAAAGCCTAACTTATGTTAATAAAATGCAGTCATGTCTGCTGATTGCAATTACAAGACTTCACAGCACTGAGTAGCAGTGATTAATCATGGTTTGATGCATTTCTTCCCTGCACCCAGGGGCTGGAATTTTTTGGTGTCACTTGAATGTGTAAACCAAAGCATATTTTTTTCCTATATTTTCTTTTCATATTAATTTATGGACTTTGCAGTGTCAGTAGCTGCGAATCTTAACAGCTTTTGTTACATAATTTCACAGTATTGCTAAAGAAGTTATGTCACTTTTTTCTATGTAAACAGTGAACAGATTGAACCCTGAAGAAACTGGGAACTCTTATAGAGCAAGTTCTTTGGACAAAATAGAGAAGAAAGTAATATCTAAATTGCTTCATTTAACCAGAGAATATGAGATTGAGCATGTTCATGGAGGGCACACTTGCTAGCAGACCACAGTAGTTTGCACTTAAAGCATAGACTGTATTTGTTTCTGTACAATGGAGTCTTGTTTCCTTCCTATTCTATGTGGAACAAAACCTGAGACTTCAGTGAATAATGAGGCAAAATACTATAGCTGAAAGTTCTTAGGAGCAGCTAATTGAAGTTGAGTCATGTTCTTATACATAAGTAGTTCACTCCTTAGTCACGAAACTTGGAATCCTGACAGGTCGGATCCATGGTGACAAATCCTGTCATTCCAAAAATAAGTTTAAAAGGTAATGTGACCAGGTGCTTTTCTCTTCTAGAGGCAGCTAGACTGTCTCAGCTTGCATGTGTAGAGACCTTGGAGACACTGCATGGCAACACCATTTGGTTTTCTAAATATGGATTAATTTCTTTCTTCTGTGTGTCATCTTGAGGACAGTTAAACACTGGAATAGGCTGAAGAGAGAGATTGTGGCATCTCCATCCCTGCTGGTTTCAAGATCCATCTGTATAAAAGCCTTGAACGACCTGGGCTGATCATGCTTGGAAGGTTCTGTCACTCTGTGATTCTGAGATGTTTCTCTGTTGAGGACCAGTTTGTCACCTAGGGCCACTGTTTAGGGATTGCTGTGCTTTAAAGCCCATTGTACACGGGACTGTAATTAGATTTTTTTTAATGCTATCTTTTTCAGTATAGTGAAATAAATTGTCAAAAAAATATAATCTTCCAAAAGAGATCAGAATTAAAGTCTCATTTTCAACAACTCTACCTGTTTCACAGTGAGAGTTCATCAAAGTTATTTGTTATTACAAGCTTGAGGGGCTTTAGATTTCTTTAAAAGCTTTTCCCCATCTTCCTATTGAAAAATGCCTTAAGAGAAATTTTGGGATTCACTGGATTATTTTAACTTCTTAATAGTCTGCATTTGTTGCACAGAAAAAAAATTAAGTATTTCAACATGAACAAAGCAAGTAATTTTGCAAATTGCTTTCAAAGTAACAATATCTAAACCAACTTCTTGAGGGCAGAGGCAGCATATTGTGTTCAGCTGATTTTGTGTGTGGTATTTGAAGGTCTGCTTGCTCATTATTAGTTAATATTTCCTAAAATCCTTGTGTGTTAAGCCTCCAGGATGTTTATAGCCCTTCTTTTCACACAGTAGGGCACTAGCAGTGAGGAAGAAATTCAAGGTCTTTAGCTTAAAGCATGGTTAGAATGTTCCCTAAGAGGAAGCTTTAAAAAAAAAGCCACATTTATTTATTGGTCTGTTTCCTTGTGTCAAAGATCAATGTATCCTAATTTACAAGAATTGCTTGGAGGCCAGGGCCAAGAAGCTGGAGCCTTGTTTGTTTGCATCATTTCCGTAGCTGTTACAGTATGTGCTGTTTAGTATGGAGTTACTTTCTGCAGTTGGATTTTGTGGTTTATTTTTAGCCTAAATAAGCTCTCGTGGCTAAAGTGTGCTTGTGACAAAAGGCAGCAGGGGCTCTGAAGCTGGTGAGGCTTTCTCTGTGCTGCTTTTTTTGGTGGCTGCAGCACTGTGCTACTGCTTGCTTAGCAGTTGGAAGACAAGAAAAAGGTGCTAAAGAGATGGGCCTGGAGTTGTGGAATGAGACGAAAAAAAAGTGGATGAAGCCAAACTGTTGTGGGAATATAGGAAGTGGGTGAGTGCACTGTGCTTTCCTATGGAGTTATAGGTTCTGCTGCAATCCAGCTGACCAAATAACCCCCAACTCTGGGAGATGCAGGTGATCATTTGTGGAGAAGCTGTGAAGAGCTCATCTTTCTTGTTGTATCTGTCTAAATTTTCTAGATTTTACATGACAGCCCTGGTTGTTCATAGGTTTACTTTTATAGTAAAATGGAAGACCCTGAAAAACAAAAAAAGAGTGCAATGAACTTTACTTGTGAAACCTCTGCAAATTCACTTGGAGGATGGGAGGACCAAACCCTGACAAAAAATGTGCTAAAGGCCTGGCTGCTGTAATAATTCTATTTTGTGAGGGTAGCATGACTCACCCTACTTAATGTTCCTATCTCAGTATACAGTTTATTTTTAAGTAGGGCTGTAAAAATAGTGTTTTTCTGTACCAGTTGTTGCTATGACTTCACAATATTTCCCTAAATACGCTTGTTCATGCTTTCTCACAGCATAGTATTTGGCTTATTAAAGCCTTAATTCCATCAGTATTTCCTGAGTGCTGATCATTTTCATGCTTCTATGGAAAAAAAGGATAATGCTGTGTATTATGTAGTTCCAGTTGAGGAGGAATAAAAGGGTTTTTTAAAAAACTCAGTCATCACAACCTGTTCCCTCATTTAAGGAAATGTTCCTGTGTTTGAGCTTTTTCAGTTTTTCCATTTGACTTTTCAGGATAAATTTGCAGGAATGATATAGTTTAAGCTCTTTTGTTAAAGGTAAGTGGACACTGTATTATTGCTTCAGAACACTTTCATTGTCTTTTGTATCTGTAACCGGAGGGGAAGAATACTGCTTGTGTAGTTTGGCAGAGTGGGGTGGATGACTTGCTGAAACTTTCCTTTAGGTTTTTACTTCAGGGTTTCTTTTACCAAGATGCTGAACTCTACAGCTGTCTGCCAGATCTCTTCCAAATGGCAGTGAGCACTTTGGTTGAAAGGTCTTGGTGTAGTGGAGGAAAGCTGCCCTAACCCTTCCTGGCGACCTTCGGAACCTCCTTCGTCCCTCGTTCCGCGTGGCGTGCCCGGCTGTTTAATTTTAAACTATTCTTATGAATTGGTCCAGCGAGTTGCAAGCTTATTGCACTTTGATTTCCTCCTTATGCTGTTTATAGCTGTCTAAAAAAGGGCATGAGAAAATATAAACACTTACAGATGTGATCTTTGCTTTCCTTAATGTATTGTAAAAATTGCAAGGGACAAAATTTATCTGGAAAGAACACATTCCAGGTAAAGGTGTGCTGCTAGAGAAACTGACAATTGAATAGTGGTTTAACTTTTCCCTCTTGGCTCAGTAAAAGCACAGGTGGAAAAGCTGTTTTTTTGGTAATTACTAAAAAAATAATTTGAAGATTGTTACATTTAACATGTAAAAATAATTTGCCTCTATATGATTTTCCTTTCTAGTTTGCCATTTTGCAGAACCCTTCGTACATTTCGGCTGTCTTTTAAAAATAAAATTCTAACAATTGATGTTCCTGTTGTGGTTTCTAGTTCCATATTCAGCGTTAATGTTATGTAAGGTTTTTGTGAATTGCATTACGTAAATGAATTGGATGAAAAACTGATAAGAAGAAACAGCTTGTCTTCCCAGCCAGAGTAATTCTGTTATGTTTGTGCTGCAACTGTCCAAAGAACTGTTTTGTTTCAGTAGCTGGGTTTTGTTATAAACAAGTGCCTACCCTTATGGCACTTATTTTCAGTGTATCCCAGAAATGCTAATTTAGTGTTGAATTCTCCTTGCCTAGGAGGCTTTCAATGCCATTTCTCTCAGCAGCTTGTCACAACCATTGGGCAGCAAGGTCAGGTTTGGAGATGTTTTCTGCCCCCTTTTGAGAAGGGGCCATGGTACATTAAGGGAAGCAAGATTGATAGGGCAAAAAAAGAGAGGGAGCTTCAACTTACAGTCTGCTGATAAAAGTATTCATCCCACAAAGGGTGCTAAAATCTGTTTACCTGTATGTATCCCTGGTAGTAGTTAGAGATAAACTTGGCAGGAGACATCCAAACAGGAGAACCCCGTGAAGTATCTGTAGAGATTGGACAGGGATTTGTGTGTGTGTGTGTTTTGGGAGGCAGCTGCTTCCTCTCTCTCCTACCTCTTGGTCTCCAGCCCACAAACTGCATTTGTGGATGCAAGTGCCTGGATTTTTGTCTCAGTTATGTTTTTGATGTTAATCTTACGTGTTAGCTTAGGGTAACCCTAACCTTTTTCATACCCAGTGATTTACAGTCTTCTGCTTTGATGAGGATGGATTATATTTTTCTTCCTTGCAGCCGTGTCTATAAAAGTGAAAATGCCTGAATTTTTAAAGTAATTACTTACTTCTAATAAAGCTCAGAATTCAGAGCTGATGGGCTTTCTGTTTGTTTGTTTTGCTAAAATAGGGAAAGGACAAGAAGACATTTATTTTTCTTTAAAACAACAAATTTTGGCCTTAAATATTTCCGGTGGGATTCATAACATAGATTCCAGTGGAAAAGGAATAGGAATCAGTGCAGGTTATTGTTACAGAAGCAAAGGTCAGTTGATTGTCTCACAGGAATGCTTTGAAAGTGGAGTAGTTAATGAGTAAGCATCTCACTGCTCAATCTTTTCTTTTGGTTGTAATAGGAAATTTTATCATTAAATAAACTCAAGAGTAGTGAAATGTGATATAAGCAGATGCGTTGAGTGTTTTCTGATGTCATGATAAGAGCCACGAACTTTGTGTGGCAGAAGTTTTCTGTTCCAAAATGCCCTGTGTAGTTACTTCTTGTTTTTATTTGGCACCTCTAGGTTTCAAAACGTTGAATGATGTTACCTAACATAATTTTTTTCTCATAACTTCATAATTCCACTTCATTAATAATGCTCATAAATGTTTTTGGTTTTTTTCTGTTTTTACAGATTCTGAAGGTGTTTAAGCTCTGAATACTTCCAAGCTCTTCATACATAGCAATGTCTGGCTCATATGATGATTCCGTTGGAGTAGAAGTTTCTAGTGATAGCTTCTGGGAGGTAATCCAAATGTTTTATTCAATATTTTGATTTTATTTTTTACTCTTATTGTAGAAAATCTGATTTTTGTGCATTGTAAATTGTGGAAAGAGCTGCAATACAAGACACATTGGTTATTGTGATCTGCGGAAATAGCCTTCAGGGTAGAGATTATCTTTTGGATTTTGACCTAGTTCTGTTGAGGGCTTTAATGGGCACAAACTTGAGGATCATCCATTTGGATAAGATATGGAATTCAGAATTGAACCTTTGTCAATTTTTATTGTCAAGGAAGGGCATGTGTGAGTAGCTTTTAAAATGATCAATGTTAAATCTAAAGTAACTGTTCCAGGCTACTGTAAGTGAACATAAATTACAAATCTGTAAGGTAGTGTGTGAATGTTCTGCTTGTCTCCTGATTGTATCTGGATATAAGTATAAACTTTTTTGAGAGAAGTTACACTTATCTCAGTGTAAAAGTGTATATGCAGAAAGACAATATAAAGTACTTCATAATATCAGTAATTTGTGCTGCCCCAGTCTGACAGAGGCTTTCAGATGCTGTGATAGTTTAAGGTCTAAAGAAAGGCAACTTCATAAAGCAGAAATACTTTTACAAAACCAAATCCTAGAGCAAAAAGAAAGGTTTGACAGTGTCAATGCTGACACAGTTGGAGGTAAGTACACTGTCCAAATTAGCTGTATTCAGTAGGACAAACTTCTGCCATTTGAGAGGGAGCTCTTTGGAGTTTGAACTATAGCAAACATGAAAACAGCTCAGGGGAACCTGTCTGAGTATTTCTGTTACCAGAGACCTATGTAAGACTGTTCGATTTTGGTGACCTGATACTGCATTTCCTTTTAAATGTAAGCTTTTCTAGACCACTAAACTGTGCTCTTTGTAGTGACAGCATATTGCATTTTGATGCAGATCTCCCGTGGTTTTTCAATGTATTTTCTAAAAGACCTAATGCCAGTGAGGTTCTTGTTGAGTAGATAGGTACAGTTTTCTGAGGAGACGTATTTACCATTGTGTTAAATATGTCTGTCTTATTTAAAAAGAAGTTCTTTTAAAATCACTGTATTCTAAGCCTTGACCCCTTTTGTTGTAGGGGTACTCTGTAGGATGACTGCAGAGAGGCTGGGGGACCTCTACTCACAAAGGTGTCTCTCAGCTGGCTGTGATCCTGAGCAATCTGAGCTATCACACCTGCTTTGAGCAGGGAATTGGATTACTTGATCTCCAGAGGGTCTTTCCAACCTCAGTTTTACTGTATGGTTTGTTTTATGCTGAGGCAACTTCCTGAGCAGACTTCTGTGCTAGAAGTGTTTCAAAATGAAATAAGGAGGCAAGTCAGGAAAAAAGAATTCTGGACCAAAGGGGATATTTTGATGTGTGTTGGGCATCATATACTTGGCAGCAGAACATGATTTCTGGCTGGCTGTTCTGTACCAAGCTGTTGTCTTCCATCAGATAATCATGTCTGGAAGCATAAAAGCTGAGTGAATAAGAACTAAAATTCTGTAAACTAGGATGATTATGTTTGGACAAATTTGAACTCAAAGAATTAAATCCAATAAAAGATGATCAGAAATGGCAATTACCTTAAATTAGGGCCTTCACTAAGATTTGCTTAAATGTATTTGATGCTTATTATAGGTGGCTTGTTTGTGTTTGTGCTATTGGTGACTTATTTTACATCATTTTGTAAACACTACTACTTAAGTCTGTTTCTTTGGACTTTTCTGTGTATTCTTTTCAAAAGGTCAGGACTGCAGTCTGTTTCATAAGCAATGTGAGCAGGCTAATGTATAATGCATGAGCATACCTTTCTTTATCCTTGGATAAGGAAATGTTAGACTTCTGTACAGCAATCAGTTGGTTTCCTTATAGGGTTTTCTATGCTTTCTCTTTTTTGATGTATAACCACAAAGATTGTTCTTTGCTGTTAAAATGCTACTTGGAAAGTCATGGCAATCAGGTGAAATTCCAGGTGACAGGAAAGGAACATTGTACCTGTCTTTAAAAGGGGTAGGAAGAAGGACCCTGGGAACTACTGACCTGTCAAACTCACCTCTGTGCCTGGGAAGATCATGGGACAGACCCTCTCAGAAGCTCTGATAAGGCACAAGGAGGACAGGAAGGTGATTTGAGACAACCAAGGGCAAATCTTGTGTGACCAACCTTGTGGCCTTTTCCAGTGGAGTGGCTCCATCAGTGGACAAGAGGAAGGGTACAGGTGTCATTTATGTGGATTGCTGTAAAGCCTTTGACCCCCACAACATCCCTCCCTCCAAGCTGAGGAGACATGGATTTGATGGGTGGATTGCTGGATGGAAAAGGAATTACTTGGATGGTTGCATCCAGAGGGAAGCAGTCAATGGCTCAGAATCCCAATGGACATCGGTTGCAGGCGGTGTCCCTCAGGGGACCATACTGGGACCAGTGTTATTTGATATCATCATTAATGGCACAGTGGGATGGAGGGCACCCTCAGCAGGTCTGCAGATGACACCAAACTGAGGGTGCAGTGACAGTCCAGAGGGACCTGGACAAGCTTGGGCAGTGGCCCATGGGAATCTCACGAGGTTCAACAAGACCAAGTGCTGGTGCTGCACCTGGGCCAGGGGAAACCCTGGGATCAATCCAGGCTGGGGATGAGCAGAGGGAGCAGCCCTGGCAGAAGGACTTGGGGGTGCTGTGGGTGAGAGCTGGCCCTGCCCCGGCCGTGTGCGCTGGGACCCAGAACCCCCCTGAGCTGGGCTGAGCCCAGAGCCCCGTGGGCAGCAGGGGAGGGGGGATTCTGCCCCTCTGCCCCGCTCTGCTGAGACCCCCCTGCAGGGCTGCATCCAGCCCTGGGCCCAGCACAGGAAGGACAGGGAGCTGCTGGAGCCAGTGCAGAGCAGGGACACCAAGGGGAGCAGAGGGATGGAGCAGCTCTGCTGGGAGGAAAGGCTGAGGGAACTGGGATTGTTCAGCCTGGAGAAGAGAAGGCTTTGGGGTGACCTCATTGTGGCCTTGCAGTGCCTGAAGGGAGCCCGCAGGAAAGATGGAGAGAGACTCTTGACAAGGGCCTGGAGTGACAGGAGAAGGAGGAATGGCCTCACACTGACAAAGAGTGGGTTTAGACTGGATATGAGGAAGAAATTGTTCCCTGTGAGGGTGGGGAGGCCCTGGCACAGGGTGCCCGGAGAAGCTGTGGCTGCCCCATCTCTGGCAGTGTCCAAGGCCAGGCTGGGTGGGGCTCTGAGCAACCTGGGACAGTGGAAAGTGTCCCTGCCCCTGCCAGGGGGTTGGAACAAGATGATCTTTAAGATCTCTTCCAACCCAAACCATTCCATGATACTTCTGGTTTGGAGTTATCTTTCCAAAGTAAATTTGACTGATATTTAGTCTAAAACCCATCCTTTTTAATGTGTTCTGAATTGGTTATTTTGTTTGTGAAGATTGCAACTTTGAATTTTGGTCTTAATTTTTCTCAGTAGGGTTAAACAGCTTTGATTGATGTGTTTTGTTTGATTTGACTAGAAAAGATGTGGTGCCTCTGGAATGCCAGCTGAGAGCTTCATGCCTCAGGTCACAGGGAGTAAAGAACTATTAATCAATTTGGAAGTTGTTTTGTTACTACAGATTCTGTCGTTTACACTCTTGTTAGAGGTTTTTCAAGATTTTTGACACAATAAGATTTTTTTCTTTGTTTTTGAAGTCAGCTTGCAGTTTGTTAAAAGGCATTTTGCTATGTTTTACTGCTGCAGCTGAAAGCAGTGAATGTATTTAAACTGGGGTGTGGCACAGAAGTGACAGTCTGGCAGGGTAAGCTCTTGAGTGAGTTTGTTCCCTTGCACTCCAAAATAGCTCAGATTTGTTTACCTTTGAACTGTGGTGCAAAGCTCATCTTTTTCTTGAAAGGCATTTAGGAAAGAGCCTGGTGGCTGGCTGTGGGACCTAGCTGAAATACTGACTGTGAAAGCTGTTTTTGCTCACTGTATATCTATTGAAACTAAAACCTTTTAGTTGTTGAAAGTTGTTGTTCTGTTGAGCTGATGAGAACTGTACTTAATAAAACATTGATATGTGAACTTCAAAGCTTTTGCTGTTGCATTGACAGAAATTTCATTGTCTTTAGGAAATGAAGCACTTTGTTCTCTATCAGTTTTCTGACTTTAGAAGGCTTTGTTTTCTTTTGGAACTGTCACTGCCTTTGCTGTGGTTTCTTCCTGAAAAATGTGAATCTAGAGTCTGTAGTTGCTTGGTATTCACTGCTCTAACCTTGTCTGGTTGCATATGCTCAGACTGCCCATGGAGCAATTCAATGCAGGTTACTTCATCTGTTAAGCTTTTTTTATTAAGTTGCTATTTCAATACTGTTCATGGAAACTTCCAGTTCCAGCACTGAGAGTTAATCTCAGTGCTGGAAATACAATACGAATAGTAACTTGTTTCCTCTAAAGGTCAGTATTTTTTATTACAACACAGATATTGTTATCAGGTTCTGATTTGTGGTTGGGAAATTGTTGCCTTGTTGAAAGGGAATTGGAGAAGTTGCTGTTTGGACTCGTGTTCTTGGTGACGGCTTACTGTAGATCTGGCAGTCAAAAAATGTGGGTAGGTCAAGGCTTAGGCAGAGGTAGTATCTTGCATCAGAGCAGCTGATACGACTGAAAAAAACAGGCTTTCAGAATTATATGTGTTTGTTTAGCATGCAATGGAAATAGCAGCAGCTTTCACAAGTAAATTGAATCTTTTTTTCATATTTGCTTAACCCAAGATATTACTTAAAGGCTTTTTGTCTTCTAGCAGGATGATCAAATCCTTTTCAGAAGAACAAATCCTTTTCTTTTCCTCTAATTTCTTCGGGTGTTTAGTCAACAAAAGTACTTTAGGAGTCAGAGAATTTTGTACATATTTTAATAAAGGGTGCTTAAAGAACAAAGAATTGCAAAATAATAAAAAAATACTTTCTGAAAGGTAATTCCCACGATAACAGTGGAGGATTTCATCAAAGTTTCAGTTGTAGTAGCGTCTTAGATTACTTAAGAAATGGAAGTTTCTCTCAATTTCTTTTTCTGTCAAACCTCAGTGTACCTTTATGTGTCTGGTTAAGCTCATAGCTCTCTCTGGGTGCAGAAATCTTAAAGACTGAGGAATATTGTTGATAGGATGTTGAAGGAATTCCTTCATCTGTGTTACTTAGCTGACAAGGATGATGTGCTTTGGGTAATCAAAGGTTATTGCTGATAGCCTGAAGCAGGGGGGCAGCAAGTTTTCCAAGGGAAAGCAGAAAATGTACAATTTGAAACCCTTTGTATTTCTTTCTCATCTATTGTATGGAGTCTAAACATTTGCGTGACTGCTGTAAATGCATTTCAGTTTGTCATAATTATTTAGGGCACTTTCTGCATCCAAAAATAGACCATGGCAAAACTGGTTAGTTCCAACATTGTGTTGCCTCAGTGAAACACGAGAAGTGGGCAAACCTATTGGCCTTGTCCTGTTGAAGTAGTTTTAGAATGCCCATGAAAGAATTTGTTATATTAATAATTAACAAAATACATCATAAAATTTGCCTTCTGCTTATTAAGCCCCAGCCTTATGCTTGGTAATCACTATCAGGGGCATATTAGAAGAAAAATGCCTTGGGCAAGATGAGACCAATGCTCTTGCTCAGTTACATACCTGGGAAGGTAAGAAAGCCAATGAGCAAGTGTTCCTAGAGATCAAAGTGGAAGTGCATGCATATCTTGCAAGGTAAGACATCAAAAGGAGCAGGTACCCTGCCTGTGGAGGCACTTATTTTAAATGAGCTCTGGGTCCCTCAGAGGCTGTGTGCTCCTTATCCCCTAGGTGTGCTTCCTTATCTCCCTGACTTGCAGCTAACATCAGCAATATGGAGCCCATTTATTGCAGAGCTGTTTGAAACACCTACTTACCCAAACAGAAATAGTCACTCTGAACAGCTGCTAAACCTGCAGCTGAGATTATTTAGTCCTGTGAGTGATCCCCTTGGAGGACAGGAGCTGCTGTGCATTTTGAAGTGCTGAACACAGGGCTTTTGTTGCATTCTGAAGGATTTGCTGAGAATCCACTAGCGATATAAGATTTACAGCCTCAGAAAGTGGAAGTTGATCCCTTGTGTAAGATGGGTGAATCAAATTTGGCCACTGTTTGCATTGCCATTGTCCCCTGCCCCCTTCTAAACACATTAAAAAAAACAAAACAAACCACTAAAAAAAGCCCTACCAAAACCCCCCCCCAACCAACCAACCAAAGCAAGGCCCAAATGAAACATTCTGGATAATGAATATTTGGACTCTGCAATAGTAGATTCCTGTCACGTAGGCATTTTTTAAATCTCCTCCTAACTTTGAGCAACAGAATATTTTTCATTTATATTGCCAGGTGTTTGCTTTACTAGTGTATTTGGCTTAAGATTTTGTGTATTTAAGAGCTTCCTTGGGATTTTTCTTGTAACCAGTGGTGAATTTATATGCATAAACTTAAACTCAGAGCTAGTGCTCATAGGTACTTGGACTGTGTATGTGCTAATTATGCACCAAGATAATTATTTTTATTTATAAAAACCACACAGTGGTTATAGATGCTAATGCTGGTTGAAATGTTTGGAAACTTCCCGTTTGACGTAGCTGGAAAGAAATTTTATTCATCGTTAAATGGAATGCTGGAAATAGTGTGTGTCCCTGTGCTGGCCATTGGGATGTGTGGGTTTGACTATGAACCTTTAAAGCTTATTATTCTGTTTTGTGCCTAGGAGTATTTGCCCCTGAAAATACTCTTGTTGGCTTTCTTTTGAATGGTTCCAGTTCATAAGGGCTGACTTGTTATGAATAAGCTCTGCAAGCTTGGAAAAAGAGTTGACATCAACTCTATCTTCAGGCATTTGAAACACCTGAAGTATTTGTGGTTATAGTGATTATCATGGTACACTGAAATTACCTAACAGGAGTTTAGCAATAGCTGAATGTTTGCCACCTTCTGGGCTGCTAACAAATGAAAATATTCTTCTTTTTTCTCTCAGTGTACCAGAAAAACCTGCAAAGTATGTTCAACACTCTAGGCTTTTATGCTGCTCTATGAATATGCCTTAAAATAAAAAAAGAGTCTAACAGTTGAGGTAAAGGAGCCTACATAGTTTAAGACTCTCCCTTTGTGTTTAGTGCTTTGAAATTGTAGAATAATGAGGTTGTAAACTCTTAGATATTCCCACTAAAGATCCTATCAGTGACAGTGCTCGGCTCTCTTGGTATAAAGAAAGCTGCCTGGACTGCCAACTATAGGATGATCAATGCCTCGTCAGAGGCTGCCTCTGTGGTTTTTTCTGGATGTTACAGATTCCCTAAATCTTAGATTTGGCAGAGGATTTGAGGTGACATTGCTGTGCTCATGCATGAGAGGAAATTATGAAATCAGAAGGAATGTTTTCTTGATTAAGCTAAGTGGAGGCCTGATGGCATCTGTAATGCCTGTGAGAAATAAATGGGCAAAATAGGATCAACTGAGGTTTATTAGTAGCAAAGCTCAGTGCTTTTTGCAGTGGAAAAGGGTTAAAACAGATGGTTAATTCAAATTAGAACAGGTTGGGAGAGTGACACAAAACTATGAATCACAATTTTCACAGAATTAAGTGATTGCATCAAAAAAGTGACCATTATAGTGGTATTTTTAAGAAATAAACTCTTGGTTATTTCCTTTTGAAGTGCTTCTGAAAAATGAGGGTAAACAGCAACTGAATTTGATGTCCTATAATAAACTATCTCTTTGACGATACTGAATGAAAGTAGGGTATCGTTTTTAAGTATCTATTTTTCTTCTTGAAATGGTAAGAAAGTTTGTAATCTTACAATTTACTTTTCTGAAACAAATCTTTTATTTGTAGGGCATGGAAACTTAGAACTTCATGTCGTAACTTCATTTGTGTCTTAGTTGTCTGCTGTCTGTTTAGCAGGAAATAGCCCAATGCTCAGAATGATCAGAAAATTATTCTAACTAGCAAAATCACATATGTTCATGTACTGTACAGGGCTAATTGAGAAATCTGAAAATTGCCAGGCATTATGTAAATGTGGCTCTGACTGAAACCTGAAGCAAGGAAGCACAGGATGTTTTTTTGTTTGTGTTGTTCCTGGTCAGTTGCTACAAATAAAAGAATTTTTCATTTTTAATTTGCTCGAATAGTTCTTGTGAAGGGGAAGGGGGAAGTCTTGCAGAATGTTTGCCATTTACCTCAGAAACTGGAAAAAGGAGTCTTGAATAAACAATGTATAACATAATGTTGTTCAGAGTTCAGGGTGTCTTGAGTGTGTTTCTAGGTTTTTCATTTATTGTTTTAACTTACCTACAGTTAATCTGGTAGTTCCTTGGCCACATAAAGGCTGGAATTCTTTTCCCTTTACTTGGCTCTGTGGTGTAAGGACCTTGTGTCTCAGACCTCATCTCCTACAGTGACAGGCTGCACATTCCACTTCTCAAAGATTTGTCATTGCAGTGTCCATAACTTAAAATGCAATTTTATTAAAGAAACCACTAGGTTTTTAAAATGTTACATGCCAAGTTATATAACTTATGTTCTCTGTCACGGAACACAGAAAAAATGCTGTATTTCCAAAATTCTAGCATTCCTCATGGGGCAAATTTCAGTGTAAAAGGCTTTCTTTGCAAGACTAGGTTATTTTCTAGTATTGTAGGCCTGGTTCCTCCTTATACTGATTCTAAACTGTGATGCTGAGTTCCTTCAGTCCTCCTGTGAGGAGGAAGAGGAGGTAGTGTGAGTGAATTATCTGTGGTGTGCATGCAGCTCTTTAAAGGTGGCCTTATGTGATAGCAGTGAATGATCAAAGGTAAGCTCGGTTCAGTTCTCTGAATACCTGCCTGAAATTTGGCAACTCCTAGATGTTACCATGAGGTTAGAGTTTGCTCAGACAATGCAAAATGAAAGGATTAAATGTACCACAAGGCAGCCAGCTCTCATTCAATATTAGCATTTAAAATGCTAATTTAATAGTGGAAATTTATGAAAGGAAATGTTCGTGTTACAGACATAAATCCCTGGGCACATAACTGGAGACACAAATTGATGCTAATATAAGGCTTCAGTAGTTGTGCCAAGCTAACATAACCTGTTTTGAAAGTCTGCTTGTCTGTGAACCTACAGATGGTGTAATTTTGAGCAGATGAATGATTTGTCTTTCATTGCAAAGACTGTAGAAGGTATTCTTGGAGGTATTTGATTTCCTTAATGCTTTGATTACGTATGTGTAACTGCCTACTTCTCGATTCCATTTCTCCTGAAAACAGGAGGTTATTTTTCATGCTTTCTTGGTAATAAATGCAATCAGTTGACATGGATGCATTGACTATCTGTGGTAGCTTCTTATCTTCAGTTCTATTGTGGCTTATGTTTAAATGTGCAGGGGCTGTGTGTATGCATTTGTTTACGTGATTTAGAGGAATCAGTGACTGCTAACTAATGCATTACTTAGATGCTAACTAAATTCCTTTGATCTGTTGAAGTGGATCTAGTCCCAACAAAAAAACATGCTCAAATGAATTCTTTGAAGCCACTGTCTTAAGAGAAATGGTTTTGTCATTGATAGTTTGGATTTTGTTTTTTTCCCAGGTTTAATGAGAAGCCCTAACATATATCTGTATTTATTAGTGTAGTCATGTATTCTTCCAGCATTTAATATAGGGATTATTTTCCCTTTTAAGAGTATTCCCCTCTATGCCATTTTTCTCAAGCAAATGACTTGCATCTGCTGACAAAATCCTGAGTAAATGAACCTAAAAGTTGGATGTTTTTCTGTATGTCAGATGTGAAGCAGATATGATTCAAATGTTAGGATGACTAACGCGCTTTGGGTATTTGAATGTTTAATCTACTGCCTTGCTGCTAATCTTCATTCTTCAGTCAGGTGGTTAGGGCAGATAAGAAACTGGCTGTGATATTTAATAGGCTGTGCAAGTTCTCTTAACAGAGTTCTTAGGTCTTGTTTAATGTTTACAAAAGCCAGGCTGAGTGACCTTGAATTCAGTGGAAATGTTACTCATGGACCAGTGCAAGGCTTTTTTTCCTTTCAGACATTTAGATTTGTTATTCCATGTTGCTGTGTGCACAAGAGTGAAAGGGGAGTGTTAATTATATAGTGGATGTTCATTATATCGTGTGCATTTTGCCCCATGTCCTCATTTTATTGTAGCTTGTACATTGAGCAGCTGTGGGGGTTTTTTTTCTTTAGTATTTACAGTTCTAAGTATGGGAGCTCCATGTCATTGCTGTCAGTATCTTCCCACATTAAATTCTAGAGTACACTTTGGAAATAATTGCTATCTGGTTTGTCAGCAGTGAGTACACTCTTAAAAACTATTATTATGGTTGATAGAGATGTTGCAATGCTCCTTTGCATGTCTCTGCAGTTTTATTAACCCCAAAAGATTAAACACAGCATAAAATTAAGGTATTAGGTACTTGATAATAAACATTGAAGAGGGGAAGAAATACTCTATTATTTCTCTTCATTTTCTCCACTATCTAGAACATTACCAAGAAATAATAATGCAGAACAATTGTGGTGGCTGCCCATAATTATATTGCAGGCCTAATAAAATATAATGAACCTTTCACTTTTAAAACTAACTATTTTTTTACAGGGGAACTTGTAGCCTTTGTTGTATTTTTGCAGTTAGGTTTTTTGATTAATAGATTTAAGATTAATGAACCCAATTCCATAATTGATTATTTCCTGCTGTACTGTCTTACTCTTAGTTAACAGTATTTGTGTTCATTAGAGATTTATCTTGATTTCAGAGCTTTCAAGCAGAAATTAAGTATTTGTCTCTTGGTAGGTTGGAAATTACAAGAGGACAGTAAAACGAATTGATGATGGCCACAGACTTTGCAATGATCTTATGAATTGTATTCATGAGCGGGCACGGATAGAGAAGGGCTATGCTCAGCAGCTCACAGAATGGGCTAAAAGGTGGAAACAGCTTGTGGAGAAAGGTAATGCCTTCTGAGTTTGAACTCTGACAACTTTCTCAAATGGAAAAAAATGTTTCTGTATATCTTTGTTTTGGTAAGTACAAAGTAGAAATATTATGTGTTTTAGCCTATAATGGAGTCTTTGCAAGAGGCTCAGTAATGTGACAAATGACCAAGCTTTTTTTGATAAAAACCCAACCAAACAAAGGCTTGTTCTTTTACAAGTTTGCTTGTTTCTTGCTGAAGCGGATGAATCTTGCCTCCAGTACTGAGTTATGTTCTAGAGAACTGTCTGTTTCTAGATAATTAACAGTATAGTTTGTAAAGGGATTCTGAGTAACAAGGGGGCAGTGATTGTGGGGAAAAGACTAGTAATTAAAGACCTAGACATTGCTCTAAGGAAGGCTAAACTGGCACCATTTAATATATTCTGCAATAGTTTGTCCTTTCATTGTTATTCACCCTTCTAAAAGTATATTGAGAAATGGAAGGCAGTTAAAAGAGGAGCTCCCATGTGGAATACTGAGAATTGTGGTACAGGGGTAAGGACTCTAGACTAAATGAATATTATTTTTTCTGGCTTAAAAGTTTGTAATACTCTAAATCTATATGAAAAGCAATTGTTCCCTTTTCTAGGTTTGCATCAACATTGCTGTTTACAAGTGAATATAAGTCAATAGTTCCAGGTAGTTTCTTGGGAATATAAGTTCCATGTGGGTGATGATTACTGAGAATGACACTTTTTGTTGTGTTTAGGCCCACAGTATGGAACAGTAGAAAGGGCTTGGTGTGCTTTTATGTCAGAAGCTGAAAAAGTGAGTGAACTACATCTAGAAGTAAAAGGTTCACTGATGAATGAAGATTTTGAAAAAATCAAGAACTGGCAGAAGGAAGCCTTTCATAAGCAAATGATGGGAGGATTTAAGGAAACCAAAGAAGCAGAAGATGGATTTAGGAAAGCTCAGAAACCCTGGGCAAAAAAGCTGAAAGAGGTACAGCAGTAGATTATGTATTAGATATCCTGTGTTATAATATACTAATGTTTCAAATCTCTATAAGGGAGTAAACTCCCTGTTCTTTCTGCTGGACCCTCCTTTCTCTTAAAGATCTCCTGCTTTCTGTGCTCTTCTGAACATAAATATTTTTCTCTTGGTCTTTCCTAATCTTGGTGAATTCAGTGAAAATCTGGAAAAAGTGGAACTTAAGCTATCATTTTAACAGTGTCTGATTCCATGCAATTGAAAATTACGAATAGCTCAAGTAAATGAGGGAAAATATTTGTGGGTTTTTTCCCCTCTGTATAACATTATTCTTAAATAACAGGTTGGTAGAAGAAGGGGAGCAGGTAAACATGGGCATGAGGGAAAAGTGTTCAGTTGGGGACTTTCTGTAAACCTTTAACTGAGTCTGTTCAACACTTCTCTAAGCTGTATGAGTGGCATTTCTTGTATGGTGAAAGAATGCTCCAGTAATTTCCTTATGTTGATTCTTATGTGTTGTTCATTCTTTGGCCTAAATGAAAACAATTTCCCCCCCAAAAAAGAAAAAACATCCTGAAACAAAACCTGACAGTTTCTTCATTGCAACATGATTTTATGGCAAAGATTTTGATTGCTGTAGACTGTCGCAGATGCAAAGACTCAAATCTCCTTTGTAGGTGGAAGCTGCAAAGAAAGCTTACCATGCAGCCTGCAAGGAGGAGAAACTGGCTGTATCCAGAGAAACAAACAGCAAAGCTGATCCAGCACTGAATCCTGAACAGCTCAAGAAATTGCAAGACAAAGTGGAAAAAAGCAAACAAGATGTACTAAAGGTATACTGTATGGTTTTTTTTAACCTATAGCTTGTGCTTATTTAAGCTCTTTTTCCTCCTGAGTGTGCTGTGAACACCAGTTCACATAGCTCTCTGTCAGTTACAGTCCTGTACCAAAGTTCAGTTTTCTCCCAAGAATGTGTTCTTGCCAAATTTTTCTACTCTGAAGATGAATAATGTATGGCCTCTATTTCATTTAAGTATTTTCAGCAGGGAACTATGCACAGTAGGGCAGCAAACTTCTAGGGCAGAGTTCTACTTGTTTATTAGTGAGGGCTGAGCTATTTCACTTGAGTCTGAGATAGATGCCTGAAACTTGATGACATCTAAATATGTCATCATTCCTGACTGCAGAATGCATTTAAAAAAAAAGATTAAGCTGATATAATAAATTTAAATAAATGCTATTCTGTTGCACAATTTGCTTTATCTCTTCAGTTGGCTGCTACTGAGAGGCTTTTAACATGTGACTCCTCAAGGATGTCTTTTTCCTTTGAGAATGCTGTTCTGGGATCTGGAATGTTATGTTCCATCAGTTGGGATCTTTAAGTTCCTGTCTGTGGACTGCTTCTGTATATTAGTGCAGAGTCTGAGGTTGTATCTGTTAGCTGAGCTCACAGTGTATGCAATTTATGTTCACAAGGATGTACACAATGTTTGGGGTTTTGATCATAACTCAGTGCACTATGTAAACTACTAAAGGAGAAAAGACAGCACTTTAAAAGGTCTCCAAATACCTTCAATAACTTAAAAGACTTTCTGCTCTGATTTACTCCATAGCTCCTTTGGTTTTTGTCTTTGGTGTTGCATTAACATTTGTCATGGTCTCTGTTAAAAAGCCAGAGAAGATGCTTGGAGGTTTATTGTTTCTGCAGTTTACTTAGATAACTCTCATTGTGCCCTAATGTGGGTACAGTGGGCAGGGAAAGAGATTGCAGCTTGGCAACTTCTGGCCTAAACCTTGGCCATTACTGCATCTGTAAGTCTGTATTGTAGGGCAGTCATAAAACATATTGCTAACAGTTTGGTTTTGTACCCCCAGACAAAAGAAAAGTATGAAAAATCACTGAAGGAATTAGACAATGCTACTCCTCAGTATATGGAGAACATGGAGCAGGTGTTTGAACAGTGCCAGCAGTTTGAGGAAAAACGGTTGCGTTTCTTCCGAGAAGTGCTACTGGAAGTGCAGAAACACCTTGACTTGTCCAACGTTACAAGGTAAAACTGAAAGACCTCAAAATTAATGCTTAATATACTTCTCTGTGAAAAGTAATAAATGCTACAAATAGATCAGTGTTCAGAGTTCTGATTTGTATCTAATGTGTTGCTTCAGTTTGAAAGTGTAAGTAAGATTAATTCTTTGTTTTGTCTGAGATTAGCACCTATCTCTAACATTTGCCAGAACCAGCAAACCTTCATTCTTGTGGTATTTTATAATCAAGTATGTTCCAATTAGAAAGGATTCAGAGCTTAGAATCAAAAAATGCTGGATCAAAGACTGGGAAAAGAGGGTTTTGGTGTGTTATGTGTCTTGCATGTTTATTGGAGAACAAACTAGAATTTATTAGTGTAGAACAGCATGAAATTTGTAGTCAATACATTTATTGTTAAAATACTAGAGTTCAGTAATGAAACTACCTTAATCTGGGGATAAATTTAAGATCCATAAGTTAACCATTGCTGAACTCTTGTCCATCTTAATTTCAAAGTCTGCTCTTTATACTGTCATATGTATCAAGCATGTACTTTGTTCTTTCTGCCTGAGCCCTCACTGTATTCCAAGAAAGCTAAACTTTTGCTAGCGAACTCCAGACACAGGAATACTTGCAGTGAGTGCTGTAACAATAGTGGAATTCTACATCCCACTTCTAATAGCAGAGATCACAGGCACTCTGGTTAGCACTTCAAGTGCAAGGAGAAAAGGAAGAACTGAGTTTGGTTTTAACTTGAGCAGTGTCCCAAACTGGCTTGCTATGCTGTCACACAACTGTTAGTGCTGGCATGAGTGAAGAGGGTGACTTAGAGGCAAGGAGAAAAACAGAACAGGCAATAGGTAAGGGCAAAACCACTTATTTTGGCATCATTATCGTTTTGGGTTACTTCAAAGTTCTTATGGAACTGCTGTGGGAGACAGGTTCTTTTTGCTCTCAGAGTAGACAGATGGTAGAATTGCTGCTCATTTGATTCAGATTCATCAGGTTGAAGGAAACTACAAAACAGAAATAAATGAGAAATAGTTGACTTAGTGGACAAGGCTGGGGGAAGACCACAGGAAATGACCAAGTGGAGGGGCAATGATTTCCTTTTAAGAGACTTACAATTCCAGGAGTGGTCATAATAAGGTGCAAACAAAGAACAGAACTATTAGGGTGAAATTAGAGGAAAAACAGCTGTAACTGCTATTACCTATTTATCTATTTCCTTATCTTTGCCTCTTTCAGTACAGAGATAAAAGATGTAGAATTAGTCTTGAAAAGAAAGTTTGATTTTTAACTTTAATGATGCTAAAGAGCACAGTTCAGAAAATAGCCTGTCATGTTTTCTAGAGATGTAGGCCTAAAGTTTATTGTTGAATTAACTGATGGCTAGTGAGTCATTCAAAATGGTGTATTCCCTTTCTCAAAATACATGCCTCTCTATTGCTTAAATACAATGAAATGACTGCTGATGTAGAAAAAACCCCATACTGTGTATTTGTTAAAGCAGTCAAGTATTATATAGAAAGTGAGAAATGTGGAGGTGTATTTTGAGAAAGTTTGACTCCTTGACAATGTAGCACTAATGAATTCTAAGTCTAAGTTTTGTGTGATTTGGTCTGGAAGGATTTTCACAAATTCTCTATCTTGAGTATAATAGCAGCTTAACTGTGTATACAATAATATAATAGCAGTTCTGTGTCTCTTATTTGAAGCCTTGTGACTGTTGTGTTGAGATTTTTTTATACTCTGAGTTCCATATTGCACCATATGGGTGGCTTTGATGTAAATGTATTGTCATGCACATTACCATGTGCATGGTCTAGGATCAGGGGATCAGGGTTGTATCTGCAGCATGACTTCTGTTCTGTTAATGAAAAACAACCAGAGTAAGAGATAAGAAAAAGTAGTGGGGTTCTTTTTCACAGTGTTTGATATAAATAGTACAGTTAGTAAAAACAGAGAGTACCCAAACCAGTACAAGCAGTTAGCAGATATTATACCTGCATAGGAAAATGTGTAACCCATTTACCTCTGCTTCAAGTTTGGGATTCTTATTTTTATAATTGTTTACAATTCTTGTTGGATTAAAACAGAAGTTTTCACAGAGTCCTATGGACTTAGCACAAAACCAGTTTCTACTGTCCTGTAGATAAGCTTTGAAATTCAAGAAACTTCAAGATTGGCATTCAGTAGTTTAAATACAGTCCTGTGTGTATATATGTATTTTTTTAATGACAGCCAATTAAATTTTTTTACACAAGAGTCATAGTTTTAAAATCTGGTAAACAAGGATTTTATGGTGCGGTGACCTTTCAGCAAGTTTACTTGTTGGACTACTCTTCCCTTTTTACAGGCAGTTAACAACTCTGTCAGTTTTTAAAAGCCTGTCTTGCTCTAAGCTTTTTCAATACTACTGTGAACTTTGAAATATTAAAAAAAGAAACTCTCTGGGGGATTTGCCATGATTCTAAATGTTATACTAAATTAGAAGACAAATTTGTTTTGCAGTTACAAAAATATCTACCGTGAACTGGAACAGAATATCAAAACAGCAGATGCTGTTGAAGACTTGCGGTGGTTTAGAGCTAATCAAGGTCCAGGGATGTCCATGAATTGGCCTCAGTTTGAGGTAAGGTCACAGTACTTAAACCCCAGAATTGTTTTGTCTATTTTTTCCTCTTTGCTTTTTGTAATATTTCTTGCTGGTGTAATTCTCAACTTCAGGCTTCCAACACTGAATTTTTTGGTTTTACAAGTCATAGTAGTTTTCTTCTCTCCATTTTCATTGGACTCTTCTCATCCCACAACTCTTGGGAGGTGAATGTGTTGAGCACCTATTGAAAGAGAAAATGGCTAAACCAGAAAACTACAGTGACTTTTTTTAAGCTAAGGTCTTTACTGAAGCCATTGTTTAGTTGATACATCTCTAACACCTGCATGTTATCCTTTATGTTTTACTTCTCCCCTTTGGTGGGAGACTTCAGACTTCAATTGGAATTTCCTTGCTGTTAGCAGGTAATTGTACTGTACACTGCAAAGAGTCTGAAAAAGTCTGAATTAAACAGTTCAAAATTTGAAAATTGGTATTTAAAATTCAATACTGCTATATTAAAAAAAAATGCCACCTTCACCCAGTTGGTCATTCTATTGCTGGATGCCATTTTCAAAAGAAAGGAGCTTTTCTAAGTAGTCTTCTGTTAACATAGCCTACAAGAAATAAGTACAATAATGTGTCAGTGCAGATCATACTACTTGTGTGTGATAGCTGGAAGTGGAATGAGTTGGACCAGAATCATGGGTTTAGTTGAAATAAGTTCTAGACATTAAATAAATGGATTGGAAGCATAAACTCTGTAGTGTGTCACTGTTCCCTTATTAACCATAATGGAAAACACCACTTGTTTTCAAAATACTGAGTAACTTTAGATTAGAGGGTTTGAGGAAGAAAATTTGTAACAGTAGAATTTCTTTGCCTGAAACACTGAAGTGCAGTTACTTCTGTGTGGGGAAATTACCATCCTTTTTCTTAAGCATTAAAATTAACAAATGAAATACTCCTGTTACTATTTTCCTAATCAAGTTTTTTCTCGTTTACATGCTACAAGGATGATGTAAGTAAAAAAGTCATGATCAAATGACTATGAAATTGCATGGTAAACTGCAAATGTGCATAGGTCAGTGGTCTTTAAACTATGGTAACTCAGAAATCCAATATGTATTTTACAAAGTTAAAATAAGGAGGTATTTGAAGAACTGTGCAGAAAGCACTGGACTGACTGTGCTACATATGTAAACCAGGAGTAATAGCAGCTCTCAAAACTTCATTTTCTGATAAAATACTTATCTTAAATGCCATCTTTTGTATAGCAAACTCTCTCCTGACTTTTTTTTTTTTTTAACCTTTTAGACATCTGAGAGGAAACATGTCTCAGCATAGGGTATTTGCTTGCATGCAGTTTGTTTTTTGTTGGTTCCTGCTTTATATCAGTATAATACACTGTATAAGAGTAGATCAAAGTTTAACTTTGAGTTGATGCAGGAGCTGTGTTTAGGTCTCACCATGCCTGTCCCATCTGCCTCTGAATGGTTCAAAACATCAAGGAGGGTCTACAAGTGACATCAGGAGTGTTGTCAATACTTGTGTTGATTTGAGCCTTAACTCTTATAGATGGCATTTTAGGACAATGAATTTCACTAAATCTAGAGTGAAGTACCTTAAGAGCTCAACTCTTAGGGACAGGAGACCTTAAGAGCGCAAATCTTAGGGACAGGAGAAGTGATATAAAAGGAGTTTAAAAATTAGCTTCTTTGTAAGTCATCTGAGAGTGCTTCTTGAGAAGTAAGCCCTGTCTTACAAAGCCTTTTTTAATTAAGAGTTACCTTTTAAATCCAGATGTTCTGGCATTATTTGGAACTGTGAGCCCTCACAGTACATCTTTTAAATATCTGCGCTGGCCAGCTCTTTTGATTTCTCCAGTTGTGTGCCAGATGTCTGGTATTTTAAGTTTTTTCAAGGGGTCCAGAATACCAAGCAGGGAAGTACAGGTAACCTTGGGATTTTGTGAGTAGCACAGATACCTGTGTGCATTGCTGGAGCAGGAACTAGATGAAAACTGTAACTGAAACGTTTAGCATAACTCATCTTTAGTAATTATTGGTAGTGTTGTGTGTATAGATGTATGTTCCATAACTCAGTTTGAAAATTAAATGTGATAATTACTTGTTCAATTAAATTTCTCAATCATGTTTTGCATTCATTGGTAGGAGTGGTCTGCAGACCTGAATCGCACTCTCAGTAGAAGAGAAAAGAAGAAGGCTTCTGATGGAGTGACTCTGACTGGTATTAATCAGACAGGAGACCAAGTTTCACAACCTAACAAACATAGCAGGTAGTTTTTTTATGCCTAAAAACACTAATTGGAAAAGATTGTTGCCTTCAAGTACACTAAGCTCTGCAGGATCAAAAAGTCACTGTTCAATCAAATGATAATTATCTGGAAGCATTTTTAGTGATGTCTCTGCACTTCACAAATTAATTTGGGAATTATTCTTCATTTTATAGCTCTCTTTCCATTGGGAGCTGAAAGAAACCAAGCTTCATGAGAAACTGAGCTTTCTGTAGCTGATCTGATGGTCTCTTGCTACCTTCCCAACTCTAGAAATGACAGTAATACTTTGAGATCTTAGCTTGCAACACATTTAGTCACATCAGAATTCTGGATGTGATTAATACAAAACTGTTAACATCAACTGCTTTAAAAAGGAATGAAGCTGGCTAGAAAGATTATACTGCTTTTTATTGCAGGCAGTAGGGAAAAGAAATTGTGGTCCACAAAGGATATTCTAACTGTGGAGAAATGCTCTGTACATGAGACTTTCCAAGCTTTCTTGAGCCTTATGCTGCACTTGATAGATGTTTGGGTTTTTGTTTAGTTGTTTATTTAAATTCTTTTGGCTGAAGGAGGGGTCTGCTAAGAAACTGCTTAGTGGGACACCAGTGACAGTGTTCTCTTATACAGATAGGGTCACCATAATGCTTTTTCTTTTCCAAATTAGCAGTTTTAGTGTCCAGAGTAACACAGTGCAGTCAGTACAATCAAGTTACAATCCCTTTGAAGATGAAGAAGATACTGGGAGTACTGTCAGTGAAAAGGAGGACAATAAGATCAAAAAGTTGGTGAAAAGTTGTTTTTTAATTGTTTTCACATTTGCACTTTTCTATCCAGGGTTTTCTATTTTCAGTTTCTATAACACTACGCTGGTCAGTGCATGAAGTGTTTTTAAGCAGTTATGTAAGCAACACTGTAACCTAACTTGTCTTTCCTAACAGATGCCATATTTGTTGCTTGGTCTTTGGTTTTAAACTACTGTGGTTATTGGCAGTTGCTAACAGAACTGCTGCTGCTTTTTTTCCTTCTGGAGCTTTACTGCTCTGTGTCTTCTCACTGAGTAAACCTGCTTTTAAGATTACTTTCTTTTTTGTTTAGGACCTTCTTGAACAGCTGCCTGTTGCTTCAGTGTACACTCTAGGGATATTCCACTCTCTTCACTGGCATGTGCATGCTGAACAGTGAACTTGCCTTTAAATAATCAAGTTGTTGCAGTATAATGAAGTTTTTTATTGGTGGATTGCAATATAGAAAAAGCCTTGAAAGCTGTTGTAGAGGTGCATAGAGGTTTGGGAAGAAGGTTCTGCAAAGCAATTAAATGTCTTATCCTAAACCAGATAATCCTTCTCCTCAACTACTGCATCCCTCTTACCTTTCCAGAGTAAATAATCCCATGGATTATGTGGATTTCTTGATAGAGAAGTTTTTTGAGTTTGTGGGGAGATTGATAAGTGTTGGTTTTGCCTTTTTCCAACTTTGTAAATGCATTGCAAGAATTCTTTTTTTTTTTAATGAGGTATTATCAGTTAAAGATAGATGAGAAGATACCAGAAAGAAAGTTTTCAAACTGGGTCTTAGAATGGAATTTAAGATTATTTAGGGGTATCTTAGTGGTATTTCTAGTCTCCTATCTTAAAAGCAGTAAAGAATAATTTCAAAATTGATTTTCAGTGTTAGCAGCTATGAGAAAAACCAAAGCTACCCTACAGACTGGTCTGATGAAGAGTCCAACAACCCCTTCTCTTCCACTGATGCAAATGGAGACACCAATCCCTTTGATGAAGACACCCCTCCTGCCATGGAGGTGAGAGTACGTGCACTCTATGACTATGAGGGCCAGGAGCAAGATGAGCTCAGCTTTAAAGCTGGTAAGTTTGTAGCATTCACTTTAAAATATTTATCAAAAAGGAGAAAGGCGGGGGATTTTTTTTTCTCTTCAGCTTTTATTTTCTGGAGTCACCTGTTTCTCTGGATGTACAACTCCACATACAGGATCCTGTCTAGCATCATCCCTGCTGATAGTGCTTCTTGGTATGCCCTGTTTGGCAGCACTTTGGAATGCATTGGGTTGCCTCTGAGGTTTTCCTTTCTTACCATCTTAAGTGAAACAAAATGACCTGCAGAACTGAAAGTCCTCTCCCTTTCCTTCCTTGGTGACAGTAACAGCTGCTGCCTTTAGCTGTCTGGAAATGCCAACCCTACAGAGGTGTTTTTTTAAAGGAAAATACCACAGCAGCTAATCTTGAAATTGTATTTAATCAACTGATAACTTCTCTGTTTAAATGGAAAGCATCCAATTTTTGGCATCCAGCTTTCTTTAGTGCTCACTTTTTAGGGTTGAAAATTTAGCCATGGACAGATACTTTTTTTAACTGTCTCTCTCCACCTCTCTTCAGTGTATGTGAAGCACAGGAATTGTCTTTACGTGGTTTTTTTTAGTCCTGTGTTATATTAAGGTACACTTAATACACCTCTTCCTTCTTAAGATGATGTATCTCCCTTGAGCCCTAAACTCTTTTTTCCCCCTCTGTTACAGGAGTTGAGAGAACAGAATAGATGCAGCTGGTTGGGGAGGCTTATCACAGTTTCCACTTGCATAGGAAGGTGACATGGGGGTGTAATGGCTGCACACCACAGGTGCTGCTGCCTCCAGCTGAAATCTACCCCCTGTTTGTGCTTTTCAAGCCAATTGTTCAATTGTCTTGCCCAGAATTGCAGGAGACATTTTCCAACCAGGAATTCCAGAACAAGATTGCAGGAGTTGTTTAGCAAAAGCAAACAGAACTTCTCTTTGTGCAAATGAGAGAGATAGACACTCTTTGAGCTTATCTCTTTTCCCATTTGCTTGTCATTTATTCCCATCTCATGTAATAACTAAATTAATTGTAATAGAAAAACAGGATTCAAGTGTTGAAAACAAGCTCCAGAAAGCTTTTGGTTCTGCCTCCCTTTCAGCTGGGGTTAGTAAGTAATGTGCTATTTCTATACCAGCTGCTGTGGTTCTTAGGTGGATGTTAGGGCCAAAAGTTAGGAAACCAGTCAATGTTGTAGCTAACCAGGGAACTGCAGGACATCTGCTCTGCTGATGGAGAAGGATGGTGCTCAGAACAGTGTCCCCAGGCCATACTCTAAATGCAGTTTGTGCTTTCTGAACCAAAAAGCCCCCCAGCTCAAGTGGTGGTGCTCTGCCTTTAACTCACCTCCTTCCTTTTTTATTAGTGAAACCACTGAACATCTGACTTCTCTTCTTTGTAGACAAGTATTGGAGGCTTCCAGAGTGGAGAAATGGGTTATCTGTCCATGAACTGTGCTGAATTGCGCCCTGACAGAAGTGCAGTAGTAACAAAGCATCTGGTACTTTCTGTGGAATGCACACAAGCCAAAAATTACTTCTTTTATTCTATAGACTTTACCTGCTCCTTTCTTCTCAGCAGGGGATGGGAGCATGCTAATCCTCTTGAAATATATGTATGGTACCTATGAAGCAGCAAGGGTGTGCAGCAGTGAGTCTTTCCTTGGCAAAAGTGTGCAATGTTTATATACACAGATGGAATGGTTAAAGACAAAGTTGGGTATTCTGTGCTGGAGTAGCAGCTGTGCCACTGGCATTAAACTATTGAACCAAGTGGCTCTCACTGGGAGGTCTGCAGAAATGAAGTAGAGGAGGTATGAACTGTGAGATGTATGTAGACTTCACTTAAAAAGAGTTTAGTACTTTGAAGGGAGAGCATTAAACAATGTTACAACATGTAGGAAAGGGATGATGTGCTAGACCATAAATCCCCTTACAGATGCTGAATTACAGGATGGCTACTTAGCTTTTAGGCAGAAGTGTTAGTGTGACTGGCTTTACACTGAACATACAGAAAACTAAGGAAAGAACTCACCAGGCTGGGTGGGAGCCAATTTAAAATGTACTCCATCCTGTGTTCCCCTGTAGATATGCCTAGGCTCCTAAGCAGCTGTCAGTAGAGGATTTAATGCATTTTAAGGATTTGTTCAAATGTACATGGATATTCTCAGATGGGATTTCCTTGGGTATTCAAAGAATTTGCCTCCAAAATCCTTCTAGATACGTGTTACAGAATAAATGCTCTGCACAGTGTCCATTAAATGTATTTCAATACATTTTTTATTAAAAAAACTAATTTTTTAGTGGAGAACTTTTACATCTTGTGGTTTTTTGCCTTGGCAAACAGCTGTGGAAGGCTTCCAAAGAGGAAGAATAACTTTATTCATATTTTGTGAGAGGTTTTATAAACATGTAAGAGGATGGAACATAATTGTTTACAACATGTCTATCTCGCCCTCCTGTGGCCTTCTGTGGCTGAGAATGAACAGGAACAGTAAATGTTGTCCCTGCAATGTTGTCAGAATATGTTACTGTGTGTGCTGGTTTTATCAGCACAGTGGTTTCATTGTAACTGCTGTGCAGATGACACTTAAAAGTGTTAATATTTTCTTAGATCTCCAGGATCACTGGGTTTCCAAGCCCAAGCTTTGATACAAATGCATTTGTTGGAGCTTACTGTCACTGAAATGTGAATTTTTGGTAGTCTTTGTTTCCACTCTTTGTTAACACAGACTTCATGGAAGTAACAGGAAGGTTTGGAATTGTACACTCTCATTCTGCAGCACTAGAAAAAGTGGAAAAAATTGTAAAATGTCTCCATAAACCAAGTAGAGTCTGAAGTGCCAAACATTTGTTCATAATGGTTTTCTATTAGTTTTCTGATAAACTTAAAAACTAGAGGAGATGAAGCTTTAACCTTTTTATCTAAGAGAAAAGCTATAAAGATAGACGTCTTGAGAAAATTTAATAGGAAGCTTGTCCATTTCTACCAAAGAATTTATAATCCTTAGGCTAGTTTATATTCTCCTGAATTGGCACCAAGACTCTCTACTATTTGGGACTGTAATAAGTGATTAACATCTTCATCATCTATTTCCTATTGCTAAGATAAAACACAAATCAGTTTTATCTAGGGAAATCACTTGCCACAAGTTGCACAGGAGGAAATAATTGTTACTCAGTGTGGCCTTTTTTGCCTGGCTGAGGTGGAGCTTCACTTGCTCCTATGGAGCATCTTGGAGTCTGCAGGCTCTCCACTGTCAAAGTATTCCCTGAGGATATGGAGTATCAGATGTGCATTGGAGTCAAAATGAAGTTCTGTTATAGTTCATAAATGTCTGAATGGATAGTCAGTAACTTAGGAAGCAAATTCTGAGTTACTTAATCTTTGTAGCATTTTCTTCCAGGTTTCACATAAAACCTTGAGACAATAAGCCTAATGAAATACTTATGTCACTTGCACTGACATAGGTTGGGAGTTATAAATGTGGGGTTGTTCTGCTGGTTCTGAGGCAGTTGTGTGATCCACAGCTATGTTTCAGTTTCTAAGTAATGATTCTTCCTATTTTCTTGAAACTGGGGGCCTCTCATCCAATATACAAATCTGCAAGTGATAGATATTTTTAGTATCAATAGCATGAAGAGCAGAGAAGGGAGGATTTCTACTTGGGCCTGGATTGGGCAGGGGAGGAAAAGTGGACATGTATGTAACTGTCATGTATCTTCCTGTTTTACTTAAAAGGACTCAGTTTGTTAACAATATTCCTTCTTTTCTTCAGGGGATGAGTTAACCAAAATGGAGAATGAGGACGAGCAGGGCTGGTGCAAAGGACGCCTGGACAATGGACAAGTTGGTTTATACCCAGCAAACTATGTGGAACCAATCCAGTGACAAAGGACAAAATAAACACAGAAGTGCCACACGAGCTCTGTAGGCCTGTACAGTGTATTTAGGTAAAGTGAGAGGAAACAGAATGGGTGTATAGAGTGTATATATTTTAATGACAAGGTGAGAGCTTGATACTGAAATAAGGCTGAATTAAAAAGCTTGACTTTGTTTTCACAACTTGTACACAATGCAAAGGAAAAGAGTTAGGCTGAAAAAATAGTATGATAAGAAAAATCCTTTTTAAGCTTTTTCTTCCCACATGGTCTGTTATTGTGGATCCTAAACATTTTTTGCATTTTCTATGCTTATGCCTCATCCTACCCCAGGTATGTGGCTTACGCTCACTTTTGTTTAATCAGTTATTTTAAGTGACCTTCAGTAACTTGCAACTTGAATTTTAAAGATTATTGTAGTTAATTTTTTATTTGTTCTTATCAATGTCTGAAAGATGCAGTATTTTTTTATTTAAATGCTATGTAGTTAAGCACCTTTTTGTATGCTTTGATTTATCAATTAATACTTAAATTATGACATAGATTTAGTCACCATTTGACTGAATGAAAGCTCTTTCCATGTTGTAGTAATCTTTCTGTCTTGTCAGCATGGCTTGAAGTTGTAAATGGAGTTGTAAAACGAAATACTGTATTTAATAAATATCTGTTACAGAAGGTTATTTGTAGCAGAGATATCTGCAGGTGTCACGGGTTGGGATTCTGAATGTTCTTTACGTGAGTTGACACTTGGAACTAAGAGTTTTCCATCTAGATCTTAAGTGGCATTCAAAAGAAAGATAAATTATGCATAAGCCCCAAAAGAGTGGCTATTTCCAGCACATGTTTGCAGGGGAAAAAAAAAAATCTCCTTTTAACTGCTAATGATTTTTGGGTGATTTGAAATGTTAAATCTGTGAAGGCTGATTATCTTGAACAGAGAAGACTGTAAAATAGACTAAATGCTTTTATTAAGAGCCTATCTATGTTGTGTATATGTACATATAATTTGATATTCCAAAATATGAAGAGCATGGCTATTCAGTTATCAAGCCTTTTGGTGTCAATAAGATTTAGACTATTTTAAGAGTTTAAATTATAGGTATATTTAAATCTGCTTTCCTGCCATATTCATTACTGTACCATAGACAAAGTATTCTGTGATTAGATTTTTCAGAAGTACAGTAAATACACTAATATACTCAAAATCAGTATTTGTGGATAAATTAATGAGTCAAAATATAAACTAGATTTAGTCCATACATGGATTATTGTAGCAGAACACTGTAAAATCTACATTTGTTTGCAGTTACAACTCGGCCAGCTGTAATCGTGTCAAATATGCATTTGTGACCTTGAAAACTGGGTTGTAAAATTACAGCAGATTTGTGTTAAAACTAAGTATCAGGTAAGTAGATATGCCATGTTAGGAAGCTACACTGTAATGAAGTTAACAAATCTTTCTCAAGGTAACTATAAAACACTGTTGGTAATCTTGGACTTTATCTTTGAGCTTATAGATATATTTAGTCATCATTTTCAATGAATCCAAATGTGCAAGCTTAGAAAGTGGATGTATGTATATGTCTGTCAACAAAAACTTACCAACATATTTGTTCATCCACAGGACAGTTACTAAAATTGTCAGGAATTACTGGTTTGGGTCTCTGTATTGTAAAATATTTTAGAAAACAATAAAATCTGTTAATCTCTTAAATACACAGAATGCACCTTTTACTATTTCAGTGTATGTCAAAGTAGTCCTATGAAACAAATAATCCCTGCATTTCATTGCAATTCATGGTGACAAAAGCTGCATTGTGTAAAAGAGCCACAAACAGGAGTGTGACATGGGTGGCATTGTGCCATTAACAAAAAAAAGGGAGGTGCAGTGCACAGGAATTCTTGGCAGAACATTCCAGCAAAATCTTCATGGAAGAAGAGGAAACTGTCTTTTATGGGTATGCAGAGTCTACTTGGGATGCTGCTTTCTGTGGTGTTGTCAAGTCTCAGATAGTGTGGGTGAGCAGCTAAGCTTTTTATTTCTTTTTAAATATAGTATCTGAATACTTTGTGCCTTTGAGTTTTCTTGTTGACTGGCAGTGATTAATGTGGTGCCATTTGTGAAGGCTGGCTGAAAGTTTTATCTCATCTCCCCCATCAACACCTGCTGAACAGCAGATCCCAGAGGGTCATAATCAATGGCACAGGGTCTGGTCGGGGGCCTGTCACCAGTGGTGTCCCCCAGGATTGTTTAATTGTTTAATTTACTCATCAGTGCCTCGAGTGAGAGGGTAGGTGGTGACAGAGCTGGGAGGAGCAGCTGATTCCTCTGGGGCTGCACAGCCCTTCCCAAGGACCTCAGCAGGGTGCAGAGATGGGCAGAGGAACTGTCTGAAATGCAGACAAGACAAATGCAGGGTCCTGCACCTGGGGAAGGATAACCCTGGGCACCAGGACAGGCTGGGGGTGAGCTGCTGGAGCACAGCTCTGAGGAGAAGGGCCTGAGGGTTCTGGTGGACAATGAGCTGTCCCTGAGGAGACCAGTCAGAACTCTGCAAGGTACTTTTGCAGCTATTTTACATTTCTGTGGTCATAAGTAACTTATTAAATAATCAATGAATAATCAACTGCCACCTTTTTACTTGACCTTTCAATAAATCTACAAGTCCAAACAGGAATCCCTCTGGGGGACACACTGGTATCCTCCCACTGCTTATTACTGTAGTCAGTAACTGATTAAATGTTCATTTATTTCATGGCAGTTTACTTCAGCTTCTATGAAGGACATTAGCAAGGAATTTTGAATATCCAGGTCACTTGTTACCTCAGCTAGATCATCTTGACACATGAAATCTCCAAGCCTGCGAGGTAAAAAAACGGGTCAGTTGTGAAGTACTGTGGTGACAGACACTTCTAGAATCCCTGTGCAGAAAACACTGAAACCTGACTGCCCTGGCAGAGATGAAACATTGTCATGTGGCAAGTGCAGGTGGGTTTTGCAGTGGGATGCTACATGCAGCTGGAGCTTTGCAAGTCCCCTGCATTGCTGCTGCAAACAGCATCCTCACACAACTGAGTGTTGCTGCTTGTAAATCCCAGTCTATAGCAAGTGTTTGGCCTTGTACTGGGCAGTGGTGTTAGGATGCAGACACTTCCAAGAGTGGAAAGCTCCACGAAACCTCAGCTGTTTGAAGTGGTTGTGCTTCATGATAGTATCAGGACAAACACTGCATTAGTACTGAATAAAAAAGTTAAACTGGTTTCATCAACTGGTTTTTAATGTAGATCCTAAACTTCATTTGCATGTGGTGGGAGAAGCATTTGAATGCTTGATCTTTCTCTGCTAGTGAAGGCTTTTTCTGTATGAATTATTTATACTGCAGTGATACATCTGTGACTGTGTTGTGCCTTTGAGGTTACCATTTGCAGAGGGCTGGCCTGAAACTTGCTGAACTGCAGTTGTCAGGAGGCAGCATATTTACATATTTACAACATAGCTGTGAGCAGAGACAAACTGTGCTTAGTGTGACCAAGCTTTCCAAAGGGCATCAAGCAGAATTTATACTTCCCTAAGGGACCTTTTGGCACTGAAAAGCAGTGAAGATGCAGCTGACATGACCTGGGACTGTACCTGTATTCCACCATTTCTGAGCAACACCACGAGGAGAAAGCAAACAAGGAGGGAGGCTTGATAATAACTGGAGAACAGCACTGATAGAATTTTACAGAACTAAAAGCTTTGAATGTTGGGAATGGCAGCAAATGTTTTGGAGCTTTGAGAAAGTAGGTGTCCACTGAGGCTGTAATTCCACACAACTCCAGGCAGATGCAAGTGCCAATTCCTGGTTATCAAGTCAGCCAAATAACAGACTGTTCTCAAGAGATAAACCCAAATTGTTCTCCTCCTTTGTATTCATATGCCCTGGCAGTGCTGTCTGGCCAGCTCCAGGAGCCCAAGACTTGTGGCAGTTGGATAGGTGAGAGTAGGAGAAAGTTACTTTGCCTGTGCTTCATCAGCTCACAGAGTAGTCCTTGTGCCCAAAAAATGTCTATCCACTAAATAAACAGGAAGAACCCCTCCATTTCAGAATGGCTGTGCAGAAAAGGGGGGATTAGCACAGGATCAATCAGGGAGGAAGGGCCTCCAAATGCCTTCAGTCCCATCTCCTGTTCAACGCTGAACTAGGAACAGGTTGCTGAGTGTTGCTGAAAACCTCCCAGGACAGAGTTTCCACAGCTGCTGTGGCAAACTGCTCCAGTATCAGTTTGTCCTCATCATGAAATCGTCTTCTCTTCATATCAAATTGGAGCTGTGTTCTGGGTTAGTGTGAATTAAGAGCCCTTAGTTTTTTATTTGCAAACCAGCAATCTCCAACATCATACTCTGGCAGTGAATTGCTCTCATTTGCATGTGGTTAGAGGGCTCCTAATGCAGGGCATGCTGCACTTGCCAGGCATTTGTTTCTGAGCACACACATGTAAGTGTTCCTCCATGTATATATTTGTCAGACCAGCTGGCGTGGAAGCCAGTTTTTAATTGATTCTCCCTGCTCTGGGAAGACAAATATGTGTTCTGGACATTCTTGGAAAGCACCAGCAAGATGTGATACTGCCACACTGAGGTACAATTGGCAAAGTAGCACTTGTGGGCCACTTTCCCCCCACTGCTGCTGTTCTCTCACTGTGCCTTCCCTCTTTCTGCACTCCACTCAAATCACAAACTTGCTGAAGAATGAGACCCACCTCTGTTCCCTGGAAAAATTCATTACCTTTCAGGGTTTATTCTGTTGGCTTCCTTTAGACCAGTTTGCTTCTCCCCTGGGCCTGGGCAATCACCATTAGGGGGAGAATAGGATATGGGGGCTATTTCCAAAATTTCTTGAACAAATTGCTGTTCATTGTCATTGCAAAAAAATGCCAGCACTCTCCACATGTGGCCTGTGGATAGTGGTACCAGTGAAGGAATCTGTGGCCCTCGCATAGATTTTGTCAAGATGAAACTGCTGAAAGTTGAGGACATGAACAGTATCAGGCCAGGGGAGTCAGTGATGCTCACAGTGCTGGTCTGCTGCTGACTGAGTAAGGACCTGCACTGCTCACCAGAGAACACTGCTAATCCACAGCCAGCCACCCTTGTAGGTAAGCTGCTTGGGTTAAGTTGGGGGTTTTTGTGTTTTGGTTGTTTGGGTTTGGTTTGGGCTTTTTTCTATTTACTCAATGTGCAGAGCAGCCAGTGAATTTTAAGTACTGCCTTTTCCTTGCTGGAGATGGACCAGCTCATCCCTTCCTTCATGTTAGCTCCATTCTCTATATTACCTGTCTTCCACAACCTGGAGGCTGCTGTGTGATTGCAGGACCTGCTGACCTCCTTCCTGTTGACAAACAGAAATGGTTTTATTCCATCTTGTCCAGAACTCATCTCCTGGCAGTCAGCTGAGCTTGCAGTCTGCAGCAGCAATCTGTGCAGCTGCACAACCCCAGAGTTGAATTGTGAAGTGTGGCCTCAGGGCAGAGGTGCTGTGTATTTGTGAGCACTGCCACGGGCTCCTTCCCCTCCTGCTGCCTGGATGGAGACCTGTGGGCTGCCTGCACAGCAGGGCTGGGAATAGCAGCAGCTCTTTGACATCCCAGCTTGGGACAGGGAGGTACCACTTCCTGAGACAGAAGGCCAGCAGAGGATAGAGGAGCCAGCCCTCCTGTGGTGTTACTTGCCTGTGATTCCCAGAGATGCATTTTTGGGGTCTCAGCATGCTGCAGGGGCAGCACCTTGTTTTTCTCAGGTTAAATGTTCCAGTTAAACAGCAACATTGTACCCCTCTCTTTTTTTAAAAAATTCTTTTAAATCCCTGCCAGGATAACTAGTGCCTGGCTCCAGTGAATAAGCCAGGAGCTCCAGGGTCAGGGCACACCTCTGGGTTGCCATGCTGAGTGCCCAGTGTGGGGACAGCACTCAGCACAGGCTCCAGCAGAGATCCCTGTCCCAGTGCTCGGGGCTGTGCTCCTCTGTGGCTGCCTCGGGAAGTGTGGCCAGCACTGGCAGTGACGGGTGAACAACTTCCCCTGAGACCGGTAAGAACTGGGGCTTCTGAGCTGCTGGGAGAGAGCAGGAATCTGCTGGATTTAAGGCACTGAAGGTGGTGCAGGGTTGAGGCTGGGGGAGCAAAGCTTTGGAATTGATTATTTAGACAGCTGGATAACCCAGGCTGTGGAGGGGAGGGGATCCCAAAACTTGTGTTTGCAATGGGGTAAAAAGTGTATGAAGGAAAGGGCCTATCACAGAGAAGATATTTTACAAGCTCCTGAAATTCACTGGCGCTGTGTCTAAGAGACCAGGTAATTCTGTAAGGCCATTGTGATGCTTTTTCTGTATCACAAGAGAATTAGAAAGTACCCCCCACAGCTGCTGAGGGTGGAAAGCCTGAGGATGGAGTGCCTCAGCCAGTTCCCCTGGACTGAACTCAGCCCCATGCGAGGCTCTCTAAGGTGGATGTGGTGCCTGTGGTCACTCAAGCAGGTCTGTCTCTCCTTGTAGTCACAGCAGATGCCACGTCGGAATTTAGTGCTGATATCAGCAGAGCCACCTTAGCACGTGTTGTGCTGCCACTCACAGGGGGTCGGTGGGACAGAACCAGCTCAGGCACAGAGAACTCGATAACGCTGCAGGGAAGCCTTGCTGACCTGCAAAGACAGACAGGAAGGAGAGTGAGAAACAGCAGCAGCTTTGATCTCACAGCTGGCCCATGAATTGTAATAATTCTGTATTATCCATGTTATAGACAATATAGCTCCCAGCACCAACTTCAGAGCATGTTTCTTCTGACTTGTTAAGTATCTTTAAAGGTAAGACACATCTAAGTAAATATAATATACCATGTGCATTTAAATTGACTATAAGTTCCCCAAATGACACTTCAAAGATCTGTGATTTTCTTGCCTCAGTTACAGATTCCATCCAATTTTGTGATATGGATTGTCTATTTATTATTTTTAAATTTTAATATAGCTACATTTTTAGTTATATACTGCAAGCTTAAGTGGTTATGTGGCATCTAAACTGCTGAATGAAATGATTCTGCTAATTGGATTTAGTACCAACTGTCCCCTCTCCTGTGACATGTTAAAGAATGCCTTGCCTAACTTAGAGATAGTGTTGATTCTTGAATGATGAGAGAAGCTCGTAACCTTTTGGATGAAGTTCATTATTTTTAGTTGTTTATCTTCTGCATGTAGTAGTAAAAGCCTTGAGGGGTTATTTGCCTCTGGGTAATCTTGGAGAGCAGGTTACAGTCCTGTCCTGCACGGTGCTAAGAGTGATCTGTGTCCCAGTCGCACTGCCACCCACCCACCCTGAGAGCAGGCACTGCTCCAAAGCTGTTGGCACCAGGCACAACTCTGCTTTTACTGTAGCTGAGGTTTTGGGACTCCGAGATGAGGTGGGAAAATTGGTCACAGGACCAGACCACACTGGTACAATTCTGGAAACAGTTTCCACTGACTGTGAGTGCTTTAGTTTCAGCTGGGTTTGGTTTTGGTTTAGTTTTTTCCTTTCCACCTCACCAGCCACATCCTTTAGAGCAGACAAACACTAAAGTGCTCATGAGGAAAAGTGCTTTTTAAAAATTTATTATTATTCACTAAAGCACATAAGAAAACAAAGCATTCATGATATTCAGGTGCATGGATTGGGCTTTGACCACCACACTGGCTCAAGGTCCAAGGATGTTTTTTTTCTCTGTAAAATTCAATTTATTAGACCAAATGCTGCTCAGACATTACTGGGGACCAGTGGGTTCTCGGTTCCTGAGCTGGCTGTGCCCATTCCACTCTTCCCTTTCTCCATCAGCTGTTGTGCAGCTGCTGGATCACCCCCACCAGTTACTGCTGAGGAGGAGCTGACTTTCAGCAGTTTGTGTGTGGTCCTACTTGTGGATTGGGTACTGTGCTTGCAATTCCTCTTTAGGGAATCTTATTTGTGGGGTCAAATCATGAAAATATGAATTTACTGTGCAGATATGGTAGAGTTTCCTGTGTGCCCAAAGCACCCAGGGAAAAAGGCATTGGCCAAGACAAAAATGGCTCTCCAAGAAACCATTCCTTTGTGCGTGGGAACAGGGCATGGCACCAGTTTGGGGAAGTCTCTGCAGTGAAAGGAGAACCCACCTGCTGTTCCCCAATTACAGGTTTAATTTTTTTTTCCTTATTCCCCATCTTTTACTGCCATCTACTGGCTCTGACTGAATGGCTTCTTCGTTGGCCCTGGAGTAAATATCTTGGGTGTACTCTATTCATTGAAGAGCTGCAAGTTTTGACAAGGGACCCTCAGAGAGGGCTTTGGGGATGGCTTAACTGAGAAACATAATTAACTGAGAAACATAACACTTGTGGAATGGTAAGCTCAGGCCGTAATTGGGAAGAAATCATGGATAAAGAAAGGAGAAGACAATTCTGAGAAGTCAGCCCTTAAGTATTGCATTTCAGCATTTTGAAAACAAATAATTTTGGATTTGTTTGTTATTTATTTTGAAGAAAAGCTTTTGCTTGGAAAACAACCCCCCAGAACCCTCCCAATGTTCCATTTAAAACAGGTCTATATAAAAGGGGCCAAAATGCATCTTGAGAGCCAATTGTATTCTTGTGGCCTTACCTGCAGCCAGGACTAGCAAAATTGCTCAAAGAAGCACCTCAAAGCTCTCTCAGGTGAAGGAAAGCAACTGTTTGCTTGGACAAGAGTATCCTGCAGGTTGTCTCTGTCTGAATGTGCTGCCAGGGAATAACATCCTGCAGGTACTGGCTGTTTCATGGCTCCAGGAACCTGCAGGTAATGTTGTAACTATCAGTGTCTTGTAAATGATCAGATGGGCGTTGAGTCAGGCAGAAATCATTCAGAAAAGGTCAGTGCTTTGATTTTGCTGTTGATAAAGGGGGGAAACATCGGAAGGGTTTTTATCATGTTTGAGCCCTGATGAATTTCTTCTTCTCTCCTCTTACACACAGCCTCTGGGTAAACCCACCTGAAAACACTGGTGCTCCTGCTCTCAGAACAGGAAAGGAGAGAAGGCTCCAAATCCAGCCCCTTCCATGTTGCTGCAACACAGCCAAGTATGGAACCACTTAGCTGCCAGCAGGTCTCCTTCTGCCAGGAGCAGAGTTGTGACCTCCCTCTGGGTAGGTACCATGTGGGCCAGGATTATCTTTTTTATTCTAGCACTTCCCTTCCTAATTGTAACCCCTTTGTACTGGCTCAGACAATTCCCCTCTTCACTTGTCGCTTCCAACTTTTAAAACTTTTAATGACTTGCTGCAAACCCTTGAGCTGACTCTGCCCTGTGCATCTCCCCATTCATTTTCCCTATAGAATGAGCTACATTCCAGCTGGTTGGGAACAGGCTCAGAGGAAAAGGAGAAACCTCTTTCCAGAAGGGCAGGCCTCAGATTTAGGAACTGAATCACAGTATCCAAGTCTGCTTTGACACATAACTCCTCCATGAAACTCCCCAAGGACAAGAAAGAGAGAAATCTGATTCAGGAGCAGAGAAGGAACTTCTTAACTCTGTAGTCTCTAATCACCACAAGAGGCACCCTGAGAGTTTCTATCACCCCTGGATATTTCCTGCCGGGATGGGGCAGTGCAGGGAGCAGAATTAAACCTGCACCTCCTGCGGGCATTGCTGGCCTTTGTCCTTCTGTTGTGCCACCAGACTGTGGGGATTTGCAGCTGCCACTGCCACCCCACCTGGGGGCTGGGTGCTCCTGGCAGCCCTTCCCAGCCCCACAAACGAGCTCCAGAGGTGCCTCTGTGCTGTGTCGGTAGTGTTTGCTGGGAATTTGCCTCATCTCTGGGAGTATCCTTTTGTTCCTGAGCGGCTGGACAGAGCTTTTGGGCTTGTCAGCTTCAGAGTTTGATGGCAAAAGTCACTGAAATGGAGAATGACAATGAGGTTTGACAAAAGTGGTGCTGTCACACCCTACCTCACAGTCTGTGCTTTGAGTTGGAACTGGTCGTGAGTTTTCCCTGCAGGGAATGAATGTCCTCTTCCCAATTCAGCCCAGCAGGTCCCAAGGGCTCTTACAGAAATATTTATTCCTTACCTACCTTTGTGATAAATTAATCTCCACCCTGNGCAGTGCCCAGCATTCCTGGCTGGAATTTTGGGGTGCCAGCACAGCCCTTCCGAAGTGTCCTTGTGTCCCTGGCACTGCCCAGTATTCCACTGAAATAAGCTTTCAGTGCCTAGCAACGAGCAGGAGTGACAAACAAAGGGGTCTGAATCTGGAAATAGGTGAGTTCCACCTGCCCACCACTGCTGATGCTGAGGCTGGGGCTCAGGGCAGCTGTGCAGCCCTTCCCTGGGGCACTGATCCTGCACTGGGATGTCGTGGTGTTGCCAAACTGGGCCTCAAACCAGGAGAGGAAAAGCCCTGACCATTTCCTCTCGACCCAGGCACACGCACAGTCCTTCCCGGGCTGTTGCCCACTCCTCCCCACCTTCACTGCAAAGAATCGGCTGAACTGATTCCGGCTCCGGGCAGATGCCGCCCTTCGGGCAGGGGGCCGGCTCAGGCAGCTCTGGTGGCTGTTATTGCCCGATGATTTTGTGTTTTCCTGCATTTCCCCGGGCCGGGGCAGAGCGCGGGCAGCCCACGGCGATGGGGGGGCAGTGGGAGGGGCGAGCCCCACCCGGCGCCACATGGCGTCGGGGTCCTCACAGGAGCGGCGAGGCGTGGC
>VZRS01007767.1:0-281794 GCA_013398055.1 Ifrita kowaldi | reverse complement strand
CCCGCGCGGCTCCCGCCCGCCCCCAGCGCCGCTGACACCACCACCCGTGTCCCCACACCGGGAAACGCCGCGGAAAATCGCGCTGAAAGAACGGGACCCGTGCTGGTGTCCGCGTCAGGGTCGGGTTCAGGCAATTGAGTAGACGCCTTTGAGAGGCGCTGGGTCCTTCTGGGCGCCGTTTTTCTCCCTACCCAAGGCGCGTGCATGAAATGCTGCCATCTTTGGAAGGTCAAGTAAGCCTCGCGCCGAGTGGCCATCTTTGGTGTGGTATCAATGTGACTTCCAGCTAAATCCGCCATCTTGGGTGCTGAAAAAAGCCACTTCCGGTTGAACCGCCATCTTTGGTGTGGCACCGTGTGACTTCCGCCCTTCGCGGCCATGTTGGGTGCTGGCAGAAGCCACTTCCGGCTCAGCAGCCATGTTTGGTATGGTACCATTGGGGCCAGCGCTCCTTTTGAAGGCGTCTGCCCCGATCCTTCCTGCCATTTTACCTCCCACAGCGACACAAAGACTGTCACTTGAGACAAGATTGCAAAGGCAGTCAATGGCTTTAGAAATAACCATGAAATTCACGGGAAAGACCGTTTCCAAGAGAGATGCTGGAGGGGCGAAGGCCGCACGTGCAGTTCTGAGCTGCGCTGCTCACGCCAAGCCTCTGCCTGGGGTTTGATCTGCAGCTTCCCACCTTAGAGCAAGAGTCCCCACAGGCCTCTGGTGGCTGCTCACAGTTCACCCTTGTCATCCCTGACCAAGCAGGGAGGTGATGAGGGTTCTGCCAATCTCAGGTTTTGTTTTGTAGGGCAGGCAAACGCATGTTCAGCGCGGTTTTGTGTGTGGTTTCTGTGTTACACAAGTTATTTGTAAAGATGTGGTTTGTGGGCTGCGTGTGCGGCTGAGGAGGGCTGAGTTGAAATGTAGGTGCCCTGTACTACACTTGTTTGTGACTCTCCCATAAATTAGCACTTGCAAAGCCCTTTGCAAACACAGTCAGCCCGTTCCTTTGCCTCCTCACGGAGCCAGCAGCTGGCCGGCATCCAGGCTTTTTCAAATGGTAAATAAAGATCTGGGAGCAAGCCAGGGTGACTCTCACCACACAATTCAGTGCTCTGGTGAGCTAATTCTTGTCTTGATAAGGTCCTTCCAGCTATACTTTACACTCTGCTAGAACAACACCACCGACTGTGCGTTGGCCTCGTGTCGCCTTAACCCCTACGGTGACACAAGGAGCCTTGGCAGGAGCAGCGGCACAAAGCAGCATCCAGGGAACAGGAGTGGACAGGAATGACCCCACTTCTCAGGATAAGGTGCAGCCAGGGACTGCCCACCTGGCCACTGACTGAGCCCAAGAACAGCGTTAACAGGCACGTGTCAAACTCCCTCCTCAGTTTCTCAATTAAAAGTCCTAGTTGCATGGTAGTACAACAATACCTCTAAGCCTTGTCAGTTCCTAGTTCTTGACACACTCAGAATCTGATCAAAAACTCTGTAGACGTCAATCCAGCAAAAGAATTTTCCCCTTCACTGACTGCTGCTCAGGTCCTTAATCTCTTAGCAAAGAAATCATCATCATCACCTTTTTTTTTCCAGTTTCACGTCTGTCAACTCTGGCCTGGAATCAGGTTCTTCATGTATCACAGCCAGCCACGTACTCAACATTAATTTGCTCACAAGTTTTTCCTGTGTCTTGCAACACACAAATCCTGATGGCAGTGCCTTAAATCCTTCCATCTGGAAGGATCCAAAATTGCTTATGAACAGTAATTCTTAGCTACTTCAAGTTTGAAACACATCCTCTGTGCAGTAGAGTGAATTCAGTCCAACAATTCCCAGGTTAGTGCCAAGCTCTGGGTTATTTTGGGATGGATTGTTCTTCATTTCCCACAATGGAGCTGATGTATGTAGACCACTTTATACCTACTTAACATATCCTAATGGGTTCTCAGACAAATTTTGAAGTATTTTGTTAATTTTATTCTGCCTAAAAATCTTGACTAATGTGATCTCAATTTGCAGAATTCTCTCATAAATTCCACTGGGAATTTTATTTCCCAGGTTCAGCTTCACGTTTCTCAGAGTGGGCTGGGAGGTGCTTGCAGAACAACATGAAAATCAAGGAACAATGACTTTCCTCTGGCAGTAACTTTGTTACCTTTTCCCAGAGCACCTTCCACAGCTTTAATGGGAAATATGTCCTCTACCTGCCTCATGTCTGAAGCGTTCTGCAGACAGGCAGGTGGAGCAGCACTTTGCATTTGACTGCTGTACCCTGCAGATATTTAATCCAGAAACCATTCTGATTCCTTTTAGATGAAAGGATTTTCAACATTAGCAATACTTTCCATTAAAATCAGTGTCAGGTTTTGGGGTTTCCCCCCTTAATGAAAGTCTTCAAAAAAACCCCAGCCCTTAAACATCTCGGTAGATTTTGTAAAACTGCCTCCATTCCAATATTAAAGATGTTCCTTGGGAAGTACTTCTTGGCAATATAGAATGTAATATAAAAATGCAATATAAAATAATAAAAATGTATAAACACACTATATGTGCTTCATATTACATATATATTCATTTAGTTACATATCATACACACACATGTAACAGTGTATAAAAAACCCCATTTATATGCAATATAAAATGACAACATAAAAGTAATTATGAAATATAAATATATAAAAGATATATTTAAAAGATATATTTAAGAGACAATATATAAAATAAATATAAATAAAAATAAAAGATAAATATACATAAATATAGAAATGTATAGAAAGATAGTATATAAAAGATATATAAAGATATAATATATAAATATATAAAAGATTATTATTATGATCAATCATTCCTCTACATTTTAGGTCAATTCATACACTTAGGGCTTAATTCCAAGCCCATTTTCCCACTGATTTAGTGGATCAACTGCTGCATTTTTTTGTTTATGAATCTCTGACTTTTACAACTTGCTTTTTAAGTTTTGGTAAGGAAGGTAAGCAGAGAGTTTAAATGCTCTGCCTGTGGTAGATCATTATGTTATCAATTTTATGACAGTTAACACAGGCACAGCCTGCAGTGAGGAGAAAGTCCCAATTACACCAGGGTTTCCACATAAGAACACTAAAGAACCATTTATAATTTGAAGAATTTATGTTTTAAATTCATGGTTAAGGGCCAATAAGTCTCTTAGTTGTCTAGCTACACCTGAGAAGACCAGGGTTTTGCATTTTGGAGGAAATTCTGCAGCTTTAAATGTCTCTCCTTTTCAAAAAATGTAAGAAAATTTAGTATTTTGTAAAATACACCCATGGAAGAAAACTGTTTACTGTAAAGAAAAAAAAAATTCAGCATTATTTTTGTATTAAGTGAAATAATTTCAGTACATGAAATTATTTGGAAATGCTGTGCTGAAATGTTAGTGTTTGCAATTGTTGAAACAGAACCTTTCTTCTTTATTGAAAGGTGTTATCTCTTTTTTTTTTCCCCAAGAAATACAATTACAGAAATTGATTTGTATCTGCAATATGTTTATGTTTTGATGAACACCACATTTTGTAATTCCAAAATCCAGTAGCTCAATCTGTCTTTGAATTACCTTATGGGATCAGTGTGCCCTGCTCCAGACAGGGGAATGCAGGCACCTTGCACAACACCTACCATGTAAAACCTTCAGGAATCCTGTTTTTTCCCTCAGATTTCTCACTAGAGCCTGAGGCCCCTGAAGAGACATCTTATAAACAGAAAAAGTTATTCATGTCCATGAATCATCAAATAGACTCTACCTACAGGATCCTGAAATCTTATGGGATACTTTTGGCAGTTCCCAGCACTCCAAACTCACTGGGGTTGGTTTAAATGATGAAATTTTCAGAACAATGATGAATTTTAGCTTTTCTGATCAGTCTTTTGGTATTTAAGCCTTAAACAGTGCATTTCAAGATCTTTTCTGCAGCCAGCGTGGAGAAAGCTGGAGGAAAGCAGAGATTTTCAGGTCACAGCAGAACTCCAGAGGTTAAGGATTGTAAAAGACAGCCCTGCAGGACTCATGTCCTACCCCTGTTTGTGAAAACAGCAAGTTCCCTGGAAAAGAAACTCATGTATGTTCAAGGCAGCTACCCACAATCAGCAGATACATGAAAACAGCAGCATTAATCCCTCTTTGCCTCCAGAATGGAGATGATAATCCCAGCTGTTGCATGATGGAGAAAATATATTCATTCCTCAGAGCTTGTGATCCATAGGTTACATAATGGTAAAAGCCCCACAGGATCCTGGAGAAAGAAGGGAATGAATAATTCTGCATCTAGTCTGAGGGCTATATAATATGTTGAATAATTGCACATCAAGTGAGGAGGATGAAAGGGACAATTGAAAACCAGCTCATTTGCTGAAAAAAAAAAGGCAGCATCCTGTGAGAGGAGGAGTTTGTGATCATCTAATTAAGGAATAAGTAATTATCCCTAAACTTAAGGGGCCTGAGCTTCCAGTTTACAAGTAACTTAATTCCTAGAATTTCTTAACTTTTCCTTTTTTCAGTCCTGGAGGTCACCAATGACACCTTTCCTGATCCAAGTGAGAGAGAAGCCAGGGAGAACAGAGGCTCCACTGGACTCCACACTCCTGGACAAGGAAGGGCTCCCTGGGCCTTTGCTGCAGTGACCATGAGATGGTGGAGACCCTGAGAGCAGGGAGAGGGACAAAATGTGAGCTCACCACCCTGAAGAGAGACTGGACTTTGGTCTCTTCAAGGATTTTCTCAGAACAGTCCCATGGGATAAGGCTCTGAGGGGAAGATGGCTCAAGAAAGCTGACTAATATTCAGCAATCACCTCCTTCAAGCTTGAGTTGTGCATCCTGACAAGTAAGAAGTAAGGTAAAAATGCATGGATAAACTAGGGGATCCATGGACAAATTAGGGGCTCCTGGACCACAACAAGGAAAGCTCACTCAAAAAGGAAGCAGAGGGAGGGTGGAAGCAGGGATGTGTAATTTGGGGGAAATACAAAGACACTGTCCAGGTACTCAGGGATTATGTTAGGAAAAACAAAGGAAATGAATCTGGTGAAGAGTGTCAAAGGCAAAAAGGAGCACTTCTGTAAGCAAATGGCAAAAGGAACGTTAGGGAAGATGGGAGCCCACTACCAAATGGGACAGGGGATTTGGTGACACAGGACATGGAAAAGACTGAGGTACTGAACCCACCTTTCCCTCAGTCTTTACAAGCAAGACCAGCCTTGAGGAATCCCAGGTCCCTGAGAGCAGAGAGAAAGGCTGTAACACAGGAGACGCAGCCTTGGTGGAAGAGGATCTGGTCAAGGAATACTCAGGCAAATTGGACACACATGAGTCCATGGGCTTTGATGGGATGCATCCATGAATGCTGAGGGAGCTGGCAGATGTCACTGCAAGGCAACTCTCAATACACTTTGATCATGGCAACTGGCAGAAGTGCCTGAAGGAAAGCAAAAGTCATTCCCATCTTCAGTAAGGGCAAGAAGAAGGACCAAGGGAACTATGGGCCAGTCAGCCTCACCTAGATCCATGGGAAAGGTATGGAGCAACTAATCCGGGATTTCCAGCCACGTGAAGGACAAGCAGGTGGGTGGGAGCAGCCAGCAGGGATTCACCCCTGGCATCTCTCCCAGGACTGCTGAGAAGGCTCAGGGGAATCACCTGAAGGGAGGGTGCAAAGAGGACAGAGCCAGGATTTGTTTCTGTGCGGTCCAGTGAGAAGACCAGAGGCAGTGGAAAATTGTGGGAATTGTTTTGGACATTTCTTTTTTACAGTGTGTCTGACCCACAGTAAAAAGAGAGAGGCTGTGGAGTCTCCATCCTTGGAGATTGGACCAGATCACCTCCACAGATCCCTGCCAATCTGCACCAATCTGTGATTCTGTCTTGTTCTAAGTTCTATAAAATAGTAATTTACAACAAGTTGATGGGAAGTATTCAAAGAATGTAGAGAGGCAGAAATTACTTTTCCCCATGCAACAGTTAAAGTTTTTATTACCTGAGTTGGTGGATTGATTTCTTCCAATATAATTCTTGAAACGACTTTGAATACTGAAGCAGAGGAAATGTATTATAAATTGTCAGCAAGAAAAGGAAAAAATGAGATTACTCTATAATTCTTACTGTTTCATATTAAAGAAAAAACCCAGGGGAAAACATTGCCAATTTTCTATCACAGTACTTCATAGCTTGTATACTGTAGGTTTTTTGTTGAATGGGTTTTTGAGTAAATTCTAAAATTAACTTGAGGAAGAAAAAATCAACTAACAACTTCACTGAAAATAAATTTGATGTATCAAGTGCACATCAGTGTCTTGATTATACATTTGCCATAACATTATAAACCTTCCTCTTGAAATTAATTCCAATGAGCATCCTTTTAGAAATTTTCATGTACCCTGAAAAATTAAACAGCGTGACTTATTCTTAGAGTAAAGTAATAAACATACAGTTGAGGATTAAAAGCTATGGGATAAAAAAATATTTTTTGTTTCTTATGTGTACAGTGGGAAGCAGTGAGGACTGTAATAGCAGCAATTTCCACCTGGTACATAGCAAATGGTTTATGTAATTGAATTGGGAGTAGTGAAGCCTGTCTGGGTGGAAATACCTCTGAATGCACAGAAAGGAGGTTGAATTTCAAAACAGCTCTCCTGTCCATCCTCAGTCTTGACGGTAGCCAAGTTTCTGTTTGCATTTGCATTTGTGGGAGGGTCCATGTTACAGCGTTGTAGCATTTTTTTCTTTTTGTTCTGTCAACTCTCAAATCCAGGTTTAAGGTTCCTGAAGGGTTTCAGTTTCAGAAGCTTTAAACTTGTGCAGTTTAAGGTCTTCCCAGTGACTACTTCATCTGAGACTGCTTTGGAGCTGATGCTGGCATTGCTGTCTGAGAGATGTTCAGCAAGGGTTGCTCTCCAAAGACCTTCACTTCAGCTGTAAGAACTATCAAGGAATTGTTGAGAGTGGAGATCAAGAGGGCGGATAAAGGAAAAAACAACTAGGACCATGCTCTTGAGTGTTCCGGTATAGAAAGAAGTAAGGACAAACTTTGTGAGAGTAAAGACACACTTTTTTTTTTCTTGCCTGTGGAGAAAGTGCTGAAGACCATGTGCCTGAGGCTTCAATTCAGGCATCCATCTGGTAGAAAATGATGGACACAAGCAGAAGGTGATATGGGGAGAATGTTGAATAAGGATGGGGTGCTGGTGTGTGCAGACTGCAAAAGAGAGTAGAAACACCGCCAAAACGACCCTCAGGGAGGCTGTACAAAAACTGGGAGAAGGACAGGGAAAAGGAAGAAGACACAGGCAAGAAGCCGAGAGAGCTATAAGGGGCAGTGGCCGGGAAATGCGATAGCAGGGGGGAAAACTAAACACCATGGGGGTGCGAACTGGAGGACACCACGGGAATTAAAGTGCCGACGTGAGAATAGTGGAAAGAAATAGGAGTGACCGCACCAGCCAATGCACGCACCCCACAGCGCCTCGGCAGCACCCCCCACCCCGACACCACCGCAGAGCCCCTCAGCACCGCACTCCCGCGGAACACCCGCACCCCGACACCACCTCAGAGCCCCTCAGCACGGCGCTCCCGCGGAACACCCGCACCCCGACACCACCTCAGAGCCCCTCAGCACCGCGCTCCCGCGGAACACCCGCAGCCCGAGCCCCCTCAGAGGGGCCCGCCCGCGCAGCGCCCCGAGCGGGGCGGCCTCAGGGACCGCGCGGGGCCGCGCACACCCGGACACCCAGACACAGACACACCTGTGGGCACATGCGGCCGCGTGTGTCCGCACTGACAGGCACGGACAGGCGGCCGGAGAGCGCCCACCCACGCCGTGCTACGCCATGCCCCCGAATCACGGAGTATGCCCTGAGTTGGAAGGGACCCACAGGGGTCATCGAGTCCAATTCCCGGCCCTGCGCAGGACCGTTCTCAACAATCGCACACCTGTGCCTGAGAGCGTTGTCCAAACGCTCCTGGAGCTCTGGCAGCCTTGGGGCTGTGTCCATTTTCTGGGGAGCCTGTTCCGTGCCCCAGCACCCTCTGGGGGAAGGACCTTTTCCTAATATCCAACTTAAACCTCCCTGACACAGCTTTCCTCGGGTCCTGTCCGTGGTCACCAGAGAGCGGANCCCGCGGCCGCCGCCCGCAGCCCGGGCGGGCGCGCTCGCCCCCCCCGCGGTGAGTCAGGCCGGGCCGTCTCCTCCTCCTCCCTCGCGGGCCGGGGGAGCCGCGCGGCGCCGGCCGTGACGCGCGCGGGAGCTGGGCGGGAGCCCGGGTGTGCCTCAGCATCGGCCCGGAGCGAGAGGGACAGCGAGTGCGGCACAGCCGGGCTCAGCCTCTTCCCGGCACCTGCCGGCGGCAGCTCCCCTGGGAAGGGCTGCTGCCGAACCCTCCGTGCCTCCTTTTAATATTAAGGTCCCGGCACAACTTTTCTATCAGTGAAGAGTACTGCTTGAGTAATGCTTCCAGGTTTAGCGGGGTTTGCTTGTTTTGAAGTTTTTTGGGGGGGCGGGGTTTAGTTTCTACTTTACTATCAGTAAAAAGGTAAACAAAATGCTGTGTTGCCATCTCTGTGCTCAAGCCGGTGCATAGCAAGTGTGGCTCTTTTTCATTGTAATTAAATAGGATCAACCTGTTGAAAAGGACAAGGCTTCAATCTGCAGGCTACTGCCAGTAGGGATCTACTGTTTATAACTGTGTAATTTCAAGAGTTTGGTAAAGGCAGAGTTGAAGCTGACTTATAGTGTAGAGTCCCAAACTTCCCTAAGAGATTAAACAGAACTTTCTCTTCTGAAGGATAAGACTGAAATCTTACTGCAACAGTGAGAGGAGTCAGGTAAAAGATTTCTCTGGAGTAGAGTTAGGAAGAATTCTAGCAAAACAGAGATTGGAGGCACGGCTTGTGTGATTCTTTTTTTTCCCGTTACCTCATTTGTCAGTAATTAGTACATAGGAATCAGCACATTCATATCTGCTGATATATCTGGCTGCTTCTTGCCTTAATGTGGCTTGTTTTGTTCCTGGTAATGTTTTTACCTTGTTCACGTATTTCTATTGCTTAGAGACAACAGGTGGGGGAAGTGAAGGTAGAAGTGCCTTTCCTGAACTAGCAGGAAAATGAAAACCACTGTGGTGATGATTGTGCACAATGGCCTTATTGCTAGGCAAGCTTTTTATTAGGAATGATGAGGAAAATGATCATTAAAAATGCTAATTGAAAATGGGTTTATGTTAAAGTCCATGTCAAATGTCCCTGTTAATGGTCACCTGTGTAATTATGTTCAGTTAAGCCTTGTTTTACAAAGATCCCGTTAGAAGCACTGTCTTGTGCTTGCTCAGGCCATCCAAATGTCTGACTTCTAGGAATATGGGTAAAGGTCAACTTTCTCTTTTCTCCTGGTCACAGGAAGCTTTGGCTCTCCTTGTTAAAAGGCTATTTTGTCATGGGTAGGAGTGGCTGATGATCGTTTCCTCTGATAGCATCAGAGTACAGCATCTTGTAGAAATATGTGGGCTTCCACTTGCTGGTGGGATGTACGTCAGCACATCAACTGCCTTCTGTGACTCATCAGTGTAACTGGTTACTGTGTTTTCCTCTGGGCTTGTCCTACTCCTTGCCAGACTTCCCTGCTCAGGCTTGCCAGTGACTGTGCCATGGATGTTCGGTGTCATGCTGTTGTCTCAGGGTCTTTTGGCCCACAGTGATATTTAGAGGAGACTGTTAATGTCTGCAGGAAATAGTATTTCTCTAGCACACTGTCTTAGGGGGAATGTATTGGAGTTTCCCCCCTGGAACAATGTTTTTCTTAAACTCTGTGCATACTCACCCACTTAGCAGCAGCCAGCTGGCCACAGAGTAAGTTTTTACTACCTCTCCTTGCCCAGCCTCTTGACCCCTCTGAGAGTGTTCGTCATGCTTCCTAGGCGTCTTCCTAAGGTGGTTCAAGTAAGCCAACAGATTCCAAAGCTGTTTTGCAGGGGAGGGAAGGGATGATGTTGAGGGAAATAGTGGTATAGGCATTGTTTCTCGAAGCAGGCTGAAACGTGCAGTTACTGTTGGCACTGTTTCTGTGTTCCCCCGACCCCTCCTGTTGACTTGTGCGAGTGCAGGGAGCTCTTGTAGCCAATGCCTTTGTGGTAGCAGGAAGTGTCTGTATGTGGTGATGTCCCTGTGAAACTAAACCTAAAAGCACAGCTATAAATACTGGTGCTGAACACTGTTTACTGAATCAGTGTTGGGCCCTGAAACAATGTTTTTCTGTTCCTGTAAACAAGAATTCTTGGGAATGTATGTTGTACTAGGCAGAGTCCTTTTTTCTAGGTAATGTCTCGTCATGTTAAGACTTCACTGCTTCTAAATAAGAACATTTTCTACTAAAAAGTGTATTAAAGGAGACCAAAAACTTCACTTCTAAAAGGGCACTGAGAAATGGCCTTTAATTGAAAGTAATAACAGCAGCAGTGCTACAATACACTGCTGTTGTCAGAGGTTCTTACCTGAGGGGTGTATGAGAATGGCAAGACTACATGAGACTAAAGGTCTGTCTGGCTCTGTCATCTCCTTGTGAATATTTAGAAAAGAATACAGGTGTAGAGTAGATGAAGGTAACAATTTACAGTGTGCTCTTGCCTCTAGCAGAGTGGCTTGGACTTGTAAACTGGAGATTCTCTACTCTGTTTTCCTTTTAATTGCCTCTTGGGCTCCTGCCACCCCCAAAGCATGTCTGTGAGGTTTTTAGCAAGCAGTCATCTGTAGGTGACTGAACCCTTTTCAAGTAAGTACTGGACAGGTTGCTTAGGTAGTTGTGATCAAGTTGTGGTAACAAGTAACAGCTCTTAAATTACAGAGGCTGAAACTCTTTTACTAGAGGTTTGAAAAGTACAAGTTTGTGGTGTCCACCCAGTTGCTGTGAGGTAAGGAGGGGTTGAACTGCCTCCATCACTGTCGAGTTCCTCCTACACATTCCTGTAAGTTGGAGAAACAGGTTTTGCCAGATCCTATAAGACACTGCAGTGTGGCTTTTAAGTAGATGCTGTTTTACTGTTGAGATAGGAGTTTGCCTTGATCCTGAAAGCCATGGAACATGAAGTTGGCCACTTTGTAACTAAGCAATCACAGATCATCTTAGCAGTAGGAGTACTAAAAAATAAAATGTCTTGTAGGGTCTTACTTGGTTAGCACGATGCTGACAATGCAAGAAAGAGCTATTCCAGAATAAGGATGTGCTGCCTTTCCACTTGAGAGGGCTGCACAGTACTTGATACAGCTTCTTTGGGCAGTTCTGGTTTCCAAGGAAGAAAGAAGGGCAAGTTTAAGTGAAAGAGAGGAATTTTAAACAGCTTCCTTCAGCTGTGTTTCATGTCTAGCTACTAACCTAAAGAGAACTGAAGAACGGCAGTGGGATTTTCAGATTTGCTGCCCATTTCTGGGATAAGAAATAAAAAAAAGGGATGGATGGTCAGTTCTGAAAACAGAGCTAGGCTTTGTGCTGTGTGGTAAACTTTTGGTAGAAAAACAGCGTGTTAAAGCATTGTGTCTTGTTACTGCATTAGAATAAACAACTGGGAGGTGAAGGCACACTTTGAGTGTTAAGGGAACAGAGTAAGTCTGGTTGCAACTTCATATGCAATTACAGAAGTATTTTTATAACATTATTGTGCTTTCTTTAACTTTCTTTCCAGCCACCAAAGTTCTTGGCACAGTCAAGTGGTTCAATGTCAGAAATGGATATGGCTTTATCAACAGGTATGTTTAAATTCTGATAGTTGCATTTATGCTGTACTGAGACTCGTGGTACACATGATAGGCCATGTATTACTAATTGCAGCAGAGGCCTGAGGACCTGACTACAAGTTCATGCAGTCGATAGTCAGCTTAGGCCAGGCACTCAGCAAACTCTTTCTTAAACCCCTCAGCCCCACAAAAACCCTTGTGTGTATGGGGAGAAAACAGAAAGGGTCAAACTCAGTACTAATTTGGTCTGTTACCTGTTTCTCATGTTTACTTCACTACACTCTTAATGAGCTCCATGTTCTTTAGTGACTGCCTGGCTTTTTTTGAAGGCCTGAGAAAAGTAGGAGGATGAGGGAAATACTTTCAGGTTAACTTAAAGTGTTAATTGATTGGTCAGAATACCTCCTGTGGATACTCATTGAGATTCTCTGATAGTATCTCACTGAAAATATGCCAGGCCTGTGTTTCATAGAAATTCTCTCTTTGTCTTTTGGTTTTTTCCTTCTTCTCCTCTGGGCACAAACAAACCTCTGAATAGCACTGAGAATCCAAACAGCTGTAGGTGAGATTGATCACACTGCAACCTTATGTGCAAAAGAACCATGCTCCCAATTTACTGGTGGCAACACTGGCTTTTAAGGCTGAAATGTCTTTGGGGTTGAGGGGCTTAAATGTCTTGTGTGCTTTTTTGGGGAATGAAACTCCTGCATGCTGAACACTTGTCTTCCAAAAAACATACCTGGCAAATTATTTCTCTCTACAAGTCCTTGAGCTGTTACACATCAGGTAGATTTGGGTAAGTTGGACAGTGCAGAAGGGGGTAGAAGACTCCATGTTCATGGATCTGAAGCCAGTTGTGGTGTGGTATTAGTCTCTGGAGATTATTAGCCAGGTTTACATAAGCTTGGAAGAAAAGTTTTATTTAGGAAGTCCTCTTAAAATCTGTGATAGCAGTTGATGTAAGAGCCTTCAGCTGGTTATGGTGTAATAACTTGTTAGTGTTCTTCCTAACATGAAGTCTACTGTTGCTTCAATCCAGGACAACAAGTTTCGGATTATGCATTATCTTCACAAACTCTTTGACCCACCTTTTCTGTTTGCAGAGAAGGAATTGAATGAACAGATGGCAGGGCTTAGGCTCTTTCTTATTGTGTGGGAACACAGATTCAAGGTCTCAGACTTATCTTTGTGTTTTGCATGTGGAAGCCTGAGCTGTCTGGCCTAATCCAGAAAACCTCACGTTCATGTCTGGGTCCTCCTCCTGTGGACTCTCCTAACACCTCTTGTGCCTGGCTGCTTTGAGTTTCACTGAAAGGAGATCTGTTAACAGCTGTGGCCAGTCCTGTTTGATAGTCTTGTTTGACCTCTGGGGTAACAGCTCAGGTTGCAGTCCCTCTGGAAGTGTTTTTGGGGAGTTAGAGTAGTGAAAAACAAGCAGTCCAGTCATCAACTCTGCCCTGCATAAAAAGAAAACACTGAATGTTTGCCAGAAGATTATGGAGAACCTCCCCCGTCCTCTCATGCTTTTGAAGGCCCAGGAGTCCTTTCTGTTCTCGAGCAAATGACCATAGAAGTTCAGAGCAGGGTTTTGGTAGCATAGGCTTAGACAGAATGTATGGAATTCAGGGCATGTGCTACAGGCTGAGAGAAGGAGGGTTTCACTTGAAAAGCAAGGAATTTCTAGTGAAGTCTCTTTAGTCTAAACTCTTATGACTTCTCGCTTTCTTTTCACAGAAATGACACCAAAGAAGATGTGTTTGTTCATCAGGTAAGACAGCAGTAGTTGTGCTTAGAGATGTGTGCTATGATAGGTTTCTAATGCAGCTTCCTGCAACAGCAACCCAACCTTGTTCTGGCTTCTCCTTAGAATATTTTCTGCAGATAACTTGAGAGGATGTGTATGTTGAAATTTTCAGGGAGAAATATTAGGTTGTTTTCCTTCTCTGTGAAGGGATAGGTATTTTAACCCTTCTTAATCCTTTTTTGTCTGCTCCAGTTTGAACACTAAAGGTGTTTTTTTGGAGTGTTTTTTGTTTGGTTGTCTCCCCTTGGTGAGGTGACTACTCTAAATACCTTGCTATTTGTTGTCTGTCCTTCCCCCTATTTCCTCCTGCTCCTTGTGTCTTTTGTTTCTTCCTGCCCTCTTCTTGCAGGTCTGTTCTGTCTGCCCTCCCTGGTATTGGAGAGAAAGTGATCTAGTCTGGCTCTTGACCAGCCTGGGTTGCCATCAGCTGTTTCTGCACGAGGCAGCTGCTCTTAGGAAGAAGAGAAGGAAGGCTGTGTGCCAAGTGTGCCCAAGCAGAGAGAGCTTGCCCAGCGGCTTGTTATTGGTTAACTTTCCTTGGGCTGTCAGGAGGCTGTTCTAAGTTTATACCGTGACTCTCAGGTTGCAGGCAAATAATGGCAAGACAGAGGCTGCTGTCTCCATGCTGATGTCAACTGATGAGTTGGCTTAGATCTGGTTTTGTATCATTCACCAGAAACTGCAATCTTGCCCCTAGAGTTTGTCCCATGTAAAATGTCTGCAGGTGCATGTGATCTTTGAAATCATGAACTTTCTCTGTGGCATAAGTGACAGTATTTCTATGAAATGTAGCCAGGAAGTTTGTTGCCAGAGCTGGTCACAGAGGATTGGGATATGTACATATATCCTTAGCCGATGAGTCAACACTGAGCGTTACTTTAGTTCCTGTGTCTGGATGACTAAATAGTGGTAACTGTGGTAGCAGTGGTAACTGTTTCTCTGGGTCATAGGGCGTACACCCGTTATCTGAACTTGGCTGAAGCTGGGAGGGGATAAGTCTAGTGCCTGTTAGGAGTGAAGATGTTGTTGCTAAGTGTGCACAGTACACATTCCTGGTTCAGCTGGTGGACTTGAGAGCAAGAGCTGTCATTGCATATGCCAATTTTTGATGGTCATTTTCCTTCCTTAGCAGCCTGTGCTGTGGTCATGCTGACACATTTGTGGTCTAATGGGATTGTGTCCAGAGGAGGGTGGGAAGAGTTCTGGAAGAGAAACGTGTCCTGGATAGGCAGCACTGCCTTAAAGACAAATGAGGTTTCCTTGATACTTGTGAGACAATATCCTGGAAAATGGCTGTTGTTCTGATGACAGATAATATGGATCAGTGTTGTTCTGCTTGAGAAGGCTGCCAGCTGAGACCCAAACAGAAAGCTAGTGTTACCTGTGCTGTTTTGTCTCCTTCACCTGTAGAGAAGATTATTCCCCTAAATGTAAACTGATGGGTGTGTGTGGAGGGGGGTGGAGGTGGGCACTTCCCATCTCCTGTGGCTGAAGTCCTTTTGGGGTGAGCAAAACTGGCTTTGTTTCAGAAATTCCACATCACATGCAGGCCTGCATCAGATTAACCCTATTGGCAGGTTGAGCATGGCAGAGTAGATGCTTCTAGTGCTGCTCTGGCTTGGCTGCAGTCAGATGTTCCTCATCCTGTACATGGATGTGCTCACTCCCAGAGCCTGGGACATTCTGGCCAGAACTCCTGATGGGGCTGTCCACAAGGGAGGCAAATCCATGCTGTGAGCAAACATCCTGCTTCAAGTTCTCTCTGCACTGATAGTGCCTGCTCTGCCCCTCCCTCGTGCCTGGGAGGGGCTGGATTACACTCCTAATCCCTTCAGAATAAGGCTGACCTAGTTGAATAGCTAGAGCTTCCTCCCTGCCTCCCCTGCGTGCATCCGCATGGGGAGGGAACGGGCAGTCTCATGATTGGAATGGGGGTTAGTGCTTGGTGTCTGGCTATTGGGTGCTATTTATAACTAGTACAGATTAAAATGCTTTTCTTTTTAGGGCATGCATGGCTTGCTTTGAGTTAACCCTTTGTCTTGCAGGGGCCCCAGGCAGTGTTTTTAGGAAGGAAGGGCAGTTCTTCACCTTGCCTGGTTGGTTGGTGCATGGTGCTGTCCAGGGCACTGTGTCAGTCAGCTGCAGGTGCTGTGAGCAACAGGGATTCATCTGCCTTGTGGGCTGCAGTGTGTCTTGCAATTTAACACCAGGAAAAGTGTCAGCAGCCAGGGAAGTTCCATTTAATTAGACAGAGTTTAAATCAACGAGCAGTGAGGAGCTGTTAATCTCTGTTTCTCTTCACTTCACTGGATTGTGTTGATCGTGCACAGCCTGGAGTACCTGCACCAGTAATTGGTGTAATTCTGGCTATTACTGGGACAATGCTGGATCTGCTGATGATGTGGTAGTATGAGCATATGGAAAGGACTCTTTCAAACAAGAACCTGAACTAGCTCTGAAGGCTCTCATGGCTGCCTGTTCATCAGTGTCCTCATGGGAAAGGAAAGGCTTTGTTGTTGAGTGTTGTCTGTTAATATGAAACATCTGTCTTCTGAATCAGAGAAGCCGGAGCCTGCAGGATGCTGGTAAACAGTAACAGAGAATAGTGCTCTCTCCCCTCTGGATACACAGAGTAAAAGTCTTTTCATCAAGCTTAGAGCTTAGGCTTGTTAGAGGCTTATTTCAGCAGTGTTTATCTGCAGCTGAAGTAGTAAAGCTGTATAGTTTCTGCTTGGGTTTCTAGGATTTACACAAAATTGTCCTGATTGCCTTTATAAAACAAGCTCCAGCCTACTGCAGCCTCTATCTCCTGATGGCAATTGCAGATCTGGATTCTTGAAATTTCTGCCCATAAAGCTGGGAACAGAACATGTGGAATTCTGTTGCTTTTATCTTCCATTATGCCATTTGAAGGATATTTGAGGAGCTTCATTAATCTTAAGTAAACCCTCTGCTGAAAAGAAATGCGTTAGTCCTTTCTTCTTCTGTGCGTACAAGGAAGGGGAAGGAGTTTGAAATACAGCTTATTGACATCTCTGTCATTTGCAAAGCACGAGTCTTTTATGAGTTTTAGTCAGTTGTTTCAGTACAAATAGTACTAAACCATTAACTCAATCATTAACTTTGCTGCAGATTAAGTGTTTTAGTACTAGTATATAACATTTATGGAAAAGCAAACATGTCTATCTGATTTTTAGAAATGGGACAGTTACACTAAAAGGTCAGCAGAAAGCAAAGTTATCTGAGCTAATTGTGGAGTCTCTGCTTGCTAAAGTAATTCCCAAAGGAATTGACTTGAACAGCTCATTCTGTTTCTGTATTTAAAAACCCCCAAAACCTCTTGGGATGTTTTTACTTTGCTAGCAACAGTATGTACACTCCTGCATCCTTCCTTAGGCTGTTGTTCAGGGATGCTGCAGGATACAGGGAAAGGTATGGCTGGAAGGATGTGCTGGTCTGTTGCCTGAAACACAAGGGAGACTGTATTCAGCAGCAAGGAAAACAGGTTTCCTAGACTAGTCAAGATGAGCTTTAAACTGAATAAATTTTTCTTTCAGGTGGAAATATTTTTGGGCTGTTGTTGACTGAATGTTGTTGCATTGATGGTCATTCTGCAGTTTTTCTTGAACTGCAGACAGATAGGATAACTGGCTCTTCTGTTTCTGCCCTACATCCCATTTCTTAAGCCGGATTTATGCCCTGTGTTTCCATGTGTTTTTCTCTGCTGGCTCTGCACCTCCCTCCTTCCTGCTAACTAAAGATTCCCAGACCAGGAAACTTAATGTGAATTGGTATTTAATAATCTAGTGCAAGTTAATAATCTTTCAGTAAGAAAATAGCTACTGGATTAGCTTGTACAATGCATATCTTGGTCTTTTCTCCCTGACATCTTCCAGTTTGTGAAGCTTTGCCTAATGAACAGATTTTAGGCTTGTCTTGCTAACAGCCTGTTGTGGAATCCTAGAACTACTCCACAGAGTACAAGGTATCTGTAGTTGACAGACTGAAAATGACTCCAGGAGGTTTGAGTGTTCCTGTGAGTCTGAGGAGGTGTACAACTGGCTTTGATCCAAACCCATGTTGTTACTTTTATATAACAATAATAGTGTTATTTATAGCTATTAGTGTAATGCTTTGGGGTTTCTGTCCAGGAGATGGCCAAGATTGCATTTGTCTGTTCTGGTACTATTCCTGTGTTATATAGTAGGAACATGTAACCTGAGTTGTGTTTGGGGTCTCCTTTACAGTGCTTAGATAAAATGCTAATTCATGTTACACCAGAGTTACAGTAATTATTTTCTAGTTACCATGACTTGCCACGATACCATATAGTTAATGCTTCTACAAAAATGCTCTGGCTCTTGAGTTCTCTCTAGATGGTCTCCTAATGACTGAAGGCAAGAGTCACACTTGCTGCTAGAGCTGCCTTGGTACAGCTTGGAGGAGATCAGACACTCAGTATGAACTCTGTTCATGCAGAGATTTGTCATAATTTCCATATTCAGTGTGCTGGACAGAGCAGATCCTGGGGCAGCAGCTGATTTATAAACTCATAAATAGTGAGAAAAGAGGAAACCTTGAACTGAGTATTGGTGGACCTGTGAAATAAGAGATGTCTGTGTATTTGAAATATCTTGGTGCGGTGACTGCTCTGGTGTGTAGAGTTGGAATTGTAGCAGAAAAATACTGCCCTTCCCTCATCTGTGGGGCTATGAATGTGTAAGATAAGTAACATAAAATAATGTATTTTTATGTATCTTCTTCCTTTCAAGACGGCCATAAAGAAAAACAATCCGCGGAAGTACCTGCGCAGCGTTGGTGATGGAGAGACTGTAGAATTTGATGTGGTCGAGGGAGAGAAGGTGAGAGATCATGGAGCCTCAAGGTGTCATCCAACAGAGTTAACATCACACACAACCTTAGCTGTGTCTCTGGTGTCTGTCTGATGTGTTAATCCCTGGATAGATGGCATTCATACAGCTTTTCTGGGGAGATCTGTTTTTTAAAGGCTTCATTAAGGCATATTTCTAGACATGTATCAATACTCTACAAGTAAACTGCATCCTAGTGCATCTAGAATCTGCAGTTGTTACTTGATAGAACATTTGAAGCCTACAGCCTGCCCAGTAATTACTAACTGAGGCATATCTGGCCCTGAAGAATTTGTCTTGGAGTGTGGTAGCTTAATAACTGTAAGAACTTTCGATTTCCTTATGCTTCTTTCTTGAGCATTTTTGAGGGTTTTGAGGTTTTGGGGTTGTTTTTTGTCTCTGTAATCAGTTACTTCTTCCTTCCTCCTCTGAACTCAGCCTGTTGGATAGGATTTCAGTATCTTAACTCATGATGATACCCCTTGGTTAAGGGGTTGGGAATAACAAACCTGCTTTTGCACTATGTGGGAGAAAGGAATCACTGTAGCTTAGAACTTAGGCAAAAATGCCTCTTTCCTGTTTCATCTTCTCCCTGTAGCTGGTTGTTCTTTTCTCACACCCTCTTGGCTGCCTTTCTTTTGTCTTTGTAGGGTGCAGAAGCAGCTAATGTCACTGGTCCAGATGGAGTCCCCGTGGAAGGCAGCCGCTACGCCGCAGACCGGCGCCGCTATCGACGGGGCTATTTTGGCCGACGCCGGGGACCACCTCGGAGCGTGAGTTCAGTTTCCCTGCATTGCTCCTGCCACACACAATACTGGTAGGGCTGTTTCTCACCTGACTGCCTGAGGCACTTCTGACCATGCAACATAGGTCTAATAAACTTTCAAGTTATGGTGTACAAAGCACCTTGACATCAACAGAACAGATAGGTGTTGCGAAGTGGATAAGTAGTATAAGGCTGTCGTAAACTGAGAAGTGTAATTTTTTTGAGTTCTGAGTCTCTCAGTTATACCTTGACTGCTGTCAAATGCTACCTGTTCCTTTGGATATTTAGCTATTGTGATTAGTTTTATACATGAGAGAACATCACAGATGATTGTGGATTTTTTAATTGAGTATGGTTATGATGGTTAAAATGGCTGTGCAGAATGAGAAGGATACGTGTCAAACTGAATGCAGACTACCAAGGGCTGTCAGGAGGCTATGGCTTTTGCTTCCTACTGGATCAGATGCAGAAGATGCACTTCTGTTTCTAGATCTCTTGTTAAATTCCTTCTTTTAAAGGGAAGAATACAGTGGGAACTGTAAGTCATGTAACATTTTATAAAACAGACATTACTGATGGCTGGCATTTGTAACACAAACCACAAACAAAAAACACCACCCAAACAAAAAAAATTAACTTCTCAGTTTACAACAGCCTTATACTACTTATCCACTTCACAACATGCAGCTTTATCAAGTAACAACTAGAGGGGAAGGATACCCACTGCATCTCTGAAAGATTGAAAAGACTGTAGAAAGAGTGATGTGAGGTAATACAGTTTTTCTATCTTAAAATTTCCTGATGTTTTTGTGGGGGTTCGCTGTGGAATGGGGCTTTGTATAGAATGTGAAGTGACCTGTGTCAAGTTTCTGTGTGATGTCTTTGTTAGCTTTTCAAATTCAGAAGTGTCCTGATCAATAGCTGCCTCTCCATAACACATTTACCCCTTAGAGTGCATTGTCATGTACTGAAATGCACTAAATATGCACTAGAGAGAACTGTTTCTTAGAACAGCTTCTTAATCAGTGAGGAACAGGGGCAGCACTGTTGGCTCTTGTTATGTCCTCATCTTAACTTTGCCCAAATTAAAGCCTTTTGAGAATCTGCTGCTTCTTTTTACCCAATATAGTGGGGTTTCTGTACTGATATATGGTTTTTGAGCTTGCATTCAGGGTTATGGTTAATGTACTGCCTGTCAAATATGACACTTTTGTTTTCTTTTGGTGGCAGGGAGGTGAGGGAGAAATCAAGGATGGGGTCACAGAAGGAGGGCAACTTCAGCAAGTGCACAGGAATCCTACCTACCGTCCCCGCTATCGCAGGTCTGTACAGTTCCTCTGCTCAATTATTCAGATGCTTTTGTGTTCTATGCAGGCTTCCAGGTGTGGGAACACCTATGCAAATGGTAGGGACAGTGAGAAGCATTTTAATTAGTAGGAGAAATTTGTCTCATGTGCTTGTATGTTCAGAATCATAATGGCCCAGAAAGGGCAAAGAATTCTTTGCATGCCATTGCTTCTCACAACTGAGCAGTGTATTGAAGTGAGTTGCAGAGTCCATGTCCTCCCAGCTGAACACTCATACTTTCCTGGACAAGTGATAACCCAAATCCTTGGTCTGGGATGGTGCTAGGAGTGCTCGTGGGTGAAAACTCTGTGTGAGCTGGTAAATGTTGACTTGCAGCCCAGAAAGCCACCCACATCCTGGGCTGAAGTCAAATTCCAACGTTGGATTTAGAGATGAACTACAAAAATTATGTAATCCTCATTTTTCATGTGCATGTCTGTTCAAAAACAAAGAGGTAAATAACTGCAAGAGCAGCAACAAGCTGAATTTGATAGGGATAACAAGATTGTTCTTAATTGTAATGACTTGCCTGTTCCATGCACAATGGATCCATCCTTTTGGAATCTGGGTCTAAAACCACAAGCCTTCCACCTGTGAGCTTTTCTGTTTATGAATATTCATGTTCAATTTGGCTCTTTCATCTAGGACTGTGGGGAATGGGATACCACTGATGCTTGCTGCTTGTTGGCATTCGAGCTGAATAAATTTAATTCCTGAAAGTCTTCATTAGCTTTGGGCAGTCAGAGATAGCACCACAGCAAGTCCAGTGAGGCTTTTACACATCATGTGGCTGAATCACAGGCTGAGTAACTTGTCCATGACTAATGGAAACTTGTGATTTTCTGATGCATTTTTCCTATGGGAGGAATGATACATCCTATCAGTGTGAAATGCTTCTGTTTAAGTTCACAGGTATTGCTTTTGTTTACAGGCACTAAATCCAATGACACTGGAGCTTTTGTTATATTCCTTTGGAAAAGCTAAATTGGCTTTTGGGACTAGGTAGCTGTGGATTAGCTAATGGGAATTCAGCTGTGTTTGGACAGTTTGTAAACATACTTTGTTTATACTGGAAATGAGGTGAAATGCTCTGTATACATCAAGAATGTGGACTTGATAGCTTAGTGTTAATGAAGTCCAGCTCACCTGTGATAGGTGCTTTTCCTAAATGGTTAAGAGGGGCAACATGAGGCTAAGTGGAAAGATCCGGGAATGGTTTGCAGGTAGAAGTGAGGAGGATTGCAAGGACTGCACCATAAATGAAGAATAGGACTGGGCTGGTATATAGCCATGCCAAGGCTAACTTAGCACAATCAGCCTGTGTGGCCACTGCTGGCTTGTTTCTTCTCCTAGCCAGCAATTCAAAGGGTCTAACTGCATCTTCCTTGCAGGATACAGTAGAATATGGTGATGGAGCTTCAGCAGTGAAGAGACCCACCTTCCCTGTCTTTCCTTTCCAACCATATGTCAGCCAAACCCCAAAGGGATGGTCTGTCAGCACTCAAAACTGTTGAGGATGATACTTGGTTATGGAAGGTTTTGCTGGGCTAAAATTACTGTATTTTAACCTTCTTTGGGCTTCTTTCATACTTAACACCTCTTTCTGCCCCCGCAGAGGGCCCCCTCGCCCACGCCCTGCCCCGGCGACTGGAGAGGCTGAGAACAAGGAGAACCATCACGAGGCCAATGCCATGAGCCAGCAGCCGCTGCGCCGCGGCTACCGGCGCCCCTACAACTACCGGCGCCGGCCGCGCCCTGCCAGCGCTCCAGCACAGGAGGGCAAAGAGGTAGGGACTCTGAGCTGCCCAGAGCCACGAGAACCTCTCCTGGGAGGAAAGGCTGGGAGAATTGGGATGGTTCAGCCTGGAGAAGAGGGTGACCTCATTGTGGCCTTGCAGTGCCTGAAGGGAAAGATAGAGCAAGACTGTTGCAAGGGCATGGAGTGACAGGACAAAGGGGAATGAGATAAAGTTGAAAGAGAGTAGCTGTAGATTGGATACCAGGAAAAAAATTCTTCCCTGTGAGGGTGGGGAGGCCGTGGCACAGGTTGCCCAGAGAAGCTGTGGCTGCTCCATCCCTGGAAGTGTTCAAGGCCAGGCTGGATGGGGCTCTGAGCAAGCTGGGATAGTGGAAGGTGTCCCTGCCCATGGCAGGGGGTTGGAATGAGGTGGTCTTCAAGGTCCCCTTCCAACCCAAACCATTTTATGATTCTGTGTGGCAGAGACTGAGGTTTTAAGGGGTGAATGCTCAAGACCTTCTGCCCTGTGTGAGTTTTTAATAAGTGAATTCATATAGTGGATAAGTCTGATGGCCAAATCTGATGTGCTGATTTTCTTGTCTGCTTTCTGAACTTTTTGGAGATTAAGCACCTTATCTTAAAAGGAACAGTGGTTGGATGGGGATTGCTTCTGAATAGTTCTTAATTGGGGGTTGGACTATAACAACGTTTTTTTGAAGTGGAAACAGTTGTGTTTTCCCACTTCCTCAAACCTTAACTCTGTATGTAGCATGAGAGATGGATTTGAATGCTCTAGGTCTATTTCCTGAACTGTTTGAACCAGATAATTTCAGGAAACTTTTTGCAAGCACAGCTTCTAGTTTATTGAGGAAAGATTTTCTCATTCAGTGTCTACTTCAGGTGTTCCCTTGACAGAATCTGCTGGGTAGTACTCAATTACAGGAAATTCAAGAAAAGTGAATCTCCAGAAAACATTAAATTTAATGTTTGTTTTAAAACCTGGGTTATGCTGGCTGTACCACTGAATAGAGGAAGGGTGTGGAGGTCAGCCTTTTCCTATAATAAGAGTTTGTTGTGTCTCAGACAAAGGTAACTGAAACACCTGCTGAAAATCCTGCTCCAGTGACAGAGCAGAGTGGTGCTGAGTAATGTCCGGCTCCCCAGGCACCTTTACCATCGCTCAGGTAAGGAGTATGGATAGCTGCTGTTTTCCAATGGAAGCAGTGTTGTGGATGCTCCTAGGGTTCTGGCCACATCCCCTTATGTATGGCTTGATATTTGTGCTAAGTTCTGAGAGTGCTGCATAGGCAAACCAAGGTGCTGCTTTTCTCTTCTCTCTCTCCTCTGCCTCTGTATTTGTCGCAAAGTAAGTTTTGCTTTATAATTGATTTCTTTTTTTCTAGGAAGCTCTCTGGCCTGTATAGTAGTAGCATCTGCTGATGAGTTATTTCATTTTAGGAGGATCCTGATTGTGGACAGGATAAGTCAGTTGTGCTTATCCTGCCTGTTATAACTCTCTTTTCATTTGACTTCTTTTTTGTGTAATGAGAGAGTGAAACTTAAACTGCATTGCTTTTTAAAATTTGGCTCTTCAACAGGTGTCCTAAAATACAACTCAAAAGTAACACCAAAGAAACACACAAGCAATAAATTGTCAACAGTGATGACGAAAGCAAAGAATTGAAATACCAAAATGTAAAAGAAAACAAAATTTACCAGCAGCTGAGATCCAGGGAACGCCTACAAGATAGATGCATGAAGAGAGAAAGAGAGCGAGATTCAGAAAGAACAACCTCCCTAGTTTCAACAGCAACTGTGGGGCTTTTTGTTTTTTGGGTTTTTTTCCCTAGAATTTCACTGTTTTGCTAGTATTGATTTTTTTCAATTTTTCTTTTGGTATCAAACTGAAAAGGGAAAAAAAACCAACCAAAGAACTAAAATTGAAATAAAATGCTTTTTTTATTGGATGCTGGTGCTAAACCTCCCAAGTGTGAGTTTTTTTTTTCTGTGCCAGTCCTGTTCACTGCAGGACGTGGGGAGGACAAACTTCCGCTTTCCTTGTTAAGATCTATTTGAAACTGTGCAGCATGGGTGACGTTCCTCACAAATAAAAGTGATTTCAACTACCAAAAGAACTCTGGTTTAGTGTGTTTTTTCATGTTTGCTCTTAGAATAATTCATTATTTTAATCTTGTTCCTTTGGCATTTATATATGAAAGAGAGCAAGTGTGTCTTGCTGGATGATACGTGAGCATGGTTAGGTGGATATACTTCAATACAAAACTTCTGCAAAGAAACCACAAAACAGAGCTAGAACTTACACTGTCCCCTCTGCTCTTCTGTCTCTAATGATGTTTAGTGGTTGGATTTTCCTGTTACTGTCCTGTGGCAGGAGTTTGGGGGATGTGGAGTGAGTTCCTGGAATGTTTTTTTCCTCATCTGTTTTGCTAGGCTTTTGTGTTCTGTAAACAGTAGAATCCAAGTTTTGAGACTCTTCTGCTCAAGAAGGACACTGGCTTAATAACTACCACTTTATGCAAGCTTCTGTTCTGAATAATGTTTGACTGGCTTCTCCACTCTTTCTTACTTCAAACCCGTAAAATCTCTGTACCTGGGCCATCTCGTGTTAATGAGCAAAGTACTGAGCTGTCTTGCTAACATCAGTGGTTTTTAATATTCTTCCCTGAAACTTGGCTGTCTTCCAGGTGTTATCAGTCTACTTCCCTCTCTTGAATATGGGTGCATATCTTGTGTCCTTCATTGTCTAATCCAGTGTTTCTCACATTCCTGTCTTGCAGTTGCTGTTACCCAAACCTTAGATAAGTATATTTGTTTCTCAAACAAATATTCCTGTTACTCTTCAGGAAATAAGCAGAGAGAGCAGGGCATAATTACACTCAAAAGCCCTTTGCTTCCAGCTTCTGGGAAGGTGAGGAAGGGCCTTTGCACCCTGCTGCCTTTGCCTTGGAGAGAGGGAGGGTAGGAAAAGGCTTAGTGGTGCATGAGTTGCACTGCCTGCAGCTGACTGATGTGCAAGGGATTAGGAACCTCCAATGAGTTGTGAAGTGAAAGCCATATTCTTGGTTGAGGAAGAAATCTTTACTTGGAAGATGAAGAGATATGTCTGTTTTGACCCAAAATAAAATGTAATAAGGTGAGGAAAATATAAGTAATGGTACCTTTTAAACATTCTTAAGCAGGATAGATCTTATTAGGCTTAAATTTTGTTCAGAACTATATGTTCACGCACATTGGGGAGAGGTTGGTAATTTCATCATAACAAACAGATGCAAGATATTCATAAATACTGAAACATAACTGCAGAATTTGTCATAAAAACTACTTGAACTGCCTTCAATAGGTGTTTTTTCTTAGAGAAATTTGACAGGCTCAAGAGAATTTTCTTAATCTCTGCAAAAATGTATGTCAGATTGAATCAAATTAACAAAGCCATCTTTTTCTTTAAAAAAGGAGAAACTGAGGGAGAAGTGGAAGAAGTGTCCTAGCATTGACTTCTATTTGTTACTTCTGTCCTGCCTCTGTAATAAGAATGTTTGCATAAAACAGAAGCTAATGACTGACATAACCTACTTCATCCCTCAATTCTCTGGTTATGAAAATAAAAGCTTAACTCTAGCCAAGTTTAAAGTACTTACTAAAATTACATTTTGGATGTCATGGGCTGGGTATAAATTGTTCCTTTATTAGGCCACTTGGGCTCTTGTTAGCTGAATTTGGTAGAAAAAAAAATATAAAGCTGGTGCTCAATAATGAGGGTCACTTCTCTTGGCAGCTGGTGCTTAAATACCTGTAAATAAAGCTATGGGTTATTTGCCTCAAGCAGAATTTCAGATGAGGACTTAGTTTGAGTTTTGTTGGTTTGGTTTCTTGAAAAGACATGTAGCTCCATGGATTTTGAATTTGCAGAGCAGCTACCGTGCTGCAAAAACATTCCCTGTAGCTTGTGAACTTTTGAGGAGGATAAAGAAAGGAACAAGAAAAGTTTTGTAGGCCTTTGTCTGTGCACTGTTTCATTTGAACATAATTGCAGTTCAAGGCATTCACAGTCTGGAGGGATACACGTCCTGTAAGCTGCTGTATCCATGGGAGGACTACACACATGCAACAAATGCCTTGGAAGTAAAATGTCTTCTTCTGCAGTTGGAAAAAAGTTTGGAAAAAAAGCCCATGCTACATAGCTTGCTGTAAGGGCTGTGAAATCAGCTGTGCATGTCTGACTCTGTTATTGGTTGTAGCTTTTTTGAAAGTCTCTTTGCAGATCCCGAGTTCAAAGCCACAGCCTTAGACATCATTCTGCTGTCTGCTGGTTTGGCTTTTTTGGAGAACCAGTGAGCCTTCAGCACCACAGTAATTCTGTAGACAGGAACTGCCTGCTCTGAAATGCTCACACAGAGTTGTAGGGAAAAGCAGCTGCATGAGCCAAGTGGCAGTGGGATCCTTGCTCAGGTGTAAAGGGGATGAGAAGATTTTGGAGGCCATGTCAAACAAGTGGTAGCTTGAACTCTCTAATTTGTGCTGTTTGCAATAGTGGAGCAAGGCTGCTGTGATTGAATTTTGAGTCCAAGAGCAGGACAATGATGCACTGAGCAAAAAATGGATCTTGATGACTAAATACCACTAGCTGATGAGATGAATAATTAGTATCTTAAAGTTTTAAAATGTCATAGAAATGACTCAGAGCTTCATTATGTTTCCTGACTAATGTCAAAGTACATTATCCTTCAATGTTTGGCTGTAAATGGTGACTTTAGAAGGACCATAAAGATCCTTACACTTAATCAACTGTATACTGCCACCTTCATGCCAGTAGTGCCTATGTACAGTTCTTGTTCAGAAAAAAACCCACATTATTTTAACAGTATGTGTAAATAGAGGTGTTACAGATTCAATTTCAGGAAAAAATGTTGCAAGAATCTGGGCTGCAATTTTGAAACTATGCTAAAAGGTAAAACAGCTCATATGGATTCTTGAGCCTTTCTGAGATAACCTAAATTGGGGCTCTAATAAAGAACTAGAGAGCACAAGTAGTAAATGAAATAAATTTTTCTAAACAGAGCTGTAGGTCATGTTCTGACAAGGTCAAGATGCCCGAGTGGATGTGTGAAATGTTCACATTTCAGCCCCCTTTCAGTTGTTTGACACTGGAGACAAAGGCAGAGTTTCAACGATCAGCATTATACAGGAGGCTCTCTGTGTAAGTCTCATCTGTTTCTTGGTACGAAACTGTTCATAGAAACTCCAGAGTATTGAGAATATTTATGGCTCCATTTGATGGCTCTTGGATAGGTTACTCTTGGGCATCAGCCTCTTGACTTGCCAACAGGTGCAGTGCATAACTAAGATCAGTAAATTCTGCTGTGACATGGATGGTAAAAGCATTGCAGTGTTGCACACCGCACGACTGCTGCCACTTTCCATCACAGAACCCGGGGGCTGGGCAGTTCAGAGATGGCAGCACTCCAGTTCACCGGTACACTTACGTGAGCACTAGATGGGGCTGTTGCTCCACATAATTTTGTCTGAAAATTCACGGACACGCCCCTGTAGCAAGAAGTAAAGGTGTTGCAATGTGGGCTACCTGGGCTCTGCTGCAGGCTCTAGGGGCGCTGCAATGGGGTAGATGGTGAATAATAACCCAATAAATGAAGAAATTCAACCTATTTTTTTTTAATAACAAAGTAAAAGTATAAATACCTTGCTGTATAGTTTTTCTAGGAATAAGCACTGCTGCCTATCCCTAACTTTCCTCTCATAACAATCACATAACTGGGAAGAAAATCTTGGGGAGAAGTGAAGACCTATCCACTGGAAAGTCAAGTGTAGAGTTCAAAGTTTGTTCTTTACCACTGGTACCTCTAGAAATACTTGGTGCCATTAAAAAAAGAAGCAAAGTTAAATTGGTTACATATTTTTACTGAATTGGATAAACATTGTGTCTGAGTTTAGTTCAACCAATCTCAAAGAAATACATAGTCTAAAAATTGGCAAACTTTCAGAGATCATTTTTATGTGATTCAAATCATTAAATACCTCTTCAGAAGAGATGGAGATGCTCTTGCTACATGGTACTTACTTTCTAGTTAAAAGGGACTGATTTTAATGAAAGGGAAGATCCTTAAAACTTGCTGCACAGACTTCCATCTCAGATTAATTATTCATTTATGTAAAACCACAAGCCATCAGGTAGTGCTCTTAATCCACATCCTGACTAAAAAAGAAATTTTTTGTCCTTTTCTAATATTGCACAGTAAGAACATATGGAGAGAAGCATGTTTTATAACATGGTTAGTTTGGTTTCTGCAGCAATGCCACCACACACACTGCAGTCTATAATGGTAAGAAAATTTTAATTCAATAAGTCATGCCACCTTCAGAGGGTTTGAGAAGAACAACCTTTCTGGGGAAACCAGTTCAAAGAAATAGTTAAAAATCTAATGGAAGAAAATGAAACAACTACAGCTGATCTATCTGAATAATAAAACTATGTAATTGAACACCTAGATGATCCTAAATAAAACCAACACAATCTATCTGCAAATCTAGAATTTCACCTGTTTTTCATTTGGAAAAATAAGCAATTCATCAGTGTTCTTTGAAAGGCATGGGCTGGTGCAATGCCACTGTGGTGGTCCTCTACAGCACCCCTGCTCCCCGTCCCCCCAGTTTGTTCAGGTCTCAAAAGAATTGCAGTTCTATTGACCATGGAGTGAGTATGACCTTCCAGGGAAAAGGACAGAGGGTGTGTAAATTGTGTGTGCAAACACTGCAGGGATTACTGATGGGCATCAAACAAATACACACATTGCTGCCTTTTACCCTCAACAATACAAAGCTGTATGTGTAATCTCATTAAAACACTTCCACAGATCTACACAAAGGAGTAGTTCTTAGCAAGAGGAAAGCCAATCCATTTCCCACAGTGGCTGTGAAACCTCCACAGCTGAAAGAAAAAAAGACCTAAGTGATTTTCCAAGGGATGTTGTTCTGCCAGCGTGACCAAGTTCAATTTATTCCTTTTTTTTGCCCTTCACCTCTAGATTTCATCACCTCTTGCCGTTTCTTCTCCACCTGCTCTTTGCACCTCAGGAAGACATCTTCCAAGAGCTGCATGGCATTGGTCACGTCTGGGTTGGTGTGGATGGCTATGTAGTTGTAGACCATCTGGGTTACATACACTGCAAACACAACAGATATTACTAAACCAGGAATTCTGGCCAGAAAAAAAGCAATGGCTGATTCAACACTCAAATAAAACTGATTATTATCAGTTCAGATCTCAGAGAAGGCTGTAAGATAAAATGCAAACTGCCTGCAGTAATACTCAAGACTAAATAGACTGTTCAGTATTACTTCTTTATAAATATCTCAAAATACTTCATGATGGAAGTATACTGATGTAAATAACAAAAGGGGGATGGACACTTCACATCACAACAAAACAGACAATCAAATAGAAAGAGTCAAGAGACTGTTTTAGAATATATGAATATTATATAAGGAACCCTCTCTCCAGACCAGTTACAGCTTGTGTTAGGTGAGGAAGAGTGAGATCAAGGAGACTGCAACACAGACATAAAATATTTTAAGGACAACTTGAGTAATGAAATTGATCTTGAAATAATGAGTAACTTAAATAATGAAATTGATTTTGAAATAGTGAGTATCTGATAAAGCTGAGCAAATAGTTTTAGCACTCGTGCTAAACTGATGTACTTATGTACACTTATGTACTTTCCCTCTTATTTTACCAAGAATTCACTGTAGTGCACTGACCTGAGAGGTGGTATGTATCCATTTTTCAGAATCAAGTCTCATTTTATATACTATATTTTAATAATTGTACATAAAACACCTTAGTAGTATTTCTGTTTTTAACCAACACTCTGAACTAAGCATCCATCACTTACTGATTTTTAGTTCTGAGCCATCTGAACCATCTAAATTATTGGCATACTTTTTCACAATTAAGAACAAGGGCATTAGTTGATGGTGATTGTCTTCATTTACATTTCTACCACACAGAAGTTTACAGAAGAAATATAAAAAATGAACTTTCAGTGTCTTTAGTACAAAAATCCGTATCATTCTTAATAAAGACCTGTACCTGTTAGATTTTCCATTTTCTCCAGAACTTCCTCCATGTCCTTTGTAAAGTTCTCCCTCGTCTTTCTCCTGTCATCATAGTTTCCTTCCTGACATTCTGATTCAGCCATCTATAAGGAAATCAGGAATTTCCTACTTTATTTTACTCTAAAATGAGTTGATTTTCACAGTTGAGACAAAGTAACATTGCAATAAAAAATAAAATAAAAACAGTGTATACATTTTAGATTGGCATGTGAATTCGGCAAGAATCTGACCTTAAGGTTACTGGTCATCACCTGTATGCTGCATATTATTTTCAATCTAAGCAGAAAGAATTAACTCCAAAATGCTGTGCTTGTGCCAAATAAAGATTTTCGGTATCAGTAATAACAGATCGTTGTGTCAAACCCTTCAACAGCAAACTTCATTACCGTGTTACAGTTGTCTTCCAGCTTCTCTCCCAAACACTCTGACCCAGGGCAACTCCTAATTTTCCAAGTTTGTTGTAAAATCCCCATTTGTAACCAGTATTTATTTCACAATTGCAGGCTCCAGCCAGGTTAAGTGCAAGTGACTTAAGTTCTGTCACCATAGAGGCAGATAAATGATTATGATTCCCTAACCTCTGCTTAGTTGTAGGGAGTGAAATTCTAGGATGTAAAAATGCTTGGGGCAAAAATAAAGTCTTAGAATCTCAGTGTTCACCAAAAATGTGACACAAAGCATTGCCTTTAATTTCCTTTTCCGAAAACCACCAATGGATGGGACAGAACTATGAAGAAAGAGATGAAAGAACTTCAGCGTAGTGACTTTTTACGTCACACTGCATAGTTTTTACCCTATGATTTCTCAGACTCAGTGGGTATCTGTTTTCCGGGCTTTATTCCCGATATGTGCAGAAGGACCGCGACGGGTGGTTTGTAATGGCTTGACAGCATTTTGAACCGGTGCCAAACCTCAGGCGCTGGCTGTTCCATGTGTCTCTGCGTACAACGAGGTAAAACTGAGGTTTACCGGGCAGCCCCCTTGCCCCGGAGCCCTCGGAGAGCCCAAGCCCCGGTGCTGTCCCACAGCACGGGCACCCTTCGGCCGCCGCCAGGGCCGCGTCCCCCGGGGCGCCGCCGCCCGCCCTCACGGGCAGAGCGGGCGGTAACGGGACACGAAACGCCGCCCGTGCCCGTGCCTCCCGCCCGCTCAGCCCGCGAGCTCGCTTGATTCTGTGTTTCACGAAAACAAGCGCTTGGGAGAGTTCGGCGGCCCGGGGAGCCGGGCTGTGGCTGTGTCCTGGCACCGTGTCCCGGCTCCGTGTCCCGCCTGCCTCTCGCTTCCAGCGCCGCCGTGGCCGGCTCTGTGCGGCATCACGGGCCGAGCCGTGTGTGTGGTTTGGGTGGTTTCTAGGTGTGTAATAGCTGTCCTGGAGATAAAGGGGATGGTTATGTCAATAAAACTGCCAGTCTGCTGCCTTTCAGTGTGCTTAATCATAAGGAAAAAGCAGAGACGGATAGACGATGTTAGACAGCACCATGCCGGCCACCCCCGCCTCTGGGGGCGGGCCGGGCACGCTGGGCAGCGCCGCGTCCCTTCGCCCCCTGCCCGGCTCGGTGCCACCCTCGGCGGCCGGAGCAGAGAAGGTAACGCCCTCCCTGCCCGGCTCGGTGCCACCCTCGGCGGCCGGAGCAGAGAAGGTAACGCCCTCCCTGCCCGGCTCGGTGCCACCCTCGGCGGCCGGAGCAGAGAAGGTAACGCCCTCCCTGCCCGGCTCGGTGCCACCCTCGGCGGCCGGAGCAGAGAAGGTAACGCCCTCCCTGCCCGGCTCGGTGCCACCCTCGGCGGCCGGAGCAGAGAAGGTAACGCCCTCCCTGCCCGGCTCGGTGCCACCCTCGGCGGCCGGAGCAGAGAAGGTAACGCCCTCCCTGCCCGGCTCGGTGCCACCCTCGGCGGCCGGAGCAGAGAAGGTAACGCCCTCCCTGCCCGGCTCGGTGCCACCCTCGGCGGCCGGAGCAGAGAAGGTAACGCCCTCCCTGCCCGGCTCGGTGCCACCCTCGGCGGCCGGAGCAGGGAAGGTAACGCCCTCCCTGCCCGGCTCGGTGCCACCCTCGGCGGCCGGAGCAGCGAAGGTAACGCCCTCCCTGCCCACGGCCCCGCCGGCAGCACGGGCCGCCCCCGGCCGCCAGCCCTGCCCCGGCAGCGCCCTCGGGCACCGCCCGCCGCGGAACTGACGCCCAGGTGAGGGCGGCCGCGCCTGAGGGCCCGCGGTGCGTTCAGGAACTTCCCTGAGAGTAACGCAGAAGGTACATCTTAACCCCTAAGTTTAAAAGCTGGGTGGTGCTACTGCTGCTTTTTCTCATCCGGCCTTCACGATGGAGGGAGACGTCAGATCAAGGTCGGCAATAACAGCACAAGGAGCAGCAGGTTCAAAGCTNCGTGCCCGTGCCTCCCGCCCGCTCAGCCCGCGAGCTCGCTTGATTCTGTGTTTCACGAAAACAAGCGCTTGGGAGAGTTCGGCGGCCCGGGGAGCCGGGCTGTGGCTGTGTCCTGGCACCGTGTCCCGGCTCCGTGTCCCGCCTGCCTCTCGCTTCCAGCGCCGCCGTGGCCGGCTCTGTGCGGCATCACGGGCCGAGCCGTGTGTGTGGTTTGGGTGGTTTCTAGGTGTGTAATAGCTGTCCTGGAGATAAAGGGGATGGTTATGTCAATAAAACTGCCAGTCTGCTGCCTTTCAGTGTGCTTAATCATAAGGAAAAAGCAGAGACGGATAGACGATGTTAGACAGCACCATGCCGGCCACCCCCGCCTCTGGGGGCGGGCCGGGCACGCTGGGCAGCGCCGCGTCCCTTCGCCNCTAAGTTTAAAAGCTGGGTGGTGCTACTGCTGCTTTTTCTCATCCGGCCTTCACGATGGAGGGAGACGTCAGATCAAGGTCGGCAATAACAGCACAAGGAGCAGCAGGTTCAAAGCTGAAGAGAGTAGGTTTATATTAGATATAAAGAAGAAAATACGTGACAGCGAGGATGGTGAGACGTTGGAACAGGTTGCCTTGAGAAAGTTGTGGATGCCCATCCCTGGATGTGTTCTGGGTCAGGCTGTATGGACAAGTGAAAAGTGTCTCTGCCCACGGCAGGGGTTTGGAACTGGATGGTCTTTAAAGGTCCTGTCTCAGATTCTTCTGTGATTCTATGATCTTTGCCTCCATGAAAAAAAAAAAAAAAATACTGGAGAAAGTGCTTGCAGGACTAGGCAAAATCAGGTTAGAAATTTTCTGGAGAAAGAGCAACAAGACTCAAAGTTTGTTAAGAGTCTGCTAATACTAGGAATTATCTGGTTTATAGCAGAGTCAGAATCAAGTCCCATTTCTGAATTGTCCATGCTCTGAGTCATGTCCCATTCCAGGTCAATATCCAAACCTTGAATGGTTTGGGCAGTCTCTTGTTTTCCTTTTTCATTCACACAAACACAAACTTAGTCCTGTTTTTAAATTATTTGGTATATTAGTATTCTCACTATACAGCAAACTTGCTCATCACTTGCAACCCTCACTCATTTCACTGCAAACCGAGTAGCTGGTTTGAAGATGAGACTACCTCTTCAAAATAAACAAAAGTATTTATTCACCCAAGTTGCATGAATGCTGTATAATTTATCATAGAGCATTGTGTTGCTAAAGTTTCGCAGGAGTTCAAAAGCAGTTGAGTAAAATCAGTGAATAGAGGTAGTGCTAGCAAATTACTGGACCTTCAGCTGGCTGATGAAGATTGATGCCTAATCATTAGGTCATTTCAGTTTTCTACTTGGTTTCTTTTCATGTAGTGCTACCTTTGGAAATTTTAAATAACAAATGCTGCAGGAATGAACTGAAAAATCACAGTAGAATTGCCATTTTAAAAAAATTAAGTTTGTCATTTTTCTTGATTAAGAAAACCTGCTACCTTGAGAGGCAAAGGTCATGAGGCAGAACAGAGACTTGGGATAATGATGGGAGGTTTTTTTCACTTTCAGATTATTCCTTTGCTGTGCCATGTTGTGCTTATCTGCAGAAACTACATCAAGGATGTTTGTCACAGAAAAGTGCTGCCTTTCCTCCCATGGCCCCTTCCCCAGCCACATCTTGTTCTTTCTCACAGTCTGTTATTACCAACAATTCTTGGTATTACCCACAATCCTTGACTGGCTCTGCAGCCATCTGGCTGTTGCTGGTTGAGACTTACACATTAGCCCCTTATCTTCTGGGTTTTTGCACCTCTGTGGGCTTAAGTTAACCAAAAGATTACTCACAGTCTATCAGCTATAAGCCACAGTTTTAAGTCTTACATTAGAATGTGAAAATAAGTCAAGAACTTTACTGCTGAGTCGCAGAACCCCATCTTGAGGCTATGGTGCAGCAGCTGTGTGTGGTTGGGGTGGTTTCTAGGTGTGCTGTAGCTGTCCTGGAGATAAAGGGGATGGTTATGTCAATAAAACTGCCAGTCTGCTGCCTTTCAGTGTGCTTAATCATAAGGAAAAAGCAGAGAAGGATAGCGGATGTTAAACAGGCAATGTTTTCTTTGTGGATGCACGTACAATACAAGACGTAGCAGGAAAAGTCTGTTTTTCACAGGACAATAAATGACTTCTGACACTTCACTAAACAGGGGGAAAGGCTTGTTGATGAATGAGGAAGATTATATAGGCTGAAGCCTGAACTCTGAACTATTAAAATATCTTATCCAACCAGTCAGACTGGGAGCACAACTGAGAGACTGGTGGGGGAAATTAAATCAGCAGCCATTGCTGCTTTTGCATATGCTTACCCTGAATATTTAACCCTTTGCCTTTCACACTCTCTTCCACAGTAGGGAGGTGTAGAAACAGAAAAAAGGGGAAGATTTTCAGTTGTCATACTTTTAAACAGGAATCTGAACAGGTTTTCCCAGATGCCCTTGAGGAAGACGCCTGTGGAATGTAACTAATTTAAATGAGGAACTGTTATTTGCATTTTACCTACTGTTTAGTGGAGAATGAGGTGTAAGACAGATCCCCTGCTCCTTCTTGGAGGAAATGCTGCAGAGTCAATGCAAGTTAGTACCAGAATGAGAGGGAAGCAGAAACCAGAGTCTAAGCCTACACTCTGCAGCTGAAGTGATCTTTCTAATCTGAGCAAATTTTTAGTCTAGAAGATGTCTCTCCTGGTTTCTCAGGGGATAAAAATCCACATCACAGGACTATTTATTTCACTGATGCTATTTTGCCCACTCCTGCCAGTCTCTGTAGAGAGATCAAGCAATGAAGAAATCACTCCTGGTTTTCACCATTTTGCACACATGGGTAGTAAATGCCAGCTAGAAAAATAATGCTAAGGAGAAGTCTCTCTTAAATTAGCTATTGTCTTTTGATACCCAAACTATTGATGGTTCCACAACTAAAATTTTCCCCACAACAACATAATTATATGCAGCACCAGAATGTTAACAGGAGTAGGTGAGCTTGGCTAAAACAGTTGGCAGAGATCACACCATCTGCTGCATCTTCCCAAAGCCACCTGCATCGAGTTGCTGACTGTGAAATAAAGTTTGTCTCTCAACAAGAAGTAGGTCTCATGTTGCTTACTCTTGAAATGCAACTGCCTCTAACTCCTATGAAGTAGGTAAGGAAATAATCCTGTGGAGACTCATAAAATCAGGACTCAGGAATCTGAAACTCTTAACACAAGATTTATCAGTGATAGGGGAGGGCAGGCCAACAGGTGGGGCTTGCATGCATGGGTTAGTTGGGAAGAAAGCCCCCAGAACTAAAGTGCTGAGGTGCAATGAAGGTTATACTCTCTGGCTGCTGAGGATACCAGCAGAGCACAGTGGAGACTCCAAGGGCATCACAGCAGTAAAAGGTCACAGGGAGTTCAGGAATATTGTCCAGTCTGGCTGGGAGCTCAGGATGGTGTGAGGAAAGAGCAGGGGAAGCTGATGACAGGGCTCCAGCCATTTTCCGGGATGCTGGCAGAATTCATGGACAGCCTGAGCAGGAGGGGCACCAAGGGGCAAGGCAGAATGTGAAAAAACCCTCTGTTCCTGCTCTCTGCTGTAGTATTGATATTATTAATCTTGTATCTCTTCGTCATTTGCACACTGTGTTCCCAGTGGGTTTCAGCCCCAGGAGTCCTGGGGGTTTTGTACAGATTTTCTGTTCCAAGAGCCCAGTTTTTTTCAAACATGAACCTGTAACCAGAAGTGTGTGAATTCTGTTTATTACATAACCTATCCCTCTTGATCTGTTTTGGTCTGCCTTTCCACTGCAGGTGCCTGCCCGAGGGCTCTTTGCTGCGCCTGTCTCTGCAGTCAGCCCAGGAGCAGCTGGTGTGTGGAAGCCAGGCAGACCCGTTCTGCAAGTGTGTACCTTCCTGTCAGCTGTGTGTTGGACATCCCTGGGGACACAGCTGAGAAGACCTGGCGAAGCAAAAAACTGAAGCTGGGCGGGACTGGAGGAGAAAAATCAGCGAGGAGGAACTTAGTCATAAGAATTACAGCCGTACCAAGGTAATCATCAGCGTTATTGGGAGTGGCCTCACAAACTGGGAACCGGCAGCAGGAGGGCTTCAGGAAAAGACAACCGCAGGGCGAGGGAAGTGGTGTCATTCAGGTAAGTGACAGAAAGCACTTCTGGAAGATCAAACCATGAATATTTATTTTTTAAAAAGGCTTTTATTAACATAAGTGTGACCTGAATTAGAAGGTAGCTGTACTGTAGAGTCTATATGTCTGTGTATGTGTGCATGTACATATATGCATGTGGTTACTGCGTGAAGTGAAGCTGCTTATAGTCATTTCTGGGATCATAATACTGTTGGGGTTTGAGAAAAAAATAAAAGAGGGATGTCCTGTACATGCTGGCTGATTTGATTGAAATAGCTCATAGGCATTTTTTAAACAGGAAGAAATTAACAAGGTAATTAAGTGTCATATAAAATTAGTCTCAGTTCACTGAAACAGGGTGATGCTATGCATGTGTGCATAAATATGTCCAGTCTTTAGTTAAGTAATACATGCCTCGGGCTGAATTCAGGGCTAATTACCATTTTACTCCCATCACTGTTGTTTGATTGTAGGGCAGTGAACTCCAACCCTGAGTGGTGCAGATACCTAGGTTTTCCTGTATTTACCTGTGTGTGCATGAGCTACTGATTAAATTACAAACAAAGTCTGTGTTAAATCCACCAAGAAACACCCAGAACTTGGGAGACTGAAACTAAACTTGTGTACACAGCTTCAAGTGGCTGTGAATTTATGAAAGCAGATTTATGTTGGATTTCTTAAGCCATCAAGCAGCAATGTGATGTCATGCAATATTTTTTCACACAGTAGGTTTTGCTCAACAAGAGCTATATGTATGCGTGGTCCTTTGAAAAATAATATCCTTCATTCTTCTCATGTTCTGTCACAGCTTTTGCTGTCACAGTTTTTCAGAATTTCTGTAAAATCAGAGATCAGTCAGCAGGGAGACATTTTCAAAAGTAGGGTATGATTTTGACTTCTTAAAAGGAAGCCATAGGTGAGGATGTGCTGTTGAAAGTTTGGCCTCTAGACTTTTAATAGCCCACTCATTAAGGGCTTCACCATAATGTATTCCTCAGGGGTTTTTATCATTTTGATTTATTCTGCAGATTACCTGTGAGGAATTACTTTTGGTGGCCTTAACTCAGTGGGAGTGATCAAGATGTATGTTAATTTTCCAGAAACTATAGTAGGCCATGTCTGCATTAGAAAAAAATATGTTTGTCTTAATCTCCATTTAGCTTCTGTACTATTTCACACTTCTGTACTTAGATTTCCTTATGCAGCACAAATAAATTAATTTTTGTAGATGATCTGAGTTTAAGCAAAACCTAGCACCATAAGAACTTGCATATCTCCAAGGAAATGAAATGGTGCCAGTTAGGACTAACATTTTTAGCATAAAAGCACAGCAGCACGGAGTCCTCCCGACTTGTTTCTCAGTGCAGTAGTGACTGGTAACTTTGCCTGTTTTTTCTGCTATATTGAAAAGGAGCCAGGTTTGCCCTAAGTAACCACCTGCTCAAATAGCAGCATGGGCCTCATTATTTGCTGTTTTTTCCATGGTCTAGCTTTTCAGAAGTGTTCAGCCTAATTTTCTTTCACTCCCTTAATATGCTTCTGTAGCAGCTAGCCTAGGTTTGATGTTCAAATTTTGGACCAAGAGAAAATCTTGTGTCTCTGTATGTGATTTTTGAAACACTTTTTTTTCTTACAGGGTGTTACAGCTACCAGCTGTTTCAAAAGTGAGTTATACTACTAAATCTTTTTAGCTGAGACCTTCTTTACAAGGACAGACTCTGGTGTGCCTGGTCAGAATTTCCCATTCTGCACAGTTGAAGATGCTGCTTGGTAATCCACATGTGCCTTGCAGTGAGAGATGAGATGACTGCAGGGGGGCCAGGAAAACCTTGCAAAGCTGTTGTGGTGTGCCAGGCTGCTGGAAATAGTGACTAAGGTCTTCTGCAGGCAGAAGAAACAGAATATGTAGTCTAACAAATGCATGGCTGAAACCCGTCAGGCTTGTTTTTTATTTGTTTTTGATGCTGCTTTTGGTAAACGGTGGACATGGCAGGGGGAAAAAAAATCTCTTTTTCACTGTTTGCTTTGCAGTGGTGCTTTGCTTCTTCCTCTTCTCTCACATTCAATGTCCACAACTGCCCACACCCGGTGGTTTCCTGCTGTTTTGGCTCCTGCAATTCCCTGGTAGCTCCTCTCCCTTCCCGCTGCGCAGCCAGCACAGTGCGCTTGTGCAGAGCAGTTGCCAAAGCCTTGACTGTTGACCATGTTCAAAGGTCAGATAAAAGAGGAGGGAAATAATAAAAGCAGCAGCAAAATGGTGACTTGAAAAGCTGGAGAGCAAGGTTCTGCCACTGCAAGAAATTAGGTAGAAGACATAATGTTTAAGGGTTTATTTTGTCTTTTATCTGTCAGGCAGTGTGCTGGACTGAAGTTACTGAATTACTCAGCTGTTCTTTATGTGCCTGTAGTGTTATGACAGCTGGTCCTCCCAATTAGTGCATGAAAAACGAGTGTAAGAATATTTTTATAATAAAATGGTGTGCAGTTAACGTGGGACAGGATGTCTGGAGAAATAACTGCATTAATTCCATATCAGCTCACAGCACTTTTTAAAGGGTCTAATGAAGATCCAAATGAATCTTAGCCTTTATTTTTGTCATATAAAATTAATCAGCTGTTTCTTTAGACCTTCAGCTGATCATTACACAAGGATTTAGACATTTGCACTGATGATGGGAACTGCTGGTAGCTCACAGGTCAGGCATCCTCAGTGGCAAAACTGTGTATTTGCTGTGAATATGGACAACTTACTCTCCTGAACATGGCAGGAGCAAGCAGCAGGCAGCTTCTGTGTGGGCAGTATTCAAGCTGTCTGTTCCCATATATTCTATAGCCATATAAGTCTTGGTATTTCTCTTTCTTTTCAGTCTTCACCACGATGTTTGTCACTCAGACTGCTTAAGTCTTAGTCCTGGCACTTTAAATAGCATAATTTGAGCCTGATGAGAACTTCAGGGCCATAAAATGTGAGAGAGGATTGATTATTTTAGGGCAGATCACCTTCCTGGTTCAGTTTACCACATAGCCATGTGAATGCTTCTGCTATTGTTAAGGGGACAGTATACATGTGAGAATGAAAGACAGAGGACTGGAAAAATCATGGTAAGGCTTGTGCTGGCACACAGTGCCTGTGGATCTGTGCTGACACAGGGAGTGGTTTCACAGTGCAGCTTTAGATGAATTAGCTATTCACCCCTGACTAATACCGACCATTAAACTGGCAGGAAATCACCATGGCAAAAGAGCAGTGAATTTTTCCTGCTAGGTTAGTGGTTTGAATCAGTTTCCCATGTGATCAATTGCACAACTGAGAGCAAAACAAGCAATGAGAAGACAGCAAAGAGAAGAGATAATCCCTTCTTTTGGTGTTGGTGAGCACTTAATTCAGCTCAGCTACATTCACAGTCAGTATTTGGGCTTCCCAAACTGGTTTAAGCAGCCCTCACAGCTGCCATCTTCTACCTGCTTATTCCTGTCCCTCTGTTGCCCTCTGTGCTTTGTCTGAATTGCCAGGGCAGCAGAACAGCTTGGCAAGCAAACATGGGTGGAAACAAAAAGCCACCTTGCCCCAAGTGTTCATCCTGCTGGCAAATGCGCACAGAGGAGCAGTGTCGGCGTAACGCAGGTATGGGGGCTAATTAGGCTGTCACTGCTGCCGGGCTGTGGCACGGCTGTGCCACATGGAGTGCACCAAGGAGTCTGCTAGGAGCAGTTTGCAAATGCTGGTGACTGCAGTTTAACTTCTGCTAAGGTTTTGCCTTGTATTTCCCATTGTCTAAGAGCAGCTGCTTCTGCTATTTTTAGGTACCATGGTCTTCGTTGTATATTTAGCTTGGACATTGGGCTTTGGGTTCAGGTTGAAGGTCAGAAGGCTCTGCAGAGGGATCTGGACAGGCTGGATCCATGGGCTGAGGCCAGCTGTATGGGGTTAAACGAGGCNACTCCCTGACAGGAGGGGCAGCCATGGGGCGTTGGGTTCTGCTCCCAGGGAACAAGGGACAGGACGAGAGGAAACAGCCTCAAGTTGTATCAGGGGATATTTATATTAGATCAGGAAAAATTCCTTTGCTGAGAGTCGTTAAGCATTGAGATAGGCTGCCCAGTGAAGTTGGTGGAGTCACCATCCCTGGAAATGTACAAAAACCCTGTGGATGGGGCACATGAGGACATGGTTTAGTGGTGAACATGGTGGTGGTGCTGGGCTGGCTGTTGGACTTGATGATTTTGACGGTCTTTTCCAATCTGAATGATTCTATGGTTCTATGAATTCCAGTGAGTGGAATTGAATCTATGTAAGAGGGTATTAAAAAACCCAGTGGAATAAATTAGCTGGCATTTAGTTGAAATTGCACAAATTCTCTAATGCAAATTCTAAATTGAAGTAACACAGTGTATGTGTGCACATGATCTAGAGAGCACTGATCTTGGTACAGTGTAATACACAGGCAAGGAAAATCAGAATGCCAGTGAGGTACAGGTTTTGAACCTTTTAAGGTATTTTTGTCCCCTTTATCCTGGCTTGGTGCTGGAAAACTGTCTTCATCTAATAAAATAACTAGTTGAGCACTGTCAGTAGTCCTGCTCTGTGTTGAGTATGCACATGAACGTGTTAGTTCCACATAACTTTCATGTGTCTCCCATTTCAAAAAATATTAAATGTATAATGTGAGTTCTGTGGATTTCTGAGTTACCATTCTCGTTGTGAGGATAGAAATGTAAGAACTGCAATAATGTGACTTCTACAAAAGTAAGTTGCAGAAACAGCCTCGTACGGGAATTTATTTGCTCTTGACCTGAAAAGTAGCTCTGAAAGGCACTTCAGAATTATCTTACTGAGTACAACTTCTTTTTCTGCTTGCTGAGTTTTGCAAGAGGACAGACACATAGAGTGTAAATGGGCTTCTCTAGCCAAGCTTTTCCAGTGATAACACCTCCATAAGCAAAAGCAGCACACAGGTGTGCCAGGGCAAATAAAGTGCCAAAGGCTGCCAGTGTTTTCATTCCTGGATCCCATAGTTCTGCCCTGAGTGTGGTTGAAAAACATGGGTTTCCCACTGGCATCACTGCTGGGAGGTGCATAAAGGAGTGGGGAGGAATCCTTTTTACTGACAGGGAGCAGTGTAGACATGGCTGCTGTGTCAGAGCTTTTTCCATGGGTCTTTGCTGCTCTCTCTGTAAGCACAAACTTGTGTGTGCTTCTGTGTGCCTGTGCATGTGTGGTGTTTAAATGCCAGTGTGCATTTCTAGCAAGCACGTGTACAAAGCCATTAGCAAGTTTTAAGATGGAGCTTGGACTGTTCATGACTCAGATTATACAATATGATTGCTGGCTGATGGTCCTAAAGTCTGTGTGTACTGAGAATGAAAGCAGCCAGGACTGCTCCTGTGTATTTGTGTGTAAGTGTGTGTGTGTGTTAGAGGTGAGGTGGGTTGTTTTAGTATGCTTGCTTTCCAAGTGTACCTGAAAAACTTGGTATTATTGCTGGGTTATTACTCCTTTGACTGGATTCATGGTGTAGCCACACTTTGGAACCAGGTGAATTTGCTAGCATATTAAGAATGAAATTAAATAAAAAAAGGAAACAGAGTTTTTGTGATACCTTAAAGTACAGATATATTCCATTTTCCTCTACTGCCTCTGTTGCGCAGCTGGTAAAGAATAATTTCACTCATTAATTTTAAGCTTGAGAACAAACTCTGTTAAATGTTTCATCACCAAATTCCATAAAATCAATGCCCTATATTTGCCACTGAGGTTAATTGCCTTAAACTTACAGCTGAAAACAAAGTAGATACTAATAGGGTAAAAGTCACAATTCCCATAAAATGTTTTAGATGATACTGTTTGCGAAGCTGTTAAGTCTTAAATTTTAGCAATGTTTATAAGAATCCGTGACTAAACAAGGTGCATGCTTGTACAGGCTCTGGATTTTCAGCTACTAATGCAAGAGTTGCAGATGTTGTGCTTCAGAATACCTGCAGACTTGGCAGTGCTCAGAAGTTGGTACCGGAGAACCCTAATGACAACTCTATTTTTTCCTTGTCTTTGTGCAGCAACAGTAGGAATTGTGGCAAGGACTGTAGTCAAGAATGACATTTTCTATGCATGCTGCTGATCTGTTCACTTGTAATGGACCAGAAGATAAAATGCTGAGCCATTCTGGCATCTAAAAAATGTGTTAGCTAGGAGTGTATTAGCTGTTCTTCAAATAATTAAGTTTGTAACTATGGATTTTTGTACCCCTAGGCTAGGCCTAAGGGACCCCTTTAGGGGTCTTCATTTGCTTGTGAAGCACTGTAGAACCAGCTTATCCCTAAATTCTCTCTGGTCATGCAGTGCATCATCCATAGGATGTGATAGTGGATGTCCTGTGTCATGCTCTAAACCTCCAAATCCCAGTGCTGCTTCATGCAGCTGCTGATTGTAAGGGGTAGAAAGCTCCATATTCACTTCACTTGTTGTTTCACCTAATAAATTTTGTTGCTATTCTTTATGTCTGTGCAGGAGGTGGGGGCTGGAGACCTGCTTGCTTGTGACCGATCATGGCAGGGGATGTGAAAAGACTCTCACGGATGCTGCTGGAGTGCAATAGCAATGACAGGCTGTGTGGTAAGATTCACACATTCCTTTAATAAGCTGTCACATGCTGAGCAGGAAGGCCAGCCTCAATAAAGTGTACCAAGCCCCTTCTCCTTCACCACCTGCACCCCAGTCCACACAGAAAGACTTGATGGAGCTTTCCCTGCATTGTGTTTCAGGGGAGAAATGTTTATGGGGATGCAGCCTCTGTGGCAGGATTCGTCTCACATAATTTAATCCATTTTAGAGAATTTCTACTTTGATTGAGGCATACAGCAGTCATTAAAGATACCCTGCAGCTTCCCAAAGGACCAGTTTTGTGAGATTTTGATTTCATGACTTTCTGCCATCTTTGGGAACTGAAAAAATGGTCTTGACCACCTCCAAATCTGGGGGACATGAGAAAGATAGTTACCTTCACAAGCCTTGCTAATTGCAGTGTCTTTCAGTCAAGTTCCAAAGGTGACCACACCCTGTTTCCTTTAAAATGCTCTGTATATTTTCCTGGAAGGAGCTGGAGCTGTGATTGCATGTGTATTTGTGATGACATAGCAATATCCAGCCCTTCCCATCTCCCCGCTGTCCTGCTGCCAGTGCCATTTCTGTTTCACTGGTGGATGGTACTTCAAATGCCTACAACTTCTGGCCCTCATATTAAGGCATCTAAATAAGTGCCCTTAGGTGTGGGAATCTCAGTGATTTCATGCAGTTTAGGTACTCAGCACCTTTGAAAAATAGGGTGGCAGCACTAACAGTGTCCAGTTGCTATCCCAAGGAGCAGAGGAGGGAACACACACTTTTGGGGTTGAAAGTTACTGAAATGGATTGTTGCTGCATGGTTATACAGAACCAATGTGCTGCTTATTCCTTGGTTTTCCGTTTTCTCCCTCTGCCAATAGTTGTGCGTGAATATCAAACAGAAGTGATCGTTGTCCCAGTTCTCCTGGTGGGACTTTTTGTCATTGTGCTCACTGTAATCCTTTGGCTCTACTGCCGCGGCCTGCGAGCAAAGCAGCAGCAATCAGCACCAGCTGGAACCCAAGGTAACAAAAGTGGTTCTCAACCAGAGGAAGGAGTATTGGTTTCTGTGGCTGGAAGTCAATTCCATTTCCTCATTGCTTGAGCTGTTAGGCAAAACCATTTATGAGGATCCTGAGTGGTATTCAGCAATCCAGTAAACATTAGAAAAATTTGGAACCCTGATTTACTCCACTTTGCAGCAGCAGTAGTGGGATCTGTAGGATAGATGGATCTGAGAAGATCTAAAGCAACATACAATGTTGGCTGTTTAACATGCTGTGGTAGCATCACAAGAGCTGCAAAGTGTATTTCTGTAACAGCCTCCTGGAGGCTGCTGCAAGGAGAGTTTTACTGGGGTAGTTATGAATGATAGTAATTTTGATGTAGATCACACCTAGTTAATCCATTTTCTATACTGCTATTTAAGAAATTTAATTTCAAGCTGCTGTCTCCCTCTTCCAATGGAGTCAACATGAAGTAGAACAGGGACTGGTGAGGAGGTAGGGAAAGGTTGGGTGGTATATGTGTGGCTGTGTGGACGTGAAAATACAGTTCTGAACTAATTTTGAGTATGTAGAGGGAAAAAGCCTCTTGAGCCTATATTAAGAGAAATAATTGAGAACTGGTAATAAAAGAAAATGTTCATTGCTTGAGCACATGGGAATGAAGTCCAAATGTGTCTTATCTATAAAGGTTATGTAGTTGAATATGGGAAAAATTTCTAGACTGGTTCTGTCTTTTCATCAAATAGAGTGGGAGATAAATTCTTTCTCCTCTTCAAGGGCCAGGATTAGTAAGATACAATAACAGTTCCTTACTTTGCCCTGATTTCCAAAACACTATGGAGCAAAAACTAAAGAGGATAGAAGGATGAGCATTGCCACCTATTACAAGAGTTCATCTGTCTGTTTTTATGCATCATATGTATTTGCTTTTGTCAGTGAAGAAAAAGAATCAGCAGGAACCCTGCTCAAGAGAGAACCGCTACATCCAGCTGAGTGAGACATCTGTGGAGAGCCTGCTAAATTCTGCATCCTTGACTCTGAAAGAGTTAGAGATACCACGAGAGAAACTCTCACCAGGCACCTTGCAGCTGATAAAACATGGTGCCTATGGGAGCATCTGCAGAGCACAGCTGGAAACTGGGAGCTCTGGGAAGACTAAGACTGTGGTATTGAAAGCCTTGCAAGGTAAGGCCCGTGGTCAGGATCCACTTCGGTACTGTCTCTGTATCCCAGACATGATGCTGGGCAGAGCTTTGCCATCAGTACTGGGCAAGAACAAGCTGTGTTCAGTGTAGTAGGTCAGAGGTGTTCTTGTAGGAATGTCTTTGTAGGATTAAAGATTGTTGACCATGTTGATTTTAGCTGTCAATCTGTTCTTTGCTGCTTCCATTTTTGTTGTTTTGTTTTTTAATTTGTTTTCTTTTGTTCTTTCAGAGCCGGCTAGTCCCCAGAAAGTAAAGGATTTCTTGGGAAGGATTAAATTCCATCAAAATCTTGGCTGTCATGAGAACCTGGTTGAATTGGTTGGATGTTGTGTAGACCAGCTCCCACTTTATATGATCATGGAAGATGTGTCTCTAGGTGACCTGTTGACATTTCTGTGGACATGTCGGAAGGTGAGTCAAAAGAAGTCATGACAGAGTAGCTTCTTAAATTCCTTTGGTACATACCTAGCCATAAATCATAGATGATTCTTTTAATCTCTCCATGCATCCCTCTATATCAGTTGAAACTATTTCCATACCCCAAAGAAGTTCTACACAAAGGTCCTGCTTTGCAGACCATTGAAGGGCATAGCAGGCACTGGAATCAGAGTGAATTCATACAGCCACCTGAATTTCTAAAGTTTTAAATCCTGTCTCACTGCAAATGCTTTTAAGAAAGCAGAGCAATTACAGCACAGGGGGAAGGTCATGGGATGATAACTAATTGGTAAAAGACAGGAAATAGAACATAAGATGAAAGATTGGTACTTGCACTGGAGGGAGGTCAGCTATCTGGGACATGGTGCTGTTCACTGCATATATTAATAACCTAAAAATGGAATGACAGTGACGTGATGATATTTGCTGATGATTCCAGCCAGTAAAGGAAAGGGCTGACCCAGAGGAATTGCAGAAGGATCTTCCAAGATTGAAAGACTTGCCAATAAAAAGAACAGGTGAAATTCAACATAGTTAAAAATTAAATAATGCACAGGTAGAAATTTCACGTACGTGAATGATGGCTTCATGTCTGCCCATTGCTGATGAGGAGTAAAATCTGATGGGATGAGGTCTGATAGTATGAAAATATGGAGTCCATTGAATATGTTAACTCAAGCTAACAAAACCCCCAAATATCAGGGGAGGTTTAGATTGGATAGCAGGAAGATATTCTTCCCCCAGAGGGTGGTCAGGCACTGACGAGGCTCCCCAGGGAATGGTCACAGCTCCAAGGCTGTCTGAGCTCCAGGAGTGTTTGGACAACGCTGTCAGGGACAGCGTGGGAGTTTTGAAATGTCCTGTGCAGGGCCAGGAGTTGGCCTTGATGATCCTTGTGGGTCCAGCTCAGCTTATTCTGTGATTCTGTGACTCACTGTTACAAAAGGCACGGAAGCAAAACTCTGATGTGTTACTGTGTAAATCCATCACTCTCCTGCATCTGAAACTCTAATTACAGAAGGATTGCTTCCTGTCCTATTCAGCAGAAGATCCAGGCAGTAGCAAATAAAGCTAGTACATGTCATGTTCAAAACAAACAAATGGAGCTGGTTCTTCATGAAGTGAGGAGTTGACTAATGAAAGGTCTTGTCACTGGCTGCTGTGGATACTGAAACTTCATATGAGGTCAAGACACGGTTGAATACAATCATGGAAGGCAGCCTTTCAGAGGTCACTGAACATGTTGAAACCATAACCGTCTCAGGAAGTTTTTAAATAGAAGGTGTCTGTGGTCTGTAAAATGCCACAGGAAGAACATTGTGTGCTTACCTTTTTCTCATCTGGGCATCCAGCTGGGGTTACTGTAACAGGCAGGGTGGTAGGAGAGATGGACTGTTAGTCTCATCGCAGGTAGCCATTCATATGATAGAAATGTGCTTTTCTACTCAGCATTCTAATTTATAGTGTCTCTCTCATTCCCGTGTTGGGATTGTCACTCCTCACTGTCATTCTGACAATTTCTGTCTAACCTATGAATTTTTTCCCCACCTTTCAATTTTCCCACCAGTTGTCTCTAGTGTACTTATCTTACTCAACACACCATAAACATCACCCATTCATGTCCTCTTACATTTCAGTCAATTTATAATCAGTTGTGAGAAGGAGGAGCATAAGATTCTATAGACTAGAAGGAAACATTCCCCACTATCCTACTGCTGTGGCATTTGTTTGAACCAAGGTCTCCTGTCATGTCTCTAGGATGTAATGGCAATGGATGGCGTCCCCTATGACTTCACTGAGAGGCAGGTGTATGAGGTTGGACAGCAGGTTGCAGCAGCTCTGGTAAGTCTGCTCACAATGGCTGCATTTTTTCCTTCTTGCTTGATTGCAACACAAGTTTGCACGGTGGCCAAAGTCTTCTTGGCCTAAGCACTGAGAATGAAGGCTTTGTTAAAATATGCTTCCATTGTGTTGGTGAGCACATGCCTCTACTCCACAGTGTGGAAGCCAAGCATACTCAGTGAAGATTTTTATCAATTAAATTTCCTTTTTAAATCATCTGGTTTTCTTTCTTTCTTTTCCAATTTCCCAGGCTTATCTTGAAGAAAAGAAGTTGTTCCATGGTGACATTGCTGCCAGGAATGTCCTTCTTCATCACAACTTCACTGCTAAGCTCTGTGGTTTGGGCCTGGCCTATGAATGTCACACACGTGGTGCCAGCTCAGTCACACGGAAAGTGCCAGTCAAGTGGCAGGCACCAGAGAGGCTCCTGAGCAAACCCCCTACCATCAAGGCAGACATGTACGGCTTCATTTTGGGACTAGAAGTTCACCTGTCTGTCAGACCTGTCTCTTTCCCTCCTTTATGTATCATTTCATGTCCTGAAGTTCACAGGAAGGCAGATCTAGTTTCTGCATAACGCTCCTCTTTTACAGCTCATACTTTCTCCTGTCTGCAGGCCATGCCTCGTTGTTTTTATGTATTTAAGCCAGCAAACAACTTTGCTTTGTTTATTTTTCTTGCAGATGGTCTTTTGGAATTCTGCTGTATGAAATGATTACATTAGGTAAGAAGACTTAATTAAAAAAAAAAATACATAAGGAAGCAGCAAATTAACAAGACCCAAAATCTCGAATTTTAGAATGTAAAGTTGGGCCATTTAAATAAGCACCCTGTTTTTTTCCAGCTTGCAAATTCTTGCCAATTCCTTTTAGACTTTCTGTTATTGTGAACTGTGGTGGGAAAAAAACAGATTTTGGTTGGGCAGGAAGCCAGTCTTGCACAGAAGCTGCAATCTGCAACCATTGCCGTAGCATTTTCTACCATTGCTCCTTTTGCCCATCCAGGTGCTCCACCATATCCTGAGGTGCCGACTTGTGACATCTTATCATACCTGCAGAAACAGAACATTATGAAGCAGCCCTCGAGCTGCCAGCAAGCCATGTGAGCCACTTGCTTTATGCACAATTGAACATGAGATTGGCAGAGCTAAATGGAAGTGAGACAGAGAAAACGAGATCTTACACAAGATTTCTAAGTCTAGACTATACTAAGAGTAACCTGTTAGCTGAGAACATTTGTGTCTGCCACATCTCCTTACTGGGTTCTGCTGCATGAAACCTCTGTGGCCAAAACCCTTCTGTCCTTCTTTTGAAAATGACACTTGTTTCTGTTTCCTTCTCTTGAAAATGACACTTGTTTCTGTTTCCTTCTCTTGAAAATTACACTTGTTTCTGTTTCCTTAAGTGCCGTTGCATTTTGCTGCTCCACTGCTTCCTTGCAAGGTGCATCACTGCTGTGAAATGATTTTTCTCCTCTAAGTTGTAGGATATTCTCTGAAATGAACAAACCATCCACAGGGAAGATCTAAGGTACATTTCTTTGCATGAAGACATAATTTCATAGTTTCTTTTAATACTCGGAGGTTTTTTCCTTCCATAATGCTTTTCAGAAGTGGATTTCCCATACTCTCAGCTGACATCCTGGCAAACAGCTTCATGCCCATACATCATTATATGACTACAAATTTCAAAGGGTCATTGAAAGAACTTCACATGAAGGAGAAAAAGAGGGTTTCTCCAGACATTTTAAATATGAGATGATATGACTGTAGCAAAACTTTGTGCTTCTCATTCTTCTCCCCCTTACAGGTACTGCATCATGAAGTCCTGCTGGCAGTGGAGTGCAGCTCACCGGCCTTCTCCAGCACAGCTCTTGTGCTCCCTGAAAACAGCTGTGAAGACCAGCAATGGGCACACAGTGCTGCAGGTGCCTGAGCCAGTGGTGCCTGAACTCTATGCTGATGTTGCTGGTGTTGATGTGCACAGCCTAGTGAGGGAATACACAATCCTCTGAAGGGCCCTTTTATGTTTTGGTAAAGGAGAAGAAGTCGCAGAATTTTCCATTTCTAAATATTTTGCAAGCTCAGAATGAGGTGTGCATGTTGGAAGGGATCCCTTTGTTCTTCAAAGATCTGTAAAATCTCTCCTCCTTGCCGGGACACAAGAAACTGTTGTCATTTTTGTTAAATCAGCCTGTTGGGATCATTCTGCCGGTGGTCATTTGGGAGTAAAGTGTGTTTAGGAAGCTGTAGAAAACGTAATGAGAAACTTGAGTTTAAGGAGTGTGTTAGGTTTGTGTGGCAAGGTTTTGGTGATGGGGTGGACTACAGGGGTGACTTCTGTGAGAAGATGCCAGAAGCTTCCCCCAGCTCCATGATGGATCTGCTGCTGGCCAAGGCTGAGCCCTTCAGCAACATTGGTAGCACCTCTGTGATTATGTATTTAAGAAAGGATTGAAAATACTGCACAACAGCAGGTGGAAGAGAGGAGTGTGAATGTGAGAGGAACAAATCTGCAAACACCCAGGGCAGGGCAGGAGGAGAAGAAGGAGCTGCTCCAGGCTCCGGAGCTGATTCCCTTGAGATTCTGTGGTGCAGCCCGTGGAGAGGCAGCTGAGCCCCTGCAGCCCCTGGAGCAGCCCACACCGGAGCAGGGGGATGCCTGAAGGAGGCTGTGACTCCAAGGGAAGCCTGTGCTGGAGCAGAGTCCTGGCAGAATCTGTGGAGAGAGGAGCCCTCTTTGGAGAAGGACTGCATCCCATGGAAAGGGACTCATGCTGGAGCACTTCAGGAAAAACAACTCTTGGGAGGAACTTAGTTAGAGAAATTCCTGAAGGACCTAGTCTCCTGTGGAGGGATCCCATACCGGAGCAGGGGAAGAATGTGAGGAGTCCTCTGCCTGAGGAGGAAGGAGCAGCAGAGGCAATGTGAGATGAACTGACCCATTCTCCCTGCTGGATGAAAAGAGGTAGAGAAATTGGGAGTGAAGCTGAGCCTGGGAAGAAGGGAGGAGTGGAGGAAGGTGTTTTAAGATTTGGTTTTATTTCTCCTTATACTTCCTAATTTGGTTAGCAATAAATTATTTTTCCCCAAGTTGTCTGTTTTGACCTTATTGGTAATTGGTGAATGATCTCTCACTGTCCTTATCTTGACCTGGGAGCCTTTTGTTACATTTTCTCTCCCCTGTCCAGTTAAGAAGAGAAAATGAGAGAGTGGCTGGATGGGCACCTGCCATTCAGCCAGAGTCAACCCACCATGAGGTTTCTGGAAATCTTTCCCCATCCTTTCTGTCCCAGGAAAATGCATCAGTTGGGTATTTTAAAGAGGAGATGTCCTGGGGAATATGCTGGGGTAGCGTTTAAATGTCTGGGTTTTCTCCAGTGATTTATAGCTTCCCGTGGGAGAATGGGCACTGTATTCCAACAAACAAACCCACAGACAAACAACTCCCATGCCTCCTTGCCCAACAACAACAAAACAAAGCAAACCTTTCATGTCTGTGGATTCAGAAGTTGTTACATGAAATGTCATACATCTTCATGGAGAGTGTGCCTTCTGTGCAGGTCAGGTGAGTACTCCAAAGCTTATCTGAAATTATTTGATCATTGATTTTAATGGACATGCAGACTGAAGAATTAGAGGCACTGGAAGTTTGGGCTATTTTGCTTTCATTTAAAAAGAAGCAGAATCAGTCTGTGAAACAAATTTTCTCACTTCTGTTTGTGGTTTCTGAAGTTGACAGTGCCTTAAGGTTTTTTGCCTCTTATTATTTTGGCACTTTGAGCATTAAAGGTCCTTGTGAAAAAAGACTAAATGCACAGTAAAGGAATAGTTTTACCATTCTGTGTCAAGAGTGGATTCAGTGTTCACTCAGCATCCCCCCAGTTAGCATGGCTCTTTCCATTCTGGTTTCCATCAAAACTTGCTGGTCTTCTTCCAAAGACAGTGGTAAGTAGTTTTCTTTTTTAAATGCAAAATGACAGAAATGAAATAGTTGTTTTTTCTGTGTCACTTAGGCTTTGTAGGAAATGGTGATTCCTTCCATAAATAAATGTCATGTGAGTTCATACAGCACGTGTGTCACCACTATACACTGGGACATGGCAAGGTCCATTCCAGAGGGAGCAGTCAGCTTTCTGACTTTTCCCATGGTGTTGGCTAATTGCCACCTGGATCTTCATAAACCAGGTGGTGTAAATCTGACCTGGAGAATTGAGATGATACCTTCTTTTCCAAATGGTAAAATAATAACACCCTCTTCTCTCTCCCTCACTTGAAAACAGTTTCAAAGCTACCTGGTAAATTAGGTCAAATTCACAGTTATCTTTGGTGAATAAACTATTCATTAAAAAAGCATTTGATTGGTTCAAACGTCCTGCTCAAGAATGGGATATTCAGAAAGGTCTTGCCTGTGAAAGGTGGGTGTGTTTCAGGCAGGTAATACAATCCCAGAGCTGTGAAAGCATCCCCAGTGCTGCTGCAGACCTGACAAATAATGCACAGGGAGCCTTGTTAAACAGAGAGCTAAAGGTAACAGATGCAGCACTGTTCTCAGAGCACGGAAAGCAATGCTCTGCTTTACACAAATGCTCGTATTTTATTTCTGTTGTGAAAACTCTGATCAAGGAAATCCATGGGAATTCAGGATGCTGAGCACCTCACAACCTCTAACAAAAGAGCTGGTTTGGTTTCCCCTGAAAGCAAATCTGTGCCTGTTTATGAATTTGCCCACAGAAAGACATTTTCCTGTTATATGATACGATCTAATTTAATTTCCCTTCAATAAAGTGGCCTTATTCATTCTAAGAATTTAAGCACTCTTACTCTGATTTGTCTTCCCCAGGTTAATTTATGTTGGTTTGGAAGTGACTGAATCTAAATGAAAATAAGTTTTATAGTGGCATAAATGTAATTGTACATGTGGAGTTGCCCTAGTTTAACTACTCTTCCTGCTTTTTTAAGTGGTCTATACAGAAGTCTTTTCCACATAGCAGTCTCCAATTCAGGATCAGTGTAGACTCACCCATGAATTTCCTCCTTAGTGAACACACTGAGGGCTTTGTGGAAATTGTTCACAGTTGTTTCATGGAGAATCATGGCTTTTCAATTTTCAGTGATGGACTTTGTTGTAATTGTTTAACTGGAATATTTTGTTCCCATGAAAAATGTTGACTTTTAATTATTATATTTAATTTTCTCAAAGATGTCAGGGCCATCTGCATAATTTCATTATTTTCTGGTGGATTGTTTCTCTGTTCTTCTCAAATGTTGCTTGTCTTTCATTGCACATAAAGGTTTATCTCTGCTACCTGTCTTCTTCAGCCATCCGATCACCTTTTCAGTGAGAAACTGAATTGGATCCAGTAGATCTCCTAAGGATGAGGAAATCCTGTCCAGAGCAGGCAGAGAGTGAAAAAAGTCTTCCAAAAAGTGACAACAGACAGGAGGCACAGATACTAAATATTCCTGGTGCGATTTGGCTTCACCATGCTTGGAATTTTCTGAAACCACGTATGAGCAATATGAGCGTTTTAAGAGGCTTTGAACTCAAAAATCTTTTTAGTGCTACAGTGGGCATGTTTCACAGGATTCCCTTTCAGCCACACAGAAGCAGTAGTCTTGCTTTTCTGTGTTCACAGGATTGCATTTGTGGTGAGGGCTGTGGTTGGGTCATGAAGATGTGAGAGTGCATTCTTTTATAAGCTACCTCCTACAGGTTGTGGTTTTATTTATACCAGGTGCTGCACCATCAAGAAATAGCAGTAATTCACAAACACCCTCCCCAACTCTCCAAGACACATTAAAAAGCTATTTTTTTTACATTAGTTTCATGTTAGTGTCATATTTCTGGATGGTTTTACAGGTCTTTCTACCTATGACAAAAACGAGGTGGCCTGGGGTTTTCCTCTTGCCTTGTTTTTAAACAGCCCCCACTTCTCCAAGGGGCATTTTACTTCACAGAATCACGAAGTCATAGAACACCCTGAGTTGGAAGGGATCCATGAGGATCACGGAGTGGAATTGTTTTTCATGCTGATCTTAAACCAAAGATAAATAATGAAGGGACTAAAGACAAATTGCCTGTCTTGATTTTTCATTTCATTTTGCTCACCTTTTCATGGTCAACAGCTTCAGAAATAAAACAACACAGAATCTCACATCCATCCTCTGATATTATGTGGGAAATGCTGTCTCTGTTATTTTATGTACACCAGGTTTGTGTCTCTGTGGGTTATTATGCTCTCGTGCATTGAAATGGACCTTGATTTGGAGACTGTAATGAAGTGGATGTGCTCAACTCCCACATGGCCTTGCAGAAGTATTTTATTTTCTATTTGATCAGCTTCCTATGATTAGTACTTCAAAATTCAGTATATGGAGGTGAAGGATGAGGCTTGAGTGGGTAAGAAGAGAATATTTTGATGTGGAAAGGCTATAGCAGAGCTGTTGCCACTGGAGACATCTTTCTTTGCCTTTCACCTGAATCATTGCAACAAGAGTGAGAGCAATTAAATATTTGTGCCTGAGTCTGGTCATGGTCAGCTGTTACTTTCTTCACTGTATCAATAGCACATCCACAGCTGAGCTGGAGCTCTCAGCTCTTGACCTCAGTCTGTCTTCAAGACAAGCTGATGTTTCCTGCCTGGTTTAAACTGACATCTTCAGAAAAAGCATTTCCTGTGAGCTGGTGTTACGTTTTCAAAGTGTGGATTTACTGTAGTTTACTTTTTGTGAGGAAAAAAAAGAGGAGCCAGATACAAGTTGAATGGTCTGTGAACAAAGTTTTCTTTTTTGAATGTGTATTTCCAGAACAAATATACTCCAGCTCCAAGCTGGAGGAGAGCATTTAGTTTGATTAGTTAGGTTTTAGTAAGTGTAATTACTTAATCTCTTATGCTGAATTACTGATTTTATTGATCTTATTGAATTCAATCCTGCATTCTGTATTTAATTTTTTTGACAGAATATACAGTCAACAACAGCAACAGAGTGAAGAAATCAGGGATATAGGGGCCGTATTTAGATCCAGCTTGCTGGCAAGTGGGAGAAGTCTGATGCTTATGTCAAAAATCTGCCCACAAGGAGCCACAAACTTGTAAAACAGGGCTAAAGTTCTTCAGCCCTTCAGTCAGTGTTCATCCTCTGTGTGATTTCTGATGTGTGCACAACTGATTCTGATCTTGCAGGTTATACTGCATGGCAGAATTACTAGGAGGAACTGTGCTAGCTTGTTTTTCCCCCTGAATCACTACCCTGTCTGGATGAGTTTGAACTATCAAAAGCCACAGAATTAGTCTATGAAAATGGGTTAATAGCATCCTGGAGCTCACTCCTACAGAATTATCCCTGAAGTTGACATGGACCTGCCAGCCCCTTGAACCACACACCACACGAAGTGAAGTGAGGGAGGAGGAGGAGATCTTCGGATGTGGAGGCTGTGAAAAATCTCCTTTAGACTTTATTAGGCTACACAGCACAAGACAGAGCAACCTGTGCAAGCCCAAGCGGTCCCCTTCAGTAGCAAAATGTTTATTGTAAAGATTTATTTTAAAAAGTCACTTCCTCATGTCAGGTTGACTGTCCCCTAGTTCCCCGTCTTCTTGATGACATTTGCTGTCTTCCAGTCTTCAGGGACCTCTCCCAACCAACTTTCAAAGGCCATTGAGAGTGCCCTTGCAATGCCATCAGCTCCACTCGTGGGCTGTGGGAACTGGTGGCCCATGGACTTGTATAGGTACATTTCACTTACATGCTCCTCAACCAAGGGTAAGTCTACCTTGCACTTGACTTTTTTACAGTTTTCGTGTACCTGAGATGAAGAAGGCACTGAGTCTCTATGTCCATTGTGACCACTGCATATTCAGCAGCAGACCCACATTTTCTCCCTAGTTTTTGTCTTGCTTATGTACTGTAGAAACCTTTCTTTTTGCCCTTCACATTCCCCCACAGACTCAAATCCAGGTGCTCTTTGGCTGTCCTAACCCCATTTATGCAAGTTACGGAAATCCTCTGGGTTTGCTGGCACCTTGTACACTTGTTTTTTAAGTTTGAGTTTAGTCAGGAGCCCCTTGCTCATCCATGCAGGCCCACTGCCATCTTTGTTTTCTATCCTGCTTTTTGGGATGGACCATGGTTCAGTTCAGAGTGATCCTTGGAAATCAATCAGCCAATTTATCTTTCTGCGTGAAGCGAAGTCCCAGCTTATCCTTAAGCAAATGTGAGCAACGTTTTTCTACACAAATCAAAGACTTGAGTGGAAAGGCTGATACTGTTGGATGGGTCAGAGAAATTGTTTTTGTGGAAAAGGACTGGCAGTACAAGCATTTGATTTTAGTAATGGATTATACAGATAGAACCTGTTCAATATATTCTACTGCTCTGTGAACGTGGTATTACAAGTAGCTCAAACAGTGTTTGGTGCAACTATGGCAGGAGCAGGTTGTCATGGTTGTCACTACAAGTCTGAAATGGTAGAGCTTAGTTCTGGAGTGGAAGAATTCAAGTTTCCTGTGTGGGTCACCACAATACTTATTTCTCATCTCTCAGTTGCCCTGTTTCAGTCAGATGGTAATGGTTGCTTTGTCATCCTGCGGAGTCACATATGGAGAATAGCACAGAGGCACCACCTGTTCTACTGTTACATTTCACCTTCCTCCTGTGGAGTTAAGGTAATCCTCCCTGAATTTTCTTGTCCCAGTTCTCAGGCTCTCATGTTTTGCTCTGTTGTTGATATAAATAAATTGGTATAATTAAGGATGTTGATACGGATCAAATGCGCCTGCATTGCTTTCATTAACGGTGCTTGCAGTGAAAGAGAGAAATGCAATCTGTAAACTACCCCACTGGAATTACCTGTTTGCTGCATGAGGAAATTTAATTCCTCACATTTTTCATCTTGGTCAAGCCTAAATTACTTATTTATATGATGTGAAGAATGCTAGATGACTTCACTCCCCGTCAAAGCAAGTTTCCTGTCTAACAATGATTTATGGAGCATCCATCAGAGCAGCAGTTTAATCACGAAAGATCGACTTCTTTGTGAGCTATTGTCATTGCTTAAACCATTTTGTATTCCAAAAAGCTGATGTATGACATCATTCCTTATGTATATTATTTTTCTGCTAATAATATGCTCTGTCATTAGAAATGAATCCAAAGAGCTGTGAGGAAAGCTCTACTGACCCTCAGGGAAATCCAGATCCAGGCCCAGACTTTGTGGCAGATGAGACTTCTAAATTCCAAGTAAAGCAAAGTAAAAAAAAGCAACACTTAAAAGCATGTGACAAGAAGAAAAAGGATCACGTCTACCTGAATGTGAAGCAAAGAACTGCCGAGAAACAGAGAAGACAAAGAACAGAGGAGGACAAGGACAGCAAGAACAAAGGTAAAGTCTGTTAATAGCGGAAAAGATACATGCATTAGTAAATAAGCAGTCTAGCAGATTTCATGTCTGAATTAGAGGTTTGCATGTGTATGCTAAAAAGTTTTTCTTTTTGTCCTGCTGTTTGAGATTGGGAAGGATGGGCAGTTCAAGGTAGGTTAAAGTTGGAGACTTGCAGCTCCAACAGAGTGATCTAAGAACTTCTGTTGATGCTGTATCAAAACACTCACTGTATTTGGACTTTCCTTCAGATGTAAACCTGAGTTGGGACTGATCAATAAGCCCCTACAGTGGGGTAAGTCTCAAGGGAGGGAGTCTCAGAGGAAAGTGCAATGTACTCATGAAGTATGCAGTGACTGAATATGGCTGGCAGAAAAAAAAAGGGGACCAGAGAGATACCGTTTTTTCGATGAACATTTGTATCAGTTGGGTGGGTCAGCTGCTCCTATCAGCTGGTTGTGTAAATTTTTGTCCATGAGTTAATCAAGAGAGTGTGAATGTCTTCCTAAGTTAGCCAGACCAGCATGGGGGCAGTGTATATGTTGCCCAGCCTAATACATATTTCTTCCTGGTGCCAGCCAGCACTGCAATGGTGAGCAAATCATAAATTCTGCCAGTGGGAATCACATTTGTATTGTGATTCATCTGTGTATTGAAATTGCTACATTCTGCTAATTTGCACTTGTGTTGTGCTTCCAACACATAGCTGTGGTTGATTCTGCTAAATCAGAATCTCATGAAACATCACGTGTCTTCAAATAAGCAAATTTGTTATTAAATGTTAAATTACCACTGTATGAAATATCGAAAAGAATCCTGTCAGACATTGCTGGATTCTGGCATGAGTGCAGGCTGAGGTAAACTGACACTGCAGTTTGACATGAATTATATTTTTAGAGGTGATCCCATTGAGAAAACCTCACCTTTCTCACATTTATATTCTTTTTCTTCTTGTTAGGTTCTCCTGTTTCATCTACTACCTGCTGGATTATTGCAGTGATTCTAGGGATCCTCTGCTTGGCATTGCTGGGAACAACAGTGGTTTTTATTACCAAGGGTAAATAAATCTCCTTCCCTGAAAATACTTCATTTCAATTTAGAACTTTGTCAGGAAGCACAGCAGAGCTCTTGAAATCTGCTCATTGGTCCAAGAAGAATGTGGACCTCTTCTCTTTAAAAAAAGACTTTCTCTCTCACGTATTTCCATCTGGAAAATGGATGCCCTTCACAGATTCCTTCAGAGACTCTGATTCTTTGCCAGTCTCAGAAGAGCTTCAGGGATGGCATTACTGTAACTGGGCAGAATAATCTTCTGAAAGAACATATTTGTGAAATGTGTTTGTAAGGAACTAGGCGATGACTATGAATGGGAAGAGATGTGTATGATTCTTTTTCAGGCTGTCCATGTCCATGCTGCCCTGAGCAGTGGGTGACCTACAGAGGCAGGTGTTACTCCTTCTCCAAGGAGAAGAAGGACTGGAATTCCAGCCAGGAATCCTGCCAAGCACAGGGGGCTCATCTCCTGGTGATCAGCAATATCAATGAAATGGTGGGTGCCTTTGCAGGGGCAGCATGAAGTGGGAGCAAGTCCCAGGCAGTGTTATGGCCAGTTCCTCCCCTCGGGGAGGAAGGGAGAGTATAAAAAGCTCCTGGGACCCACCCACCACCTTCCTGCATTGGCAAAGACAAGGCTTTCCCTTAGACATTTTGCAAGAGGGACTTGCTTCTCTCTGCCTGCCGCAGCTGAGCTTTGTTTGTCATGAGTTCAGCCCTCAGAAGCCACAGCTGGGGAAGCTGCCTGGTGCTCTGAAACGCTGAGTCTCACAAAGCAGGTCCCTGTAGGAAGGAAGGGAATAGGTGTTCACATTGAGAGATGGCCCCAAAACTTCCTCTCTCACGCAGCACTCCTTTCTTTGCCCTTCAGAACCCAGGACTTGGCTGGGTTTCTCTGAGTCTGCTGATCTCTCTGCCTTTGCATCCCTCCTAGGACTTCTTCCAGATACAACACACCAAATCCCACTGGATTGGTTTGCAGAAGAGCACTGATGGTGACTGGACCTGGGAAGATGGCTCAAAACTAAGTGACAAAAAGTGAGTATGGTGTTTCCTTTGTAGTTTTAGATAAAAGGCTTGAGATTCTTCCCCCCTCTTCCTGAAAAGTCCCATTGGTATTCAACAGAAGTCAACCAGCAATGAACACAGCTGCTAAGGGATGTTCAGAGCGGCCATAGGCTCTAGCAGATAAGGGCTTCCTCCTGCCTAGCTGCCAGATCCCAGCTGGGTGCATGTAGACCTGGGAGTCTCTATCCCAGGCTAAGGACACAGCTGCTACATTCCTGTCTGTAGGTCCCACCAGTTTTCTGTCCCAGAGACACAAACATGGATCCAGGCACACAAGCAAGCAAAGGACTGTGACATAGCTGCCTGCAATCATCAGCTGCTCCCAGAGGCTCAGACCCATCCCTTGCTTTACCTGATCCCCTCTCATTGCTCCCCATCCCCTAAAAGTTCCTCAACAAGTTTTGCACAGGCACACAGGCCCACCTTGAACGTACTCAAATCTTCCTGCTCTGCTTTCACCCCACCTTTCTTGTCCATTACAAAGCCCAGGGTGCCCGTGTCCAAAGCTGTGCCTGGAGGTTTTTAACTGCCTATCAATTAGTAGCTGAAGACTTTTAGTCTTTGCAGTTTTGTCTGTTATTTCTTGAGTGTTTGTGTCTGTGGATTTCTGTTTCATCACTTTGTCCTCATTATGCTCTTTTGCACTGAAGGAGTCCTTGATTGGATAACCTTAATGAGGCAGAGGCTTTCACCTTTCACATACCCATACAGATGATTTTAACTGGATACTTTAACTGGGATGTTCTATACTTTTTGTCCCAAATGCCTGTAGTAGAACAGCAAAAAATCCCTTGTGGAACAGAACATTTTGCTCTTTAGTGATGGGAAACGGAGAGCCCAGTATGAGACTGGCAAACTGCAAGTCTCACATTGAGCTCCAGGCATCACAAGTCCCACTGCCAGACCTCCCGTGTACCAGGATGGATCCTCCCTGGCATCAGCTCATGAAGTCTAACTGCAGCAGGTCTCTTCCCTCCAAAGCTGTGAGATGTTCTTCCCCCTGCCAAAGTGGAGATCCCTCTCTAATGTGCCTCTCTGCTTGTGTGCTCTGTCTCCCTCCCACAGGGTCAAGTCCAACAGCCAGATACAGAACTGCGCCGTTCTGCTGGATGGTGCCATCCATGCTTCCAGCTGTGAAGTCCCTACCCCGTGGATCTGTGAGAAATCTGTTCAGTAACCTCTGTGGACCTTGCCTTAGGAAGTATTCTTTGGAGAGCTGTGCTAAGGCCTGATTCCTGGGAAGTTTCTCTGAGAGGAGCTGTGCTCCTTGCTCCTGTGCCACCTGCCACAGTGCAAAGAATGAATGCAGCTGCCACAGGAGGTCTGAGTGCTGCTCCTGGCTCCATTCAGGATCACTCTGGTGATGTTCACATTCATAGCCCTCACCTAGTGACAGACAGTCTTCAAAGCAGTAGAGAAGGGGGAGGAGAGATCTCTCTGAGTCTCTCAGTCATTTTCAGAGGTACTTGAGCACTGTCACTGCTGTTTTGAAATCCTAGGGAGAGGTGAGCTTGTCATCTGTGAGCTCACAGAAGCTCTGAGTTTATTTCCCTCTCTTGTGAACTCTGGTGACATGCACCAACACTGAAAGCTTGCCTGAAGTTTGAAGCTGGCCTGTTTTTGCAAGTCATCAGATGACATCCACAGGATCTTTCTAACCTAGATTCTTCTGCAGCTTATGTTTGTACCTGGAGAAAACCAGAGCAAGGCTTCTAGTGTTACATTGCTGTGTAAATTGCTGTGAAGGATTAAACCTGCTACCCTGCTGAGATGAAAATAAACATGAATTGCTTCTAACAATTTCTTCAGTAGTCACTTTTTCTGTTTTCCTCTCCAATATTATTGCTTAATGCATTAGGTGATTAATAAATGGGCAAAAGGAAGCTGCTGGCAGGAACAGAGTCAGGAGAGCAGGGGGTGAAATACTTTGCAATAACACTGCAGCTGCAGAAGTACAGGTACAGCCACTGAACAGTTTCCTACGCCAGCTCTGCCCAAGGGATTCAAGACTTACAAAATTTACTTTTTTCTGTGGCCAAATGAGTGCAGCCCTTCGTCTTCCAGTCCCTTTGTCCTCAGGCCCACCTTGGCCATGGTTCAAGTGCCCTGCACCACCCCTGAGTGGTCTGTTTGCCCCCTGCTCAGAGTTTCCTCCAGAACAGCTCTCTCCCTAAAGAAGTCCTGCCAGACCCCTCATCCAGCACTTCTTCCCATGGGATTCAGTGGACAGATAAATATAGTTCCAATTTTTGTGACAAGTAGGCCACAGTCACACAAAGTCCTGTGCTGTGCAACGACACCTTGACTACCTGACAGGATGACTGTGATGACTTTTTAGGGATAATCTGGTGTTATTTTATGACAGTATTTCTTAAAATACAAATTATTATGTTGTTAGGTTCATTGCCCTAAGCAGTGACAAAATAAGTTACTAGAATTAGCTGGGAGAAGTATGTTTGTTACAGCAATAAAGCTGGTTTTTACCAATAAAATTCAGATGCTAATGTAACACCCAGAAGGTTTGAAATGACAAAACAGTTGTTGCCTAAAGAATATTTCTGAAAATCTCATCTTTAGAACCCCTTTAGTATTCAAGAAAATGTAAGGTTAATTAAAATTATGCAAGAGTAGTAGTTTATTATTTTCCTGCATTCTTCGTAGGTATCTTAAAGAATGTTTAATTCTCATAATACATTAGTTTATTATAAAATTGTAACCCATTCAGAAGCAATTAATTAACACTTTGCAAAGTCACTTGTTTGTGTTCATTAGCTTTCTTTAAGAGCTATTCACTTCGAATTACAAAACCCAATGCAGCATGTGAGAAAAATAGCAGAGGTGCTCCAAATACTTCAGGAAATTCTGTTGTTTTCTGTATTTCTTCCTAGCAGAATGTAAAGCAAACCAGGCAGGATCCTTGGCTTTTAAATTTGTCTCACCTGGGGTGTTGTTTCAGCCTCTGAGGAGCACTCTCCTGTTTAATATTTATGATAGCTCCTCATGAATATACAAGTCTTTTCTCTGCACATGAAATTTTTGTCCTGTTCTCCCTACAGAATCTGAGGCATGAAAGAAATAGGATTGTGTTACTTCTGCAAGTTTGTGACGTTTCCATAATCAACTATTAGATTTATAAACTATACTGACAACACTGGAGACGTGGAAGATTATTTGGGCTACGGAGTGAAACCAGTGTTCACACATTAAAAAAAAACAAAACAAAACCCCATATATATATATATATGTAGCACAGCTTTCTTTTAAAGGCACTGTACATTGCCAAGGTGCTCATCAGAAAAACAGAAGGAGAATATTAAATATATCTGCCCTGCTTTTTGTCTTGGTGAAAACCCTGTTAGCTTTCTGTTCTATGCTGCCTTCAGGGATAATGACTAAGCTTTTTCTTATGGTAGCTTATAGAATTTGAAAGCAGTTCTGCTGTGTACACAGTGTCAGGGAAAAAAAACCTGGGGAAAGAACAAGTTTAGATAATCAGCAATTTTAAAGAATTTGTATCTCTAGTCTATTTTGTTTAATAATATTAATCACAGAGGCAGAAGGGAATTTTTCACTGTGATCTGACTTCTTTTGTATTGCCAGCATTTTGGGTATTAGAAGGGTGAAATATTCAGTAATTCCACTATTCTGGTTTGGGGTGGAACTTTCAGCTGATTTTCAGCTGAGAACTTCTGAGAATAGGTGTTATTTTAACCAGCTAGTTTGGAAAGCACAAGAAAATATCATGTGTGTAAAAAAAACCCTGTCTTATCAACTCCCTACAGTAGCAGATGCTTCCAGATCTGGCAGTTCTTAGCACTTTGAACCTTTAAAATATGCTTTGCAACAGTAATTAGCTAGCAGCAAGTAATGTATTTGAAATAAACTTCCAATTAAATGTAATATTTCTGCAGACTTGCATTTTGATATTTTTAATTAATTTAAATTCCTTTAATTTTTTTTCATTACTTCTTGACCGTAGTCTTGTCAGTTGTCATCAAATAAAGCATGTAGATGACTCAGACCTGCTAATTAATTTTGTTGTTCTGTTTGTTGTTTGGGATTTTTTTCCAAATTCCCAAGTATTTTGATGAAATGTGTTTGATTAGTGTTACATCCTCCAGGAAAAAAAATTGCTTAAAGGAAACCTGATTTTATAAAATTGTTGTTTTGATGCCAGAGAAGGAGAAAGATTTTAAGCTGGTGCTTACAGACAAGGCAAGATGTTACTGTGCAAATCTACCAATCTCAGTGCCATGAATGTAGCCTAGAGCAGAATCTTCTCTCAGATTTTAGATACAGAGTATGCTCTGATAAAAACCAAACTGAAGCTTTTCTGTAGTGCCAGTGAAAGCAGAAACAAGCAGCTATGATTTTTCTTCCAGTGTAAATTTTTAAGGCTCCTTTGATACTCTTTCCTAACCTTTAAAAACTCCTTGGTATTTCTTGCTCCAGAGAAGTGTATTAGTTACTTTGTCATTGCTATCCAGCTGGAAGGATATGGTTATTCCCATTTACATTGTAAATACTTTCACAGGATTGACAGGATTGACAAGTTTTTGGTCTAAATTTCATAGCAGTGAATCCTACTTAATGTTGTGGTCTTGGGTCCTGCACTAACATTATTGAATCTCTCCCATCTGATGACTTTACAATCTCTGTTCCACACTTTGGAGATTCACAGCTCCCACACCCCATCAGGCAGACAAATAAATACCTCACGTAAGCAGTGGTTATTTGAGTCCTTTGACTAAGGAGTTTTTAATAGAAAATGCTTATCATAGTTGTTGAAAGTGGAAAACCAGAATAACTGGGGGTTTTCTGTCTCACACTAGGTTAGACTAGTTCAACCCATCTCTGTTTCTGTACTTTTTAGGAGGCAATGCAAAAGTCCACAGAAAACACACTATCCCCAAATTGTAGCCATCCTATATAATTTTTCTCTGCTCTTTCCTTATCTAAATTAGTCTTTAATTTTTACTGCTTTCAAAACTCCCACATTAGGCATGGCTTACATCTTTCATTTTTCCAATCAAAACCATACCATTTGGAAACAGAATATAGTTTTCAAACTATGCTTATGAGTGAATTATGTTCAGTATTTCTGCAAGTATTGATCCAGTTCCAGCAGAGAGTATCCCCCCTCTCCTGCTTCAGAGCTGTGATGTTTTAATGCTTTTTCTACCCTGTAGGTAGCTGATCTGTGATTGTTTTCTGCAGCTCAAAGAACAGCTGCCTTTCCTATAAGCAGGACGATGATTTTAGTATCAATCTCTGTAGATTGCTTTGAGATCCTTTGAAAATGGAAGTTAGGATTGTCATGTGATGCAACTTGCCCAGAACTATCACTCAGACAAAATGAGACCTGAATCTGGTAAGTCCTAGGGAAAACATGGAAAGCACAAACAGCTGTTAGGGGGAAAGCTCAGCCAAGGCTCTGAACTACATCCTTGCTGCTCCAAATAATTCAGGTACAGATCAGAAAGAAACACAGAGGAACTTGTAACAACCTTACATCCTTGTAATCTGTTAGTGACACCAGAAATGACCATTAATTAACATTTAGAGAAAGCTAAAGCAGCCTTGCTTGACCTGAAAATGAAGAAATTGGTGACTTTCTGGCTATCTCCATTAGCCAGCAAAAACAATTGTTGCTGAGGGCAGGAACCCCATCATACAGAAGGCTACACTTGAGCTGGAACTGGTACATGAACAAGCTGTGCCACCAGGCTGCTCTTGGACACTTTGAGCAGGTGCAGTAAGGGCACTTGTCATGGCCAAAGCAGTCTTGATTTGGAAAATTTTATTTAATTTATCAACAGCTAGAGCGAATTTTTGATTACTGACTCGGCCATTGAGAAAAAAAGAAAAACTAAACAATTAAACAAATATTTAGGTAAACACCTTTTTTTTCCCTCTTCCTCCCAACTCAATGTCAGTCCAACACCTCTCCCACCCTTCTGGGTACCAACTTACCTTGGTTTTGCCATGCATTACACTGTCTCTCCCAGTCCCTTCAAGGATATGATGGGCCGTGCAGGAGGCTGAGGTTGGAATGCAGTGGTTTCTCTCTCAATTTGGCTCATTTTCCTCTGCTCTGATGTGGGCTTTCCACAAGCCACAGTCCCTCAGGCATGTCCCTGCTCTGGCATGGAGCCTCTCCTTCCAAGGCTGCATCTCCAACCATGTCCCCAGCAATGAATTCTTCCACGTGTCTCCTCATGTATCTCCTCCCTTTTGTGGGTGTTGCTCTTTCTTAAATCTGTTTGAGCAGGGGTGTCACATTCTCTGTCATGGATCTTCTCACTGGCTTTGACAGGCTGAGGTGTCTGGAGCATCCTGGGCTGTTCACATCCATGTCAAAGTTAGCTGGAAGTAGCTGTGAGGCAGCTCCCTGGCTTCTCCTGCACATGGCAGCCTGGCAGTCTTGCTACAGAAACCCTGCTCAGTATGGACTTGTTGCCCCTGGTACCACTGACAGACACAAATGGAGTTTTCAGTTGGATAATTTGTGTGTGTGGGTGTGTGTGTTTCACAGCTAGAAATTGCCAGCCACCCACTAATACCACCTCCCTTAGCAAGCAAAGCTTAGATTTTAAGTCACTGAGTGGTGTTCTTTTCTTGTTGCTACCTCACTCTGAATTGCCCAGCTTACTTTCCTTAGCACAATTTTCTTTCCTTTTAGAATTGTTTCTTTTTCATCTTGTTCAAGAATATGCTGCTAGACCAGGTGGCATGTTCAGATCCTCCCTGTGGAGCAAGATCTGACCAAAAATCCTTTACAAATGAAACTTTTGTAGTTTTGTAGTTTGGACAACCCAAACCCAACTGCACAAAGCGGAGAAAATGTCCAAGCTGTGGGAGCAACTGACCTACAATGCCTGAGTCAAGAGAAGTGTGAGTGCACCACATCAAATTACAGCTCATCCTACAATGAATGAGGTGTCCTACTTGTGTGTGTTTTCTGCTTTCTGGAAAAATATGACAATATTACAATAAAACAATATGCTGAAATATGAACCTGCCTTAGCAGCTTTGTGATTTTTCAAGAGCTCAGAAATTGGTCCAAATACCCACTTCATTCTGCCTTCTGGAATAGTCAAAATTTGCAAATTTTATGAAGCATGTTCATACTAAAATAGGAGACCAGATACTAAATACTTTTAAGTTGCCAAAAATCCAACAAAATGCAAAAGACAAGAAGAAAATGTTGGTGGTTTTTTTGTTGTTTTTTTTTTCCCAGGCTTGCACTGTGATTTCTATTTCATTCCAGAGAAAGAAGGCACAGATAAATGTATCAATGAGCTTTGAAGAGAGCTGTTGCTCAAAGACAATTCAGCAGTGTTTCCTTGGCAGTATGTCAAGAGGAGGAACTACCTTATTGTTGCTGGTTCTGGCAAAGAGATCTGAGCTTTTCCAGTCCACAAATGGCAGAACATCAAAATGTTACAACGCTGTGTTCCTAGAGCTAATGAGGGGGTTCTTTCATTAATGAAAGATAAATGAATGTACAGAATCCACATTTCAGATTGTGCTGTGTAGAGAGGAGAAACTTGTTATTAGAAGTTGTAGAGATCAGGGAGACAAAGCTTTTTTTTTCTGACTCTGTTTCATTGAATGGCCTTGAGGCAAGCCAGTCCACATGTCTGCACCTCCATTTCCCCAGCAGCAGGCTGGAGACAATAAGAGCTACCCCACGGGGCCACTGTGAACACCAATAGATCATTTCTGAAAGAACTGAGACTGGCATATAGAGCTTACTATATAAGTGTGAAGTAATGAAATGCAAACTGATGAAATATGGTCAGACCTGTCACTGCTCATTTTCTGCTGTGTGCCCCTTGGAAAAAATGCACTGAGTAAGTGAAATCTGAAATATTCCAATGTTACATCTCAACAACCACTGGAAAGTGGAACAATACTAATTTCAGATTCTAATCTGTATTACCACCTTCTCCATCATTTTTATATACATTTTTACACAGTACATTGCAGCTTCACTCCTGCCTTTCTCAGCTCTCATTCTAAAAGTCTTGTTTTGCCCATTGTTTTCTACTTTTTCTTTCCTAAATACTTTATTCAATTGCCAGCACATCTGCATTGGGATACCACTCCTTCAATTATATTCTCATTTTGCTCTTGGGCTCAGAATATCTCTAAAGAAAAAGAAGGATCATCTCTGTGTGAACTGTTCCCTCCCTTGCTCTGCCACGAATTTTCTATGTGATACCAGGCAAAAGCATTTAGGATGTCCTGTACCTGCAGCCTGAATGCCTGTTGGAGCAACCATCCACCTAATCTGGAGGAGTTTTTCTGCAATACCTTTGGCATTAGTTTAAGTCCTTGTCACTCCTGCCTTGGATGCCTTAGGTTTTAAGTTTTGTATTTTTTCAAATCCTATGCTGCCTCATGTGTAACTGAAGTTTCGTGTGGCCTGTTAACTTCTGCTCTCTCATGCTGGTTAGACATAACAAAGCCTCTCCAGGCTTCCACCTCAAGGACACCAGGCCCCAAAATGTGTAAACTAAAAGCCTCTGAGAGGGAGGCAAACTTGGGGTAATTACATCATGAACTGAAGTTATAATTGCAGAATTAACCCTGATATGCAAATGGCCCAAACTTATAAAAGTGTGAAGAACTCATGACCCGGGGTCCATCTTGGCAGTAGCCTTTGGCCTGCCCAGGGTGTACCTTGAAGGCCCTTCATATAAATACCTACCTTTATTCCCTTATTTTTGTCTAATCCCTGTTTTTTGGTGGTCATCTCAGGCATCACCTTGGCAACCAATGTGTTACTTCACTGCTGGGCCTCCCATGCAATTCTGCCAGGTTCATCTATATTCTGCAGTCTCCTCACTCGTCTGTCCTTACTCCCCTCCCACACCTTGTTCCACCATGCTACTACCTCCATCTGCACTCCACAAACTGAAAATACAGCAGCTTTGCCTCCCTCTTTTCATCCCAGGACAATCCAGTGCTGGTCAGGAGGGTCCTTCTTTTTCAGACTGTAATTTTCACCTTCAGTTGCGAAGTGTAAAGAAAGAGGGGCATTTCAAGGCTCTTCACATCTGAAATAAGGCTGTGTGTAGTGGGCTATCTTCTTTCAAGGTTTCCTATGATGCTTTCTTGGCATCCTTTGCACTCCATAGATGAGAGGCACTTTAGTGGCTGTAGACTTTTCTGAGGGCTACAGGTTCTTTTTTCCCTCTTTTTACATGTGCAAGTTTTTCTGTCATCACCTGAAGCCTGTGACTGTGTATTACTCCATGCTTTTTTTCCATCCTGTGTTTCGTTATTGATTTCCACTCTGTGGTGGGATGTGTGGCAGAAGAGGTGCCCACGTTTGTGTTACAGGTGTGTTTGGGATGAGCATGGTGTGGTGTTTCCAGCATAAGGTACAGGAAGTAGCCACACTTCTGGGTGTGTGGCCAAGGTAGTGTGTTCACAGGTGTGTACTCACTGTGGGAATGATGTGGGAATGATGTGAGATGTGGGGCATTTTCAGCCCTGCTCACTGGCTGCAAAATCTCTTTGAACCCCAGGTCATGGAAATAGGGGACGGCTGCTGCATGAAAAAACATCTCAGCCTTCTGTCATCTCTGGGAGAGAAGGTGGCTGGACATCAAAGGGTAAGGAAAGCTTTCTGTTCATGCTGATCTTGCTGGAAAAAGGGCAGGTGCTACTGGAGGAACAGTAGGATACTGCAGGACACAAGAGGCAAAGAAAAGGTAAAGGGTTTACTCCAAGGAGGAGAACTCAGTTTGTACAAGTAAATACACCATGAACTCGTGGTCTCCCTGACACATCAGGAAACACTCTCAAGTTCTGCAGGCAGTTCCCACCCTGTTGTCACCCCCTGTGCTCCAGCAGTCCCTTGGGAACAGCATCCATAATGCTGAGCACTAGCAGAAGGGATCGTATCTGGGAGAGCAAAGCCAGATTTTCAGCAGCAAGGAAACAGTCTGCAGATTTGGTGGCAGCTGTGAGACTTGCCATGTGTGCTGGGGACACTGAATGGGAATGCTTTTGCCCCAGTCAACAGCAGAGTTCTGTCCTCTGCAAACGGTAGGGATTTGTTAATGTAGGGATATACATTCACTGACATAAAGGCCTGCTACTACATGGAAGACTGGAAAGGGGTCAAGCAGCAAGCTAGCAAACCCAGGGTTTTATCAACCTGAAAAGGTCATACCAGTTGGCTCAAGGATGGTAAGGCACAAGGACTGCTGCCTCCTGAAAGCTCTCTAGGTTTCTGAATGGTGTGTGGACTGTAAGAGGCAGCTCAAGTGATAAGAGAGGGTTATGACAAAAAGCCAAAACAGGGTCCTGAACTCTGACAAAGACTCCTCCCAAATATGGGGGGAATAAAGAGTGGACAGGAGATGAATCAAATCAGTTTTTCCTTCAGCTAATAATTCAGTACATTCAATCCTAATGCAGTTCTAGCAATGCCCTCACTTGGCAGTTAGGACCTTTATGTTCTCCCCTTGCTTCCATGTATCACTATTTTTAGCATTTATTAACAATCTTTTTAATTCCCAAAGAACAATACAACATGCAGATGGCATTGGCCAGAGTGCAAAATCAAGGAGAATCACACCCTTCCTTTACAGAGAGGTGCTGCAAGATCCAGCTTTTTCAGTAGAATATTAACTAATTCCTATAACACAGCTATATCGAGGCCTGAGCTGTGCTTTGGAACACCTGCAAGCTTTCAGGAGTAAAATGACCTCCTAAAGATTGGCAACACAAGCTGGAGCAGCTGTTGTTCATGGTCAGCTGTGCTCTGCTTGGGCCAGTCCTGCAAGAGCAATGAGCTCTCCAGTCAGTCTCTGTGCCTCACCCTGGGGAAACATTTATCTGAGACTGAGTGACAACAATGAGCTGGACTTTCTCCCTCTGGAAGTCTTATTTCTGTTTTTATCAGTGTTTCTTTCATCTCAGGAAGTGAAAACATCAGTGTTTAGCATGATTTGGGAGTTTTTATATTAGCCCATATATGTCCTTCACAGTGCTGTTGTGAGGCCCCAAGTTAAGTGATCTCTTAACTTGGGTACCCTCTGCTCCAGGAAAATATTTTCTTCAAAAGAAAGTATCGGGATGGAGAAAGGATCCCAGGTGCAGTGATAGTGACCAAGGCAGAGTATTAATTATTTAACCACTCTAAACCAGCTGAGCTCATCATTTCCCCCAGGCCTTGATTTAATACCATTTCTATAACCCACAGAACAAAGGTTATAAATCAAACAGCTGTGGAGCACAAGCTAATGTTGCACATTTGGACCAGGCAAATTACATTCAGCAATGTTCTGGCCTGCACATTTTGTGTTAGTGCCTCTCAGCAAATGCACTGACACAAACATGCAAAGCAGCATGGCAGGTACAAACAGCCCTGTGTCACCCTTTTCCTAGGAAAGGGGTGAGATGGGGAGTGGGAGATAAGACTACTTAGATACACTTGATACTGGTTTTCTACCAGCCAGCAGACAATACCACAACCCACACAGAAAAGTCTTCACTGTATTGGAAACTGAAATTCAAATTATTTCAGCTAATAGTGTATGCTTTTAGCTGCATCTATGCCCACCTGGCTGTAGTCACAGCATCCTGCTATACAGGGGCAGCTTGTTTCTGTCACAGTGGTGGGTATGAGCACAGAAATTGCTGCTATGGGCAGGCTCCAATGCAGGATGAATTACTGCCTCTCCCTCAGTAGCAGCAACAGCAGCTCTCACAGTGGTTCCACTCTGTATGCAGCAGGAAGAGAAGGCCCTATTAAGCATACCAAGTTTTATTCCTGTGAATTTCAGTGTTGTAATTCTTGACTTTATCACTCCAAGCAACTCTCTTGCTCAGTGCTCAGGGCTTCGGGCTGGAGTCAATGGTCCCTCTGCAGCATTGCCATGGCCCATTCCTGCCCCCTCAGCCAGAGGGACCCACACAAACCACAGGTGACATGGAAGGAGGGAGAGGGGGAGGAAGTGGCATGTCTGTCACTGCTTCTCCAGGTGACAGCATGCATCCCTTTGCTCTTCACACACTGCCAGAGCCTGGCTTGGAGTCATGGTGCCAAACAAACGGCACTCGCTGGTTTTGCCAGCTCCCAGCAGGACTCCTTCCCCCTCAATACACAAATATCCGTAAGAAAAAGCAGCCTAATTTGTCACTGCTGCAGGTTTCCTTTTCAAGGAATCACAGATTTCCTTACCTTTGCTCTTCCTACCTTTAGGCCTTGTGGCATGGCAGACCCCCTGGGCCTCTCCCACTTCCTCCCACGGGGAGTCCCACCTCAGCCTGGGCTGTGGTGACACAGGAACAACGAGTGGCTCTGTGAGGGATGTGGCTGGCACAGCACATGGGAGCTGTCCTACTGCACCCAGCAGAGACAGTGGGGCACAGCCAGAGGTGGTGACAAGCCCCATCCACAGGTGACGAGGCAGGAATCCCTCCGGCAGGGCTGAGGGCAGGGCCTCAGCGGGCTCATGGCTGCGCAGGCCTGTGGGCAGCTGCAGGCCGGCCAAGCTGCAGCAGCACCAGCACAGGTGCCCACAGTCCTGAGGGGCTGACGGGGACGGTGCCAGGACAGATGCCCACATCCTGGGCCACGGGCATCAGGATGGGTGGCCCAAGGGGCCTGGCATGGACACGCAGGGCTGGTGATGCCCCTGAGGCCCCATCACTGTTCAGGGCCTTGAAGTGGCAGAAAATGCATCAGTGCTCTCATTGCGCATCTTAAGACTTTCTCACATCACCCAGGTCTAATTGAAGTTCCCACTGGTGGCATGGCAGGACACAGATAGGTGTGTATGTGACAATACCACCCAAAATAGGAGAGAAGGGACTTCTCCCGGTAGACAGGACAGAGTAAACCTGTGGTTGTGGGAAAAAGTAGCAGCAAAAGTTCTGGCAAAGCTGTCCCTTTACTTACAAGCCCACATCGGGAAGAAATGCTAGTCACCCATTTTGGACCAATCTATGATTTTCAAATGCATCTTTATTGGTAAGTTGATTAAGCTCTAGTCTGAACTTTATTTTACAAGAACCTGCAGCTAACCAACACAAAAAAATTACCATCATTACCTTGTACAACACTAGCACAAAAACAGAAATGCCACAATTCAGTTGAAAAAACTGTAAAAACTAAATTAAACCGTAAACTCTACATGTAACAAACAATTGTGATTAGTCCCACGTGTCATTTATAAACCCAGCAGCGGGAGGGGAGGACTGAAAACAAAAACCAAGCAGCCCAGATGCCAACTCTTTCTCCCCTAAGTGTGCTTAACCACGTGCTTGGCATGAACAAGTGGGACAGCAGCAGAGAGATGCACACCATCTGCCTGTGTCTTCTCTTTTATCCTAGAAAGCCTCCTGGGTCTGTTCTCTGCTTCAGAACATTCAGAGCTTCCTAAAACAAGAGACTGATGCAGATTTGCACCCAAAAGATGTGAAGAGAGCCTGGTAGTTGAAGGAGAGTGAGTCTAAAAGAGAGGACTGAGCAATGCAGGCAGAAACTGAAGTTACCCAAGTTGGCAGTAGGTACAACTCATCCAAACACATTTATTCCAGGATGGAAAAGCAAACCTGAAGTTCAGGATGTAATACTGGGGACATTACACCACCCACTTCATCCTTTGCTCCCTCCTTTTCTGTCTGCCCGTTCTGACTACTCCGTCTGCATCCTTTGTGGTTCCTCCCTTCTCTCCCATTCTTCTGGTACTTCCCACCCCACACAGGCAGTAACCCTCCTGCCCCATCACACTGCCTTCCCTGACCTTCACAGAGTTTTGCCACTAACTCCCACTTGACACTCCCATGAGCTCTCCTGCCTCATGCACCTCCATGTAACAACAGTCAGAGAAGGCTAAAACCTGATTTCCTGTTCCCCACACTCAGAGGAGCACTCATCTTGATTTTTCATTCCCGAGGAACACAGGGAATGGTGATCTAACTTTACAGATAAGTGAATTGAGCAAACACTTTTAACTTAGTTTGGAATTTGCCCGTGTTCTCCATCCTTCTTGTCTTTTCCTCCCTCTTGGTCCCTCTCTTAAATGTAGGAATGTTTACAGTAATTCAGGCCTAGTTCTCTGATTTTTAGGTAAGACCCCAGAATTTTCCTGAAAGTCAGCTCACTCTCCAAGACCCATTCTTTCATCATAGTTATGGCAATAATGGGAAAATCTGCTGTTCGTGCCACTGGAAAGAAACTGCTTTGGCATGACAGCGTAAGGCTTGCACAAGACAGCACCCATCTGACACCCTTCTAAGAACAACACTGGTTTAAAATAAAATAATTTAAGAAAAAAATCTACAGATAATCTATTCCCTTTTCCCTTCAAGTCTAAAAGAACCTCTCTTGTGGCATAGAGAGACACTGTTACCCAATCACAAAAAGCCAGCAAAACACGTGTGGCAGTGACTGATTTCCTACGCTTGTGCACGTGGTGCCAGGGCTGTACAGGGATGGGACATGGAAGGGAAGGCTAAACCCACAGGAATTCTGCCATCTTCAAATCTGCAGAAGACTGGTACAAGGACAACACTGATAGATAATTTTCTGTGTTCACCAATAACGAGATCACTAGTAGTTAGTTGCCTTAATGCACAGCAAGGGTGACTAAAGTTAGGTATCAGGAAAAGCAATCTCACTTGTAGGCTAGCTAGGAACTGAACAGACAATCTCAGCAGCCTCCAGGATCTTCCTCAGTGAAGTTAAGAACAAGTTTGATGAGCAGCCATGGTGGACATGTTTGGGATACTCAGGCCTGTCTCAGAGCTGGTGTGGGCTCTTGAGGTCCTTTCTAGCCCTGTGCTTACGAGTTAAATCAGTTGACTTCACTGAAAAGAACAAAAGGGTAATAATCTCTGATTTTTCTGTCCAGCAGTTGCAATTAAAGCAACAAAGGAAAAACAACTGCAGAATCTTTCCTTCCTTTCCCCAACCTTCATGTCTCACAGCTGAGGAGTTCCCAGCCCTCAGAGTAAGCCCTTCTAATACTGATGGACAGAGCTACCAGCCCTTCTAATACTGATGGAAATGATGGGAAACACAATACCCTTGGGACAATTCACAGGTAGCAGCTGGAGTGAGGACTGTCAGCACAGGACAGCCTCGTGTGGGCAGAGTGAAGTACTTCACAGCTCACTGAATGGGAGCCATGGACAAGACAGGACAAGGTCAGTGTACAATACATGGCATGCCTTCTTCATCCAATGAAAGGATTACATGAAAATGGCCATCCTGCCCAGTCACTCTCCTGAGCTTCACTACACTGGCGTGTCTGTCAGCCTCCAGCACTAACTACTTCCAGCTGTGGCAAGAGAAGAATAGTGAACAGTGGAGTTTCCCCATTGCCCAGTGTGGAACCTCTTGTTAGTCTTTCAGTTCACCCTGTCCCCCTACCCCCACTCCCCTCAATTTAAAAAATAATGGTTATAATTAATGCGTGGAAGCTGATGACATTGTGCATGTGGTTCACTTCCAGTTCTCTTGTTTCTCTTCTCATGCATCCTCCTCCTGCCTCTCCAGCAACCCCCTCCCCACCAATCCATTCCATCAGTCCATCCAGCCTGCATGCCTGGGGGGCTGCTGCTCACTTGCCATAGACGCTCTCATCGCTGTAGGCCACATAGAGAAAATAGTCCTCCTCGTGGTTATCCTGCCAGGGCAGAAAGGGACAAAGTGAGGAGCCAAAGCTGGAAACTCACTGCACACGAGAAAGCCCAACGCAGAGATCACTGTAACATGAGCAGATAACTTCTCTTTCACTGTTTCTGTCCATTTACATCAAAGGCTTCTCTTCACAAGACCAAAGAGAACTCTGGCCACAGCTCTCCTTCTAAATACAGGCAGGACACATTTCTGTACACAGGGAATTTACTTGAAGAGCCACAGCCAGACTGTGCTGCAAGCATGCAACAGAAACAGCTATGACTGTTCACCAGTATCTCAGCAGTGGTATGGTCTTAAGATTGAGAGGAGAGACTTGGAAGGTTTTAACAAGTCAAAAATCACCTCTAGATGATATTTCTAATTTTTCAGAACACTGTGACAAGTGACTGTATTTTTAAGTCCTGTTTTACACAAGGGCAGTAGAGCTGATATATTAAATGAGTACACTGACACAAAAATTCTGCAGAGTGCCAGCAACAGAGATCCGACCTCATCTCTGGACAGTCAGACACTTTCCCTTCGATGTGTTCAGATTTGGAAAGCACCCTGCCTGTGTTATCTTTTATTATCTACATCAGTACACAGACTGATAAAGTGTCCAGTTATTGTCAAAAAGTGACAGACCAAACAATGCTCACAGCACCATGCCAGAGCTCTTTTATTTAAACACCCAGCAGAAGGAGAAATCAAGGAGAAATCAATCCAGGCTGCAAACCACCCATGATATAATGGCTATAGAACTGAGAAATATGGGCGTCCAATATGCCTTTAAGGTTGATCAAATAACACTGCTGAGTAGAAATAATGGGCAGCAATGTTCACAGCATCCTACATAATCCTCATTTATACAGTATGAGCCATGAAAAAGTAATTCTAGACAAAGAATAAGTGTTCCCCAAGAAACTATTTATAGACAGATAGGTGCCCAGTGATACTGGCCCTTTTACTGGCCTTTTGCCTTACTTTTACTGGCTAAAAGGAAATATCTTTTGTATACACAGCAAAACCCATGTTCTCTGCTCTCCCCAGCCCCAGCCCCAATCCATCCTCTGAAACATAAAGTTGTTTATTTCAATATTTTGTTAAGTAGTAGAACCAACATATGACTGCTGGGGCAGCTATTTGCCACAACCCTTTCAACTAGCAAACAATTAGTTGAATTGATAAGGCTCCCCAGGCTCCTAGCTGTGGGATGGAACTCCCCCGACCAGGTGATGGCATACAGCTCAGGGCAAGAGGGTCCCTGTGTTCAGGCATCTGTCACCAAGCCGGGCCTGCTGCCACTCCTGGACATTGTTCTTGCCAACAAAAGCAAGAGGAAAGGGCCAGGCTTACCTCATACAGCTGGCCCATGGTAGCACTGGTGGGAGGGATGGTATTATTGACAAAGAAGAACAGGGCATCTTCCGGCCTCAGGTGGATCCGCTTTCGGATTAAGAAGTAGAATTGACCAACTGAAGAGGAACAGAGAATGCCTTAGATGCAGAAGCAATGTTGGAGGGTTTTTTTTTTGTTGTTGCTGCTGTTTAGTTTTGTATTGTAACCCTAACCATGGCTGTTTTCTTTTGGTGGTGGAAGTCACATGCTGTATATAAAAAGTAGGGGAAAATGAACAATGCAGGAAAAAAAGCAATAAAAAAGCAGTAACTTCATGACTGTAACCATTTGAGCAGCCAATCCACTCAGAGATGGTAGCTCCTCAGGTACCTCATGACATGTACTCTCTAAATCCTCACTCCACCTACTATGGTATGAAATGCTCTACTGAGGGGATTGGTGGGAAGACCTTTAACTAGCTTAACCTTTAAATCCTGTAGATCAAAGACACCTTAGAGAACTTAGCCTTGGTGTAAATGGTTGTACCATTCCTGAAAAAAACCCTTATTATTTGCTTGAACTGTGTTGCATAAGAAAGTTTTTCACATGCCATTAAATACTGCAAGAAAAAGAAATGCTGTTCCTTTAACTCAGTCATGTTCTTAAATAAAAACAGATGTAATCACGCTCAAAATCACCATGACCATTCAGAAAAGGAACTTTGCAGCTATGACTCCAGCCACAGGGGTGGAAAGGATGGGACTATTGCAAGAACTTGTCTCTTCCTGCAACACCAGTACAGCCTCTGGCAACTCTGCAGCTAGGTCATCATTGACTGGTGATGATGACACTGCCCATAATACACAATTTAGTCACTGTCATCGTGGTTAGAGCTCAGCTGTGACACGCTAGCCAAGCCAGTGAGATACCTCAAAAGATCTCAGGGAATTCTGCACGTTGTAATCCAAGCTATAAGGTATAAATATAACAAGGACAGCAGATAAACGAGATGTTGAGCCTGTCTGGATTATTTTCTTCATGCTGATCACAGAGTAAAAAGCACTTCTGAGACCTTCTCACTGAAAATCAGGAAGAAAGGAGGTAGACACTGTTACCGGTGAGGTCAGAAGGCACGAGGTACTTTCTTTTGTCTAAGTCAGGTACTCTGGCTTTGGGTGCTTTTTCCACAATTACCTGGAAAGAGACAAAGTAAGAAACAAATCATGAGTATCATAAACCAAAATGGTCCAAAAAACATCAGTGGACAAGGTGCTAGCAGGCCTTTAGGTATCTATTTAATCTGTAACAAATACACAACATTAAAGAACAGGTAGGTGAGATGACTTAAAAGAAGAACAGAAGACCACTTAAAATCACTCACAACAGCTGTGCTGGGAACCCAGGGTTGCAGCAGTAAGCATGGTGAGTGAAAAAAAAGAGTCCAGAACAGACATAAAAATAGGTTTGGCTGAGAAAAAAAAAAAATTAGGACACCTTGATGTTCCCAATTCAGGTTAATTTTGCGTGAAGAAGCTGTCAGGAGGCTAATACATGAACACAAGTAAGTTAAACTCTTTCCAGGTTACAGTTCCAAACTGCCTTGCACAAAATCAGCCCTACTCCCAGTAGTCCCACATCCTAAATTCTACTTTCACTAATACCAAGTGCTCTAGAATGAAGCAAAGAATTAAAGAGAAACTACAGCTCACTGGGGATTATTTTTTAGACCTCCAGTTTTTCAGTAGTTATTTTCTACTCTGAAATTCATATCCTTTATTATCCATACTTCATATAGCTATGGACATTTCCTAATCATATAAATATACAATAATTAAAACCAGCCTACCATCTGAGCAACTGGACCCACAGAGACCTCTGACACAAAATACTGATTTCCTTACGTAAAAAAATATGAAGCTCAGCAGCTTTAAGATCAAATAGACCAAGAAATCTTCTGCTAAAAGATAATTTTTGTTAGCAGAGCTAGGCAAAATGTTTAGCTCAGAAACAGGAAGTATTCCAAAGTGAACTGATCTCCTTTTCCACTGGAACCTTTGGAACTACTGGGTTTGTGCAGAAGAAAACTGCAAGCCTTTTTTTTTTTGTGATATGTATTTTTGAGCTGGTAAAAGTTATATCACATTTCAATCTATGTGGCTTGCTGTTCTGCAGAAGCCATTTTGACCATCTAAACTAAATCTAAAGCTGAATTTTCTGAACTTCCTTAACTTTTAAATTTCATTAGACCCCATAATTGTAAATACTCCATCTGAGACACCATGGGACTAATTTCTGATGGTTCAATGCTCCCATAGCTCTTTGGCAACCCAAAACAGTAAATACAGCTGTTGTGTAAGAGAAAAGGTTGAACTACTGTGGACTAAGCCTTCTTTGGAAGCAAAATGACATTGCCCCATCAGTGAGACACTGTGCCAGAACAAACTATTATCATGAGCTTGGTGTATTTAGCCTGGACATGGTGCCACGCTAACCTGAATCCTTCTAGAGCCAAGTGAGTATCTGCAAAATATCTCACACCAGAGAGGTACCAACTAGGACATCTCTTCCCTGTGCTCCATTTGAATGTGGCCAACACAGCCAAATCCCCTGAAATTTCCCAGGTTTGATTTTAAAATAGAAACATGGTTGCCTCAGCTACTTCAATATTTTCACGGACCTAAGTTAGTACAAGGCACTCAAGCTCTTTGAGGCAGTTTGTGGTAGGACATGCGTTTCTGTACATGGTGCAGTTGGTAAATGCTGTGAGGGAAGGACAGTACCACAATCTCACTGAACAGGTGCAGGCTGAACTGCAACAATCACATTTTTACCAGCACAGCCAACGATCTATGTAACACAACAGTTGGGAGAAACCTTTAGTTCTTGCCTCCAATTAAAAAAACTACTGCCAAGCCAAACTGCTGGCTGTGACTACCCTGACTGGGTGGGGGAGGTAGGGGGGGTGTAGACTGGTTGTTAGATGATAAAGGAGAAGAAGTCATGTCGACGAGAACGAGGTGAGCGTTGGTGAAGATATAGGAAAGATTTAAATCATATCACCACTGATTTAAGAGATCTTAAGAGAGATCTCCCTCCTGCAAAGATGCAGGGAAGGAATGGAGGTGCTCTGCTATTCTGACTGGCAGCTGTAGTCAGTTTGCTGGATAACGCAGGTTCTCGCTTCTGAAGCACTAAACCCTTCACATACATAAAAAAACCTACAAGGAAAATCCTAAGGGTAGAATACAGACTATCCACACTTGGGTTGTTGCTCAGTGGTGACTGTGTAATGCAGGGCAGTAAAATCTCATCAAAATGCCGAGATGTATCACGGCACCGCAGTGTAGGCAGCCAAAAGGATGACATCTTCAAGGATCCTGCTGTCAGGAAGGGCAGACACAGAAGTGATGTGAAGAACAGAGTGCTGCATTCATTTCTTTGTATGCAGCTCTGACAAGAGGCAATCCCTAATAATTCACATCTGGGCTTTGCTGTGCATCATTTCCATTTATCCTTAACTCCAGCACACCTTCTCATTCTGGTCCTGGTTTTCTTTACAGAGTTCTGCTAAAGTCCCCCCCACCATCTTGACTGCCTTTACCTCCTGCCAGACCGGGCCTCATCCTGGGCTCTCCACACGGCTCTTCCTGACACATTTGTCACGGCCTGCTGTGCAATCTGCCACATTAATCCTCAATTTACACCTTGTCTCACTCCAAACCTACAGGACCCTCATCATAAATACCCGACCCCATACACAGCAAGCTGACCTGCTGCATGCTCAACCTGTGCTATGTCAGGCCTCCCAAAAACAGAGAGAACAAAGGCACCCAAGCACTGACTTCCAAAAACTTTTGCAAGTCCATCTGAGGGTCACTCCCAAGACAAAAAATGCTGTTAGCCTTCAGGGAAAATATGGGGTGTAAGTATCCCCCCTTGTCATTAGTTTTACAGAGGAGTCCAAGTTTTTTCTTGAATGCACTACCCTCGAGCAGTAAATCTAGGGCAGACGTCTCCAGTGGGGATGGACAGAAAGAATACTTGCAAAATGTTTATTAAAATAGGAAAAATCACTCCACACTTAATTAGATTAGTGGTTTTTTTTTTTCTCCCAATAATTATTCGGAATTATGAAGCCAGAAGTTCCTCACAGGCACTCCAAAGGGGCCTAGGAATGAGGAAGCAAAATTTAGCTAGATGACCTTGCATTCCAAGTGATATTTTCTCCACAGAATGATTAAACAGGAGGGCAAAAGGATCGAGAAGTATCATTTTTTGCTCATGAAAAGGAAAAGAACAAGGCTTTATCGAAAAGACACGCCAAGCTGAAGTAAAATAAAAATAAAAGGGACGTATGAGATGACCCGGATGCAGACCATGTTTTCTGCGAAGAGTACCCGGTTAACCCACTCACTGATCTCCATTTTCACAGAGACAAGGGTGAGCTCCTTCCCCACTCATCCCCACGCGTGCCAGGAAAAGATCAGCAGTGTTCCCACTGTGGAGATACTGTGGATCCCAAGGAAAAAGGTGTATTGCACCCCGCACCCACCCACCCACCCACACTGCAGCCCTTCCCGCATCATAAATAGTCCCAGCTTTGCATTAAGGAGAAAAGCAGCCTGGGATTTGAATCAGATCAGCGAGATCACGATCATCTGTACTGAGCTCATTTCTTTCGCCTTCAAAATAAAGCCAGCACCAGCCGACGGTCGGCACGGAAAACAAAGGCGGCCGAGCACGGGCCCGCAGCCATCGCCGCCCTGGCAGCGCGCACTCACGGGGACTCTGTCGGGATATTTCTTCCGGATCTTCTCCCCTTCTTTTTTCCTGTACTCGAACGGGTGGTCTTCCTTGTACTGGAACTTCATGGCGCCGGGCTGCCACTCCGCTCGCGACTGCCGCTGCTGCTCCTGCCGCTCCTGCTGCTGCGGCTGCCCCCGCCCCGACCGGCGCTGCGCAAAGAGCTCCGCCCGGCCCCGCCGAGCTCCGGCCGCTCCACGTCACGGGGAGGAGCCGCCCCGACACAGCGGCGGTATGACGTCACGGGGGGTGCCGCCCCGACACAGCGGCGTCGTGACGTCACGGGAAGATGCCCCCACCGGCGAGCCCGGCCGCGAGCGCTGTGACTTCACGCGGAGGAGCCCCGGCCACCGAACCGAGCCGTGACGTCACGCGGAGGAGCCCCCTCCCACCGAGCCGAGCCGTGACGTCACGCGGAGGAGCCGCGCTGCCCGGGACGGGGACAGGGAGGGGGGCACGAGGAAGGCTGCATCACCTTGCGGCTCGGCGCGTTCTGTTCGTGCATTGATCTGTTGCCCGGCAATACGTAAACACACAAATAAACCAATAAATAAAAATAAGATTGCTTTTTTTTTTTAGTTTACCGGCAGCAAAACGCCGCCCGCCCCCCGCAGCGTGACTCGGGGGTTCTAAACTGTATTGAGGCACCCCATCCAGCCGCGCTGCTGCGCCCTCCGTGCCCAGCACCGTGTGCGGACACGGCTCGGGGATCCCCGGGTGAGGCCTCAATGCCCCCCTTTTCCACATGGGGGTTAATGAGTGTGACCCGTGTTCTCAGCGGCTGCGAGATGTAACACCAAAAAAACCACCCCCAACTGTTTGTTGTCGGAGCGTCCCCGTGGCTGTTGGATCTGGATTGTTGCCTTGTTTGCAGCATCTCGGTGGCAGAAAGCGTGCCATGTGATGTGTCACGCCACATGCGTGCCGCACACAGCAGGCAGCTAAAGGTAACTGTCTGCAAACGAGCCAAAAACAACGAGCCCATTTTGGCCCAGTTACTCAACTGACACATACAATATCTAAGTTTTTTCCCCCTAGGAGTAGATCGACTCGCAATTACTCACTGATCAGCAGAAGAGCAGGTATTAATGAATGGCTCGGCACACTCAAATCAGCACAAAAATCAATTGCTGCTACCCTAGGGACAATGGATTGGGTTTTATTAAATTATTTTTTGCTTTGCATACTTTACCCGGAGGAAGCAGAAGGCTGATCTTTTATCTGTGCAGGTGTTTTCGCTGTAGTAGAATACGAGTGGAACAGCCAGATGCATAAGGTGATTCTCCATGGCCACGCCAAAGGCAGAGGTGAGAAGGCCCAGGTTTCCTAATCCAACCCCGTGTCTTGAACAAGGGTAGGAAAAGGTGTGTTGGGGTGTGATTTTTCTTCCCTGAATCATGACATCTACTTTTGGATGGCCGAAGAGTGTCTGCAAAAACTCTGGCAGGTCCTTTACTTTCTAAGCTTTTATTACTAGTACTTTTTTAATGCTAAATATTTTTATTTAGTGTGAGGTAGTGTGACCTCCTGCTGATGGTCAGTTCCAGCAGGTGCATGCCCAAATCTCCTATGGATAAAGCAGCCCACAATGGGAATGTCAGCAGCCGGTGTGTCCCAGAAGCAACATCAACATGTTTCTGTCTGTCCTAGGACATGTAAACATTCTCCCATAGTTGCCAGGCAGTGTCAGAGGAGCTCAGAGGGGTGAGTCAGAAGGAAGGCATTATTTTTTGCAGTTCCATAGCAAATAGCCTGGATTGAAGGAACCCCCGGGTTTAGATTCAAGGAAAATTCTGGTTTCAAGGCATTAAACCTTTTTAATAAAGCCTGTGTTTGGCATCCTTGCTTCCGAACTGCCTGCAGCATAATAGCAGTTGCTTAGGTGGGCTGAAGGTCTGTAGTGATGTGGGTGCCTCTTCCTCAAGCACAAAAGAGAGGAAGTTTTCACTGAAGCCACCAACATATTCTGGCAATTTTAACAGGGTGATCTCAAACTCATTTTGTCCTGTGCATTGCTGTTTTCATCCCTAGGACTGCTCCCAAGGCAGCGAAGATAACACCTGGTTTGAATTTCTCATGACAAATCAGAGAGAGGTGACAGAGTTTTTTCCTTTTCTGGTGCAAAGACATGGCCTTGTGAGCGGATTGTTAGGTGACTTCTCCTCAACAAATCCTCTGACTGAACTCTCCCTGCCCTGGTGGTGCAGCCCGGGATGTACAGCCCCAAGACTCGCTCCTCCTGCTTCCCCACTTCATCAGGCTCTGAATTCCCACCTCTCTCCTTCAGCTTCAATAATAACAATAACGTCACTGGCAAAACAGGCAGGAAGATGATACATGCAGAAGCAGTGACAAACACCCAAACATCTGACTTAGGGTTGTTAAAATGTCAGCCCATGGACATGTGACAAACCCCACGTTCTGGATTTGTTTGCTAGAGGGAGGAACTGGAAATGCTGTCGGCTAATTTTCCTACCCAGGACTGCCAGCACAAAGTGGTCCTTCACAGACTGTCAAAACAATGTATTTTTTCTTAACCTAGAGTGTCAGAATAGCTCAGAGCACGTACTGTACTGCTGTCTGCAGGTCATGTGGGTACATTCTAAAAGGGATTTCCCAAGCGTTGCCAATGCTGCAGCCATAGAAGCAGGAGACAAAAATATTTGCACAGAATCTGGGGGCAGGGCTTGCAGCCTGTGCTGTACTACACAGTCCTCCTACTTATAACTCTGGACTCCCTTGGATATTTCTTGCATTATTACCTCCCCTTGGGTACTTTATTTATGCCTCTACAGACAGACTTTATTAATTTTTTTAATCTTTAGCATGGACTCTGCATATCAAAGTCTCTTTTGTCAGAAAATTTGTGCTTTGTGGTCTGAATGGTGATTAAACCGCAGATGGCATACCTGAAGGCACTTGTGATCCTGATCTGCTTGCTGCCATCCATGGCACAGTCCTTGCCTGGTGTCTCTCCTGTATCCCTCGTGACTGGTCACCAGTTTCTCTTGGCACTGGATCTGTAGTACCTCCAGAGCCAGAATGGGCACATTGGTCTTGGATGAGGGCACAGGGTTAGTCACTCCAGTAAACAATGTCTAATTGTGTAAATGTTTTCCTTTCCTCTAGGAAAGGACTCGGTATTGTCCGTGCTGGACTGCTGTCTCGCTGCTCTATTTTCTACAGTTTCTTTTTTTAAAAAAAAAAAAAAAAAACAAACAAAAAAGCTGCTCTTTCTTCCCGTACTTCTTGTACGGCCCAGCCTCATCTTAAGTTGCTTAAATGCATACAAATGATGTCATGAGGAGATTAAGGAACACACCTTGCTGCGTGATCAAAAGCAGCAGTAAAGGACAAAACTCCAGACCTGAAAAGCAGAGTTTGAGATCCCTTTGTTCCAGCCAACGATTGGGAGTGCCCTGATGGGGAGAGGCATCACTGTTCCTGTGAAAGCAAAGGAGCAACGACAACAGTGGGGCCAGTGGGGTGTTTCTGAAAACCGGTTTTTCTCAAGTACTCCATGTTTTAGGGGAACCTAAGGGTGGCACTGTTACCAAACAAGTTAATATTTCTTTAAAAAGGAGCCTGCAGAGCGGTGTGGGGAGGGAAATTGCTTTAAGGAGATTTAATCCATGAAATGGATAATGGATGACAGGCAAGATCCGGGTGATGCCTACGTGTTAGAAAAACAACTTAGAAATTTAGGGACTGATATGCTTCAGTGCTCTTAGACCTGAGAGAGAAATTTATTGTTGAGACCTGGACACAAAGAATGCAGAATTTATAAACCACAAAGACATTTACAGAAACCGAAGATAAAGGAGAAAATAACAAAGACAATTAATAAGATTCTCTCTGTCTGGGAAAAAGATAATAAAAAACTTCATAATGTGGACTAATTAGCATTAGAAGCAATAAAAAAGTAACAATAGATGATGGAATACTAATTAATGAAGAGAACTATGGAAGTTATAAGCCAATGAACACTAATTCCTTTTTTTGCTCAAATGTATAAATAGTTAGAGGTTTTGATAACTGGCATACGCGTTCTGTGGAGCTGTCCCCATGTACCCCAACACTAAATAAAAGTATGCTGACTTTCTACCCTGACCAACTGGTTAAAGAGTTTATTTCCCAGCTTTTGGTGGCAGTTTCTGGTACCCTAGATGGGACAAAGAGGTGGCAACTCCACAGACCAGAGGGATTGTCAACACTCCAGTGCACACCGAAGTATTTTCAGGGCGATCTTCCCATTCTCTGGTCTGGTGAGTAGAGCACTCTGCCCCTTCTGGGAAAAAGAATACAACATTACTCAAAGTACGTTATTTGAAGGTATTTTTCCTGCACATAAGTTGCACTAATAGAAAGCTTGCAGTGTAAGGCTCAGAGGTTTTTTAAATGTTCACTGGCTTGGGTTTTGTGAAAGGTTGTAAAAAGTTGTAAAATATTATAAGAGGCTATAGAAAGCTTGTAAAATGTTTTAAAAGTGTTAGAAGTTTTTTTTTCCTAAGGTGGTAAATATGGGAGTGGGGCTATCTTCATAGCTCCCAGGAGAAGGGATCCTGAAGGGTTCCACTTTGTGTTGTGTCCTAAGGAACTGGAAAAGGTCGGGAGTTTGGGAGGGGTGACCCCTGACACGAAAACAACTTGTTGAATATATAAACCTAATGGTGGTGCAAAGTGGCCTGTTAATGGGACTGCAAATTACAACACCATTTTGCAATTAATGCTGTTTTGTAGAAGGAATGGAACGGACCACCTGCCATATGCTGACTTATTTTTTTCATTTGAGGAGTAATCCTGATTGGTGGAAGGAGTGAATGCATGTGGCTAGAGATCCGATGGTGTTAGCATTAGAAGAGAAGGGATGAGAAACCACTCAAAAGGTGCTGCTCTGGCTGCAGTTTAGGCTCAGTCCCCAGTGCCCAGCGTGTGGCTGCGGGCTCCTGTGGCACAATGAGCTGGGCAGGTTTGTCCTGCTGCTAGTGCAGCTCAGTGCTGGGGCTGCTTGGGGAATGTCATGTGGGAAGGCTTTACCTCGGAACTGGACTTGTGCTTTAGGATATTTGCTGTCTCACAAGGACAGAGGAGTTCGGGCCAGGAAGGAAATGAGGCTGGCTGTCCAATCCTGAGCCCCTTTCTATGAGGGAGCTGAGCCTGACTGCAGGAAAGGCTTTCAGGAATTGAAAGATGCTTTAATGACTGCTCCTGCACTGGGACTACTGAGCTTTCTAGGCAGAATTGCTGCCCTGTGGAGCAGAGTGACCATCACGTGTTAAATGCCAGCACAGCTCAGGGTTCGCAGGTGGGAGGAGCTGGATGTTCCCCCTGGAAACCACTGTGAAGACTTCCAGGAAGTTTCGGGGCTTGACAGTACTTGACACATGTTCAGCAGACTCAAATGTCTCTGCTCGCTTCAGGCTTTTACTGTGGAGTAAACAAGAGCCTTCCAGGAAATGTTCTGCAGATTGGTGAAGTCAGGCCTGGACAGCACTTCAGAGAGCAGCTGATAAAATAGGTCACCCTAACAGGTGTTCCATAAACAGTTGTTATTATTATTATTATTATTATTACTATTATTACTATTATTATTTCAAGGCCAGGTTGGATGGGGCTCTGAGCAACCTGGGATAGTGGAAGGTGTCCCTGCCCATGGCAGGGGGGTTTGGACTCAATGATCTTTAAGGTCCCCTCCAACCCAAACCATTCTACAATTCTAAGATTGAAGACTGCTGTGTAGCAGAAAGGACATGAACTTATATGTCACTTCTTTATTTATTGCATTCCAGTTTATCACTTGTTAAAGATACAGTTAATAATGACTAGACAATTTAGGAAGAAATTTGTGGCCTTGAAATCAAGACCCTCATTAAATTCCTTTAGATACGAAATTCCTGTGACTGGGCAAGGTCTGGGGCATCATCAAAGATGTTTTGGTTGTTCAATTCAGCTTTATTCTATTCCTGAAGCTATCTTATCAACCTTCTCTAAAATTTTCTATGCTTGTAATCTCAACAGCAGTTAGGTTCCTAAACATGTTTGAGACCTTGTCCTTGGGGGACCTTGTCCAACATTGTCCTTGTTCTTCTTATGTACAAAATAACTGTATTTTCTGTATTTCGCAGGAAAGAAGACCAGCATATTAACTAAAGTGGGAATTTGGGTATTTCAGCAGGAAGACCCATGCAGGGATTTCAAAAAGACGTGACCTGTGCATTCATATCAACATGAACATATACATGCCATCATTCATGGCTGAATGAATCATCATGTGATATTTAATGTTGTTCTGCTCGAATGTTTTCAGGTGCTGAGTCCAGGGTAGAGACAACACTGATGTAATTCAACACTCACCTTCTCCTGATTGCCTAGTCCAAGATTTTACAGATGGGCCACACCTGTGTTCATCCAGTTGCATTAATATTTCTGGGTGGTTCAACACATTTGTATTGACCAGGAGGGACTCACAAATTATTCTATGTGAGAAATGACTTGCATGTTTTAAATGGTCTTACTGCAATTGATCTGGTTTTGACAGCAACCTTAGGAACTAATAAATGATACTATATGAAGGCATTGAAAATATGATTGAACTTTATTTCAGAGGTAGTGTTCTTGTTCCCTTGTTTGATCTGTACATATATAATATTTTTTAATTCAACTATAAGAGCTTGTGACTACTATTTCAGAATTGCTAAATATTCTACTCAGAACCAAATACATTCTCTGTATCCTGCAGGGCATTTAGGGCAGACTGTCTGTATGTATGCTGTCTTTTGTTTACATGCAGATTGTTTACTTTTATTTTATTTTATTTTTTAAATTTACTATAAATGGTTAGCACTTTCCAGAAGTTTGGTATTATTATTGGGTCGTAATAGACCTTCGCAAATGTCTTTTTTTTTTTCCTGGTTTGAAGACCTCTCTGCCATCCTGAGGAAACTTAGGCTAAAGGCAAGAGGAATGAGACTGCATCTGCAGCCACCCTGCAGATCACTAGCCTACAAAATGGCTCAGCACCGTGATCCTGCTGCCTGCTTCTTTCTGCAAAGTGTGATTCTAGTGTTGTGTGAGTGTAATAAATGGGCTTGGAGAATGCAAGTTATCTCAAGGAGGTGTCAGAAAGAGCCATTAGACTCTGCTAGATCTGATAATATTTGGAATTTCAGTTACTTTTTTCCCCCTTTTCTCAACTGACTAAGGAAGTTAATCTGAAATTCTTAAAACCCTGCCCAGCTGAATTAGTCTCTGCATGTAACGATCCTGTACTGTTTGCTGTTAGTAAAACCAGACTTTAGTGTCCTGGGAGGGCTGGCTGGGCATCCCTGCCCTCGGCAGATGCCTGCGGTTTTTCCTCCGGCACCGGATCCAGGTCTGGCACCTTCTGCCCCGCCTTGGCGACTGTGAACCTGCTCATGTGCAGAGCTTCTTCGTACACCGGAGGGGTGTCTGATGCGGAGAGGGGAGGTGTCCCCTGGGCAGCGTTGTGGGAGTGTGCCACAGCTAATATCCTCCTGGCAGCAGGTCCAAACACCGAGTGGAGAGCTGGAAGAGAGGAGACCAAAGCTCTTTGCCTCATCCTGAAAGCATCATGTGATTAGAGGATATCCACAGGGTTTTCTTTTCCTACAGCCAGGATGATTTCCTTTTCCTGCCCCTTCAGTTTTCCCTAAAAGGAGTGGATGTGAAATCCTGCTAGCAACATCCCACAATTACTCTCTCCTGAAATGCCACTGAAACCTGTAGCTGCCCTTGTTCCACCCAAACATGTCTCACAGCTGAGCACCTTAGTTTGTAGCATGTACCGAGGTCGCTTTCCCTCCATCCTGCCATGAACTTCCCTCTGTCAGCCTTGGGGTGTCACCAGCTGGGCTTTACAGTGCAGCCCCCGCCCTTCACAGGCTGTTGAAGTGCCCAGGATCTGGCAAGGCCAACTCACAAGTGATGGTGCTCTGGAGGGTGCTGTCGTGGTCAAACGCAATGACGGTGACCTCGTAGGGCTGAGGCCCCGACTCGTCCCCTGTCTGCTGGCAGTGGAAGCAGCACCTCACGCAGACAGAGACCAGGCCACACAGGAGCAGGAGCCCCCCGATCACCAGCACCAGCCTGGAACGGGAGGGGACACAGAATGAGGACAGAAAGATTTCGTTTGCAGGACACCTCTTAATGTCTCTGACTGCTTCCAGCATGGTTAACCTCAAAGCTAAACAAAGTCACCCGAGGCCTTGTCCAGCTGAGTTTGGACAGTCTCCAGGGATGCAGATCTCTTGTCCCCTCCAGGCACCTGTTCAAGTGCTGCACCAACCTCAGGGGAAGCATTTTTTCTCCTGTCTGATCAGAATTTTCCTGTCTGCAGCTTGGTCAGCCACCTTATGTGCTTCTGCTGAGCACCTCTGAGAAGTCTCTCTCTTTATGTTCTCTCAAGATCCCCCTTAGGTAGTGGAAAACTGCAATCACTTTGTCCCCTTAACTTCCTCCAGCCTCAAGAAACCTGGTTCTTTTTATTGGCTCTCCAGGGGACTGGCTTCAGTTTGTCAAAATCTGTTTTGTACTAGGGGACCAAAACTAGGTATTCCAGACATCTCGTCACAAGTGATGAGCAGAGAGGAGAAATTCGATCTTGCAATCTTCTGGCATACCCTTATTAATTCAGCCTTCTAGATGTTCAACAGCTACCATCCTTTTTGATCTCATCCTGGTGGGAATGACTAAGAGATCAGACAGAACTTACTTTAAAAATCAGTCTTTTCACAGGCATATTGTGCCGTGAGTGCTTTAGTAATATTGTTCATACGACTAAATATGTGGAATAAAAAAGGAGGCTGGTAGGTCAACTTTTGTTGATGAGACAGCTGAGGGGTTGCCTTGCTCTTGCAGAGCTTTAGAGAATCCCAGGGAAAAGGAGGGGGTGGCGTCACTCTTGAGCAGGTCACATTTAATCCCACCCTTTGGTACTGGAATTGTCTAGAGATGCAGATATTTAGAGTAAACATGTTGTCTTACCAGATATACCACAAACGGTCCCATTCTGTACCCGAACAGCTGAAGAGAAGAGGGTACAAGAAATAGTTATCCACAGAATGCTAAATAAGTGGGAAGATCCCTATGGTACCCTCCTGCATCTCCCCTCATGCTCCTCACTCACTGTCCAGATTCCAAATGGCACAATGATGAGAAACTTGTGCTTTGTGGAGAACACAGTTGTCCAACCTCATCAATAGCCCTGTTAGGCGAATTTCCCTTCTGTTGGCTTTATCTCTTTATTGTTTTCCTGATATTTATTCTTGCCCAATTCCTATTGCAAACATTAGAGGTCTGCATTCACGTTTGTTTTTTTCTTTTTTGTCAATGTATCTTTTCAGTTATTCTTACAAATGACATCACTGATAGTAATATTCACCAAAGCATATATATGCATATAAAAAATAATATAATAATAATAATAATAATAATAATAATAATAATAATAATAATAATAATAATAATAATAATAATAATAATAATAATAATAATAATAATAATAATAATAATAATAATAATAATAATAATAATAATAATAATAATAATAATATTCACCAAAGGAGTATATTTCAAACCATTTTTTCAAGGAAAGCTCAATTCTAAATTCATAATCCAAGTCAATTGAAATTACACCAGAAAGCTCTTAACTATTGCAGTGATGCAAATAGGCAGCAGGAGCAGTACCACACAATCAGTATGTTGATCAATAAAAATAGTAATTAATACACTTCACATTCAAAGTAATGGTGATTTTGCATGAGTTGTTAATACAATTAAATAAGCTTTTCTGGAAAATGTCAGCCATCAGGTCATAACACCCATGTGCAGTATTGCCTTTGGTGTTCATTGTTTTCTCAAAAGAAGAGCAAGACTGACAAATACTTACAGTTCAGTGTTGAGGCAGCCTTCCTCACCTCTCACCTGGGGGAACTAGAAGGGGAAAACCAGAAAAGACACAGCTAGAATGAATTGAATCTTTGTCATATGCATCTTTTATATCTTTTATATTTTGACTTTGGATCTCCTATGGTAAATACTTACTGTTATCTATCTTCCATTGTTTCCATCATATATTCTGCTGTAGATTTGAAGGTACTCAGACACCAACAGCATTGTTTCATATATTAACTCCCTGTAGTCACTAAAATCCTATTTAGTACTGTTCTTACGTTCATCCTCACCACAACTTTCCCTTTCTCCACCATAAGGCATTTAGATCCTTCTCCACGCTCAAATATTAAGAATATTTAAATACCCTGCTTCATATTATACCCACTCTGGCTTGAAAACTGCTCTGTCCCTCCAGCACTCCTACCCTTGTCATTCCTTTTCCTTGGGTACCCTGACATCTGAGTTACCATCCCTGGAATAGCAGCAAATATTATCTTGTCTGTGTGTGCCTTTTATGTGGCCAGTTCTTTCTAATATCAGGGGAATTATTATTGCTAATGGCCCTCCATCTTTCCAAGGTAACTCCATATCCAAGCAGAGACCCCAGAAAGAGGAATGTCAAAGATGACTTACCCATGAGAAACTCCCTACAACAAAGCAGAGCATGTCTGAGTTACGCATCCCCGTAAGGTGGTTCTGTGGCCTCTTGGTGTCTCAAGCTGCTCGGGGTCTTCTTGTCCTTTCTATTTTCTGTTCATCCTCGCCAGTCCAGTGGCCAGGAGAAGGAGCAGCTTCTATGCTGTGTGTCGAATCCAATCTCTTCCTCCTGCTCTACCTCTTTCTGCCCTTCAGGTTTTCGCTTTTCCTCTTTCCCTTTTTGTCACTGGCAATTCCCAATTGTTTCTGCCTCTTTTTGTTATTCTATTAGCCTGGTTCTCTTCCCCTTTTGAAGGGGTTTCTAAAGCCTTCCAGTCAGATCAGGAGAACAGCAGTGGCTACAGGTTCTTACTTTAGATGTTTAACTAGTTCAGCGAAGGGCATCATGAGATCTCTGCAGGCCTGACCCTTCCCTTCTGTGAGCAGAAAGGGTCTCCGAGTTTGTTCCTTCCCAATTATTTCTCTCCCCGCCCCTGCCCTGAGGGGAGTGGGTTGAAGGTCATGCTGCTGACCTGTTTAAATGGAGTTCAGATTCCTCTCCATCCTCCAGTACCTTTTCTGCCCCTGCACTCACATTATCCTACCTCTGATGATCCAATCTACTGACTTGGAAGTGAAAGATTTTGCCATATAGCAACTATATCCAGCATTATATATATATATATATGCACGTATATGTATATGTGTGTATGTAGAAATATATGTGTATATACATGCAACATATATGTATGCATATGCACATATATATATGTATATATGTGCAGCAACTCTTGTACCTCCCATTTTAAGGCTCTGCCATTATCCCTCTTATCTGCTCGTGTCCTGCTATGTCAGTCCTGCAGCTGAGAGTCTGTTCACTCACAGGTCCCACTCCCAAACTTCCTGCATGGCCAGCCAAGTCCCCCGAAACTCCTTGCAGCAGAGAGAATTTGTGTTGGTTCTCCTGTTCTGCATACTATTAGTCCTACAGCTGGTTATATTCACAGGTTCCATGCAACGACCCATTAATTTTCTCTGTCTTGTAGAATTGCTTCAAATTTCTGTTAGTGCTCATGGCTGTCCAAAGTGTTATTACAGGCATGTAATTGTGTTCTCCTAATCTTTCTCTTTTGAATAGCTGAGACAGAAAAAACTGCTCTGCAGTAATGTGTAACTATTTGTGTTTGGGAACCACCTGAGACTGGTGCATAAATGTTTGTTAAAGGCAGGATAGCAGCTGGTGAGACTTGTTGCCCTTTGTTGCAATCACAGCCCCTTCACATTAAACTGGTGAATCATTAGCCCTGGTGGTGCATTTTGGAGTTGCAGAGCAGAACCAATGGATTCATGAACATAATGTATTCTCCCAAGGCAGGCTAAAACCCGTTTGCCATCTCTAATTATAAAAGCAGTGGTACAGTATAAACATGCCTTAGCAGTAGTTTGTTTATCCATCCATCCATCCATCCATCCATCCATCCATCCATGTCTGCTGGAAGGAGGTTTCTGAGTCCTGATGGACAAATAAGAAAGAAAGAAAGAAACATGACCTACTGACATTGTATTTACATAGGAAATGACTGATATTCTTTTTGTCTCCTTCTCCTAAATTCTTTGGTGCATTATAGGAGTCTTAGAAGGAAAGACCCAGCAGAACTGTAAGATAGCTTTTCTTGTATGCACGGCTTTTGAAACTGGTGGGATTAAATGTGGAAAAGAAGTACAAATTTACCAATGTTTTTTGGGGCTTTTTATTATCAGTGTGATAATTCAATAGATCATCACTTGATTTTAGCTGAAATTCAGTCATATGATAATCTCAAATTCTACAAGGATCCAACTGGAGAAACATCAGATAAAGTGACAAAAAATTCCCTAAAGCAAAAGCAGCAGTGTGACATGAAACAGTGACCTCTCCAAAAGCATATAATAATTAATTCTGACTGAAACTTATTGATTACTCTTCTTCAATTTGTATGGCATTGCTATTAACACTGTGCTTCCAGTGTTACCAAAAATAGGTAAAAATACAAACTCCTTAACACCAGTGTAGCATTAAGAAGCAGGCATTCTTTATTTGGCTGGATGCACGAGGGGATATCCTCTGAAATACTGTGCATGTTGAGTGCAGAAAAAGATGTTGAGTAAAGAAAAAGCTTCTATTTAGAGGCTTTATTTTACACACACATTCCTTGATTTTCCTGGAATAAACATACATTTGATAATCATTTCCCCAAAATCATTAACATATTTTTCCCTCCTCTCTGCAGATGGGTTTTTCTGTCCTGGGGGTCTCTTTGGTGGTCCCTGGTGGTTGGTGACCCCAAAGTCAAACCTGACTGCCTGGTGAACTGGTAAAATTGGCACAACTGGGCTGGTTGCTCTCCAGTTCTTCTTCCTACAGAATAAGCATTGTGCAGTTCCATGGGCCAGAGGTTTTTCAAGAATGATCATTGTATTAACCGACCAGGTGCAAACAATTCTTCATCTGGCAACATTCCCTCCTTTAAGGCTTGTGAAATTTGTCTTCAGCTGTTCCAGGAGGTGGCCTTTTCCTGCTTATGGGATTGTTTTTTAAACAGATAGGACATTTCACGGTTACTGATTTTTCTATTTCAGTCATTCCCACACTAAGTACAGAGTTTTGGAGACTAGATGTCAGGGACTTAATTCCCCTGTGGGTTTTGTTGTGCTCTTTTCCCATTACTTTCCTCCTTATGGGAAGTGGAACTATAACCTGTTGGTTGTTTGTTACCCACCATCCCTCTTGATTCTCAGTGGCTTTTAATATATTTTCTAAACATTGATCCTCACTGTCAGAATTAGCCTTAAATTCAGATATGTCAGTGTTTTTTTGGTGGCACTAAGCCTGGGATGCCTTTTACAGCTACTCCTCGAGCTGCTTTTTCTGCCCGTTGGTTTCCCACTCTGAGATTAGTTTGTCTAGATTGATGGGCTTTGCAGTGCATCACTGCCACCTCCTTTGGTTTTTTAACTTCAAAAGTTGTAAAATTTCTTCTTTGTGTTGAATAGATGATCCTTGAGCTGATAGCAGTCCTATTTCCTTCCATATGGCTCCATGGGCATGAATCACAACAAATGCATATCTAGTCCAAATCAAATAAAAAAAAATCAGTCCAAATATTCACTCTTTTGCCCACTGCCAAGTTCAATGCTTGTGTTAGTGCTATTATCTCTGCTTTTTTGGCTGACGTGTTAATTGGCAAAGACTGAGCTTCTAATACCTCAGTGGCAGTCACCACTGCATATCTTGCCATCTATTTCCATCTTTCATGAAACTGCTGCCATCTGTAAATAATTCTAAATCAGGATTCTCTACTGGTTCATCCTGTAAATCAGTTCTGCTGGAATATACCTGTTCCATGGTTTGGAGACAATCCTGTGTCAGGGCTCCCTCCACTGCCTTTGGATTGAGGAGCACGGCTGGATTCGTGGCTGCTGTCATCTTTAATTCCACATCATCTTGCTCCAAGAGCACAACTTGGTATTTGAGCATCCTGCTGGGGGACAGCCAATGCCCCTCCTTTTGCTCTAATATGGATGTCACCATGTGAGGGACAAAACCAGTGATGTGCTGTCCAGTCCTGAGCTTCCTGGCCTCTTGGATCAGTAGAACAGCAGCAGCAATTGCTTGCAAGCATCCCGGCCATCCTCTGCTCACACTGTCCAGCTCTTTGGAGAAATAACCCACAGGTATCCTCCAGGTTCCCCACTTTGGTGTCAGGACCACCAGCTCCCCTCAAGTTATCTGAGCATCCAATTTTCCCAATAAATCTCTCCCCAACAAGGATATTGGACATCCAGGCATATATAGAAACTGATGGGTAGTGCAGTTCTTTCCTAATTTAAATTTCATGGGCTGTATAAAGGACCGAGTTTCACTTTTCCCTGTAGCACCAGTTACATTTACCACATTGTGTACATTTATCACATGTACCAATTTACATTTAACAACTTACAGTTTACAAATTAGCAGTTTACAGTTACCACATCCTTACTAAGCTTTCCTTTACATGTATTCAATACAGAATAATCTGCCCCTGTGCTTGCCAAAACTTCCACTTCTTCTTTCCCCAGCCTCAGGGGTTCAGCTGGGGTAGAATGTTCCTTTTCCCTTCAATCTTCATCTTCTCATGTAACAGCCTGTAAGGCAGGGTCCAGCTTCCCAGCCTGCAGGTCTTCCTGCTTCCAATGCCCCTTTTCCTTACCAAGTGTGCTCTGGTCTCCCTCTAATCGTTGTCGGGGAAACGATGGGAGCCTCCCGCCTCCCCTTCCCCTTGCTCCGCCTCGCCTTCCTTTCCCCTCCCCTGTTGGACGGTCCCTTAGCACCCTCTAGAGTTGCAAGTAGGTTTTTGTTTTCCCTTCCAGCCTGTCACGTTTCCTTTTCTCCATCCCTGTTGCGATATGCTTTCCAAGCGTCATCGAACAAATTTCCTGAGTCACACCATTCCAGTCCTTCCATTTTCTGGAGTTTCCTTCTAATATCTGGGGCCGACTGGCCTGTAAAGATAGTTGCTAACAGTACGGCCTCCTCGGGATTCTCAGGAACCAGGTTAATATATTTTCTGGCAGTCACCTTCAATCATTCGATGAAAGTTGCAGTCCTGTCCTGCTTCACCTCGTACAGTTGTGACCAGTTCATGGCTTTCAGTGTAGCACGCTTTACACCAAATAATACCCATCTCTGGTACCTTGCTAAACCATCTCCAGCCCAGGTAAATTAGGGTCCCACCTTGGGTCTGTTGAAGGAAAATTCTGTTCTGCAGTTCTTTCTAAGTCTCCATGAGCATGTGCCCCCTCCACCTGCTTCTGCCCACAATCAACGACATCTTTTTTTCTGTACTAACCAATGATGTTAACTAGTATATCATCACTTGTGTATCATTCCAGTCGGGGTCCTGAGCCCTAATTATGGTTCCTGGTGTAATCCCAGCTGTTTGGGACAGCCCTGCTTTAGCAGTCACAGAATCACAAGATCATTTAGGTTGGAAAAGGCCTCTGAGACCATCCAGTCCAACCTGTGACCTGGGCAATGACCACCACCTTGTCAACCAGACCATGGCAATAAGTGCCATGCCCAGTCTTTCTTTAAACACCTCCTAGGACTGTGACTCCACCATCTCCCTGGACTGTTCATTCCCCTCTGACTTCACCAAATTACTTTTAGGTTTTTCCATGTGTAAGCATAAGGAAAGTCCTTGCTTTCTGCCTTCTTTCCCTTTCTCCACTGCTTTCGCTCAAACTTTTTAATAAAATTGCCTCCCAGCCAACTTTGCAGACAAATGATATATGAAATTATCCTGTGGACTGAGACCAGAAAGGCTTTGGCAAACCCTGTTTGTAAATGTTCCTCCTAAAAGCTGAAGAGAACACAGTCAGTTGAAGAAACGAAGCTTTTTCCTTCAGTGACTGATACTGAGGCAATGCCACATGTTGTGCTGATTCCCTTGATTCAGCCACACAACACAAAGGAAAGCAAGTACTAGAGTTGCCTGGCATAGTCCTGAAAAAGCAAGGCAGCAGCTAGTGCAAAATGAGGAAAACAAGTGCAGTTTTATTAATGAACTGAGCTTTAAGCCCAGCAGCCAATTTGAAATGGCTGCATATGCCAGTGCCCAAGAATCCTGAAAAGTCAGAGCGCAGGATTGTACAAATTCACTGCTAGCTCATCTACGAAGGCCATCACAAGGGGAAAAATACACGATACATATCCAAGCTCATGTTACAGGCTTCAGTGGTGCCACTCCTGTGCTTTTTATTGCAATTCAGACTTTCTTACACTTGAAGGAGGGCCACATCCTAGTGAAATGAAGAAATAAAGATACAGGGAAACAGCTACGGGACACGGTCGATTAACTTTTTCCATGAGCCTGGGAAATGATGCTGATGTTGCTTTTCCTGGGAGCACAGAAAGAAACTCCGACCTGAAAATAGTTCAATGGGTGCATCAGCTAGTTATTTATGATTGAACTGTATGTGTCAGATGGCAACAGGTAAAAGCACAGTTTATTTCTCTGTTGATGCAAGGACAGTGCTTTCGTAACTACAGAGCACCCACAGGTCAGCATGGTCCCCCTTGATTTGTGATCTCTAGTTCTGTCTCTCAATAAACTTAATGCCTCTGCAGTCCACCCCTATTTAGGACACAGGGTTTTACTTCCTTCTGTTTGTACAAAGTGTACAGCACAAAAAGTAAAGGGCCTCCTGAAGGAAAGGAATTGATTGAAAATGCGCTATCTTTCCTATCTGGGTTGTGATGTGGTTGTTTCGTGCAGAGTGGTCAAGGTCCCCTTTGCTGATAGCAGGAAGCTGACCTCGCTTCTTCAGGGAAACTGCTCCCAGAGATTTCTCAGCACAGACGAAAATGAGCAACTTGCTAGTCTGAGGTGACTACCCTGTCTGGAACTTCTGTTACATCTAAAACCAGGCTCCAGAGTTTCCCATGATTTCATAGGGATGCAGACTTGAATTTACCCCTCCCATCTCTGCAGGAGAAGAGCAGAAGGTGGAGAGCTGGCATCCTATGTGACCTCGTAGGGGGAGGGCTTGGAGCTTTTAGGCAAATAATAGCTGAGACTCTTGGACAGCCCGAACTGCAGACTTTCCCTCTGTATCTACACCTGTAGATTAAAATAATCTATCTCCTAGGCTACACAGGTAGTCCCGTCCCTTCTGGGAACAAGGATGTGCAACAAGTCCAATGTCCTGAAAATCTGTGTATACAAATATGTTGCCAGATGGGGAATCAGAGACTATGGAGTACAGGACTCACCTGTCTTTAGGATGAGAGATATGCCCTGTTTTACTAAACATGTGGAGCAGATGGAGTGGAGAATGCTCAGAGCCCCGTCCAGCCTGGCCTTGAACACTTCCAGGGCTGGGGCAGCCACAGCTTCTCTGGGCAACCTGTGCCACGGCCTCACCACTATTTAAACGGAATAATTTCTTTCCAGTATCTAATCTAAACCTAGTCCTTATCTGAACTGTTCCCCAAGTTTTCATTCTGGTCAGCAAAGAGAAATTAGCATTTCTAGGGCACAATATATCTCAGTCTGTTGTCGATTTCTAAATTAAGTGAGCTGCATCCTTAAATGCCTTTGTCTTTCCTGGGCAAAGTCAGCTGAGAGTGACCACGCTGGATGTCCTCTGTACACACCTTGTAGGCTGCTCCCAGTTATCTCAGAGGGAGCTTTAGTGTCCCCTTGGTGGACACTAAAGTTGGGTGAGATGAACCTCAGTGTGTCTGGCTGCTTGTTCCTGTTTTCAGAAGTGTTTGCAAACTGCCTTGTTTGCTTTTCATAAATGCTTTGGCTTCTTCTCACCTTGGCCTGGCTTTAGCTAAAAATGATATTTAGGTAACTGATTTATGTCAAATACATGCATCCTGTCCTGCACATTGAAAAAATTTGCAAGACAACAAAGGACAAAATTATCCTTTGGGTTACTGAAGGCTGATCTCTGTAAAGCATTAGAAATGCGACAAGCACTTAAAAGCAATTTCTGGCCACTTCTTTTTTCCTTTTTCTTCTCCTCACTTGGTTATTTTGTTAGGGTTTTATTCTGTGTCTTACCAGATCAATACTACCTCTAGTTAAAATACACACAGCCTTCTAAAAGTAGGAGTAGGGAAAAGGGAAGAGGGCTAGCACTGCAAAGCTCTCACCTTGGTGTTATGGCAATAAACATCCACCTCCCAAATTTACTTCCCAAATTCCCCTTTGTCTGTGAAAAGACGTAACAAGGAGCCATGAACCACTGCTTTGAAGTGAATAACACCTGATCCTTGTGACTTTAGATCTTCTGACAGAGAAGTTCTGTGCCGATATCCCCACATCACCTCTGCTGTGCAAACAGGGGAAAGGCCACAGGCACTCAGCTTCTGCTGAGTCAAGGACTGAACCTGAGAGCCCTGAACATGAGTCCAGTATAAAATCCACAGCCTGCAAAGTGCTTCAGGCTCACACAGAAGAGGATCTGAATTGATTCTTTAAAAGCTGAGTGGTTTTCCTGCTGAAACCTTTGTCTCTGCAGGAGAAGGAGAAACGTGAAATAGAAATTCCCTCAGCTTCTCTGACACACGCTGGATGCCTCAGAGCACAATCTGCTGTGTGGGCAGCCAGGGAATATTTCTAAGGGGTAAAGCAGATATCTTAGAAAATCAATAAGCTTTAGTGTAGGGAGTAACCATGGCAAACAAAGTGTTTGCAAAGGCTCAGCCTTCAGGATTTCTCCGGATGAGCTCAAGTGGGGGAAAACTGATTGTCATGCACACCTAATCCCCTTAGCTGAGCTCCTGCCTTCTGAGAAGCACTTCTCAGAGACAGGTGCTTCGGGAAACTATGATGCCATGCAGAGTGTTGGGCAGTCAGCAGCCTGTTTTATGCATGTTTATGCCTTTGGATGCCAGACTGAATAATTCAACTGGCCTGGCGCTCATTTGGCTCATGTGCTAATCAATGCCATCAATCAATGCCATCAGGCCAATGCAAGTTAGTTCAGAAGGAAGCTTTGCACAAGACTGAGGGCTGAAATTAGACATTCAGGTAGAAATAATTCAAGATAATTGACGACTAAAATATATGTTTTGTCACTAATCTGTCAGACAGCTGTCACAGTTACTCTGGTGCCTGGCTGGTCATCTCTTGCTGCCTGAACTGATGTGAATGAAAAGGAGATTTATCCTTTTCCTGGAGGCAGAGATAGGCCTGCCCTGGATGGGTGAAGGGAGACCACTATTCAGATTATGTGGGAAGAGAATTAATCTCATTTGGATTGAGCACTTAAAAGACTGGTCAGCCTGAGTCAGTGAATTATAGGGAATGGTCTCCAAATAAAGGAGCAGCAGAACTATATTTCCGTTGGACCAAATGAACATGTGAGGGCCTTTTTTTTCATTTCAATAGGCTTTGGGAGATGCCTCTGCTTTGGAAATCTGCCTACTACAGTTCTTCAGTCAGCTTTTTAAAAAGCTTTTATTGCATTTCAGAAAAGCAAAAAAAACCAAATGGAGCCCCCTGAAAACAAACAAACAAACAAACCCCCAAAAATTAATACCAAAACAGCCCTCCAGAGCAATCTCACTGTGGTGCCTTTTGCTCTACTATGGGAGAAGTATTAAGTCAGATATTTGTATTTTTGCTTTTCAGTATTTAACTTTGGTTTTTTCCTTCATTTTCAAATAAACCCACTTACCCAATACTAAGAAAAACATTTTTTCTCTTAGTCCCCTGTGAATTCCAACTTGGGCAATTATCCTAAGCTTACACTGATGTGTGATGTTTCACTTTTAAGGATATCAAAAGCATTCAGAGCTGTCAAATCCAATGCAAGTCAAGTGATTGATCTTCCAGCTAGCAGCTGCAGCATCCTCCGGAACATAATACAGGACTTAGGTTCTGTATGAGACACAGGTCCTAAAAGCATCTTGTTCTTTTCAAGCACAAAATCATCCTGCCTATGACCCTGTATTACAGGGCACCATCATTTATATTATCAGCTTATCATAAAGAGACAATTTAAATATCAATTCTAAGTGTTTGAAATCCTTCATTCTCTTGAAGTTTGCTTGTATATTTATGGCTTGTAGAGTAAAGCCTAAAAATGGGGTCATTTGAATTAGGGTTTTTTATGGGTTGAAAAATGAAACAAAGCACTTGTCAATGTTTCTCATTCTCCAGAGTTTTAATAATGATCCCCAAATGTAAGACATTCACATTTTTCTCATTTGCTGCATAGCTAACCCTACACATCCAGGGCAGTACCAAGGCAGTGACACACAAAAAGACTGAAGCTGTCTGGATACATCTGGGCAAAATGCCCCCAGTGCACGTGTGCAGGGAGACTTTTTAGGGTGGTTTCGGTAAGGCTGTTTTTCATATGACTTGGATAGTCCAAAGGGCTATGTTGAGTTACCAAATCTAAATTGCACTTGGGTAACACTGAAGTGATAGGTAGAAATGAGATGAAGGAAGCCACAAGCTGCCTCTGTCAGTATTGTTTGAGAGGGTCAGAAATGCTGTTGGGTCCAGCCACCTTCAATTATGCAAATCTTGAAGTATGTTTTAAATAATGCAATTGGTACTGGTGTACTTTTATTGGCAAAGGATTCAGGCAGAGAAGAGCTGGGGATTATGAGGACTGCAGCTAACCAGAAAGAGAGGGGAGAAGAGCAGAGGTGTGGCTGGGGTCGGTGTGGACAGGAGAGTGACAGGGGAAGGCTGCTGGTGGATCTGAAAGGGGGATCCTGCATGTGCTGGTGGGGAGGGTCTCAGGTGTTAAGAAAGGCAGTGGAAGCATCTCTCCAAGGTAGGGGCATGGCTTAACCATCCTTCTCCCTTTCTCTGCTGAGCAGAAATCTGGATCTCTCCTGGCTAGAAAGAGGATGGGCTGATCCCCTTCCACTGCCCACAGCACACGAGCTGCTCTCTGGAGAAACCCACAGCCTGCGTGTGCTGTGGGTGTCCGGGGAGATCTCACTGACTCTGAACCTGCTCATTTATAAACAGACAAAGGGACTTAGCCTTGGGGTCTTGGACACCTCTCCAAGACCTCCAGACAGGTTATAATTGTCTAGGACATGTCTGGGTCTTGCACCTCTCATTCTCTCCCTCGCATGAGAAGGAGCACAAGGACTTTCAGAGGTGTTGAGTGAAGGCACAGAGCAGGAGAGATGTAGCAGCTATAAAGTGCCTCATTTTACATCCTCTGACAACCCTCTGGCTCTGGTCTGCCTCTACAGCAGCAAGAAGTGTCAGTCAGAGGGAGAACTTCACTTCTCCAGCTTCAGAAGACAAACGCACGTTTATGAATTTTAAATTTACTTTCTTATTCATATTATTTATCTAAAACCAGGATCATCACATTCCAGAGCTTGAAATGGAGAGATTAGGAACTGCATTCAAGCCCTAATGTTTGCCACACCTGATTTTATACATTTATTAAAGAATGAATGTCTATTACACTATTTGTTGCTGGTCAGAAGAAATATGCCTTTATGATAGAACTGGCTTCTGTTCACTAAGCACATAAATACCATAAATATAACTTAGGGGCTATTTAGAAATTAATTCAAACATAACTTAGGGGCTATTTAGAAATTAATTCAAACCAATCCAAGTGTTATCTACTCACTTAAAGCCAAACAGTGGCAAAATGCCCAGCACAAAAGGCACACCTCTAGATTCATGTCTCAAAAATTAATAAGCATTAATTTTGCATTAAGGTGCATGATACTGGCTGGCTGCACCATTTTTCTGCTTCACTTCTCTTTCACGTTCCATCAAAAAAGCAACCAAAGAAATGGAAAAATAGCTTGGAGATTTGAATCCATCTTCATCAGATGAGAGTGATGTAGCCACTGCTTGTTGTGCTGCCAGATAATGAGGGCAGCCCTGCGATGCCAAATCTTTCACTGTCATCAGGACAAATCACTTTACAAGCTTAAATAAAAGAAATAGACCTAATAACTCTGTAAGATGTTTGCACAAATCATAAATATTTATTTGACCATCTCTCTGATTTTAAGAATAAAAGCAAATCCAGATTATATTTACATACATTCATTTAATATATTCATATATTCATTTCCACATTCTAAAGTCATCTTTCATATATGTGTGTGAATTCTTCACACACATTTAAAGAAGTCTTGCACGTAATTATTTCATTTTATATTCAGCCATCAACAATCATTGCAAAGTGACATTATTGCAGCTGGGAACATTTAATATCTTTATTTCTAGCCTAAAACTCACCTATTTTGCCATCAGTCAGACCTAGTAATGAAAAATCCTGGCATCCATGCATAAACATGCTGTTCCCAAGAAAGCCAATATTATTTCCTATTTTTTAAGGACAAAACACAGGGCTGAGCCTAGAGTTACATTCATGCAAGAAAGGAAGAAAGATTTTTTTAATGGAGTATAAGGATTTGAGGGAAAATGGTGGATACATTTGAAACCATGAAGATATATGAGGCTGTATTTTGATATTTATACTTGCTGCCGGTATTTTATTTTATTTATTTTATTTATTTTATTTATTTTATTTTATTTTATTTTATGGATACTTTAGCAATTTGACTGCAATCCAGTAAGTAGAATTAAACTGCATGTCCTTTCTCTTCCATTAGCTTTTCTTTTTATTCCTCAGACAGCTCCATTTTCTTCTCTTTGTATAATAATGATAACAGAATGGTACAAGTATAAGAAATAATGATCTGAAAATGCAGGAAACTGAGGGCAATTTTGTGAAAAGCAGCTGAAATTCCAGATCTGTAATGGTGGCATTAATTTGCTCAATTTTGCATTTAACTTGTTGGCCTTCAGAAGCATTTTCTTTTCTTCAGAGAAAAATAAAATAACTCATGACATTGTTACTAAGATGGCAGAAGGAGAGAATTTTGAAAAGTTCTGTTGATTAAAGTGCATCTGAAGAAATTATGCACTCAGGCAGGTAATTGAGGTGTTTCTGTTTTGAATTGAAGTTTCTGGAGCTGGCTGGCTATGTGGAAGCCAGTGAGTCAACAAGTAGAATAATAAAAAAAAAGAACTCACAGATAACCCCATATTACACCTTAATCACATAATTTATTATGGCAAGATAAGAAAAAGAGAGACAGACAATGTGAAATATTAATCCTGGGGACTTGGATGACATCTAGGAGGTCTTAATGTGAATCCATGAATTTAAGGATTGGTGTGGCTGTTGGTCCAGCAGTCTTTAAAGGTTTTTAGCTTTGCTAATCTGGATTGGGTCCTGATTTCTCAATCACGTAAAATAAGGATCATTATTTCAGCGAAGTTACATTGTGGTTTTTGTGATGGGGATGCATATAATACATTACTCCTTAATTCTATTCTAAAAGTTACAAAGGCGTTGGAGGCCTTACCCAAGGCTTTTAGGGCTGAAAGTGATCATTTATTAGTGGTGATGGGGAAGACACCTCCACTCTGCGTCAGTGAACTTTGGGGATTCGCTGGTATACTCTGCAGAAAAAAAAAAAATTGCTAATGAAAACAAAAACTGACCTAGGTAGACCCGTGGTTGGATTTGGGGTGACTGTTCTCTTATTGCTTATTTAGGTCGAAATTTTGTACTTAACACCCTCTCAGAAAGATCTTGCAGTGGCAGTTACCCCATCAATATTTTAACTCCATTTATTTTACTGAAGTTGGCACTGATCTCTGCTCTCTGGTGACCAGGGACAGGACCTGAGGGAACGGCTGGAGCTGTGCCAGGGGAGGGTTAGGCTGGATATCAGGGAAAGGTTCTTCCCCCAGAGGGTGCTGGGGCACTGAACAGGCTCCCCAGGGAATGGTCACAGCCCCAAGGCTGCCAGAGCTGCAGGAGCGTTTGGACAACGCTCTCAGGGATGCACAGGGTGGGATTGTTGGGGTGTCTCTTTTGAGGGAAAAAGTTGCAGTAACTTGAATGCACAAAATAGCTACTGGAATTGGTGTTTACATGAATGCATATATTCTATAAATACAGATTAATAAATGGAAGCAATATTGAATAACCAGACAGAAGGGGTTGATTGGTTTGATTCAACTTAATGTTCCTTCCCAATTTCAGACATCTGATAGAGAAAAAGGGCTGTTAAAACTGCAGATTACAACCATGATCATGTCAGCCCAGAGAGGAGCTGAGCTGGCCTAAAATCAGCCTGGTTTCAAGATTCACGGAAAGGACCATTCATCATCAAGTCCAACCTTCAACCCAGCACCACCACCATGTTTGTCACTAAACCGTGTCCTCAAGTGTCACATCCACGTGTTTTTTGAGCATTCCAGGGATGCTGACTCCACCAGCTCCTTGGGCAGCCTATTCTAGTACTTGACAAGTTGTTCCGTGAAAAAAACTTCCTGTTATCTAATCTAAATCACCCCTGCTGCAACTTGAGGCCACTTCCTCTTGTCCTGCCACTTCTTACCTGGGAGAAGAGACTGACCCCCACCTGCCTACAACCTCCTATCAGCAGGGTTTAGAGAGCACCAAGGCCCCCCCTGAGCCTCCTTTTATCCAGGCTAAAAGAGAAATGGCTACTCCCTGCTCCTCGTGGGACTTGTGCTCTTCACCAGCTTCATAGTTCTTGTTTGGACATGTTCCAGCCTCTTTGGACACACTCCAGGGTAATTCTGTCACAGCCAGACTGTGCCAGTCCTGGTTTGTGTGCTGTGTTAGCCCAGCAGGATCCTGATCACACCTGGGGTCTCTGAGTGCAGCAGGTGTTTAGCCCCTGGAGCTGGGCAGCCAGAGGCCCACTCCTCACGGCATTCTGCTGCCCAAACCCACAGACATCCTCCCCCTTTGTCCCTGCTTGGTGCAAGAGCTATGGTGGAAATAAATCCCAAAGAGACTGGGACCCATCGAGTCTTCTGCACTGTATGTTGTAAATCTTGGTTGTAATACTTTCTCTTAGGATGACGGTGTGCATGGAAAATCCAGGTAAGATGAATGATGGATTTTAAGCCATTTCTATTTCAGCACCTCCCAGAAAGGCGTAAAAAAACCCAAGGTAAGGTGATTCATGGTTGCTCCCATTTGGAAAAATCCCTTTTCTAAGTTAGCAGTGAGACACGGGGTATAACTGACAATAATTAGCTCCCAGGAGAGGCATGGCTGAAGTGACTTCCCTGTCCTTTTGAATGAAGACTTCCAACATGACTAGATGGAAAATACAGCTGTGTGCAACAGGCTGTTGGCATCTGATCAGGTGAGACTGGATGAAATTACACTGTGTGTTAGACTTGTGGTTAGACTACAGGGGCTATGGAGCCATTTGTACCTTTTAGTCTAAACCAAAATGATATCTCCAAGGATGGGAAGAGTTATGAGCTGTGCTCTGTCCCAGCAAAAGGTCTGGGCAGCTGTAAAACATCTGTTTTGAAATCTTCCTTTAGAACCACAAAAAGCTGGGTTTTTTTTAAACTCTGTCCAATATTAACACTAAAATGCTGTGTGGCAGAGAATTCTGATTTGTTCTTCCCTTGTTCTGAGCTACATCCTGACTCTGCCAGAGAGGACAAGTGTGCAGTAGGAATTCTCTTTCCTGTATAAGACATCTGTGCTTAAAGAGCTCATGTAACACAAGAACATATTCAAGAAACCCCAACTCATAACAAGAGAGAAGAAATACAAACTTTGCGGAATATTACCCAGCCACTGAACAACACAAAGGCAGAGAAGTGGCACAAAACTTGTGTTTCACTTATCCAGTCTGCATCTGGCCTGTGTTTTGATTGCTGTTCCCATCACAAATCACAGAAAGCTATTATAAATACCAGCTCCATAACTTCCCTTTGGACTTTGAAATTAATTTGTCTGTCCAGGAGTGACTAACAGTTTTGGGCAAGATAGAGCTATACTGGTGCTGGCTGGGAAGGAGTCAACTTTCTTCCGGGTGCTTCCCAGCTCCTCTCTATCATCTCCTGAGCTTCCTGTAGCATTTTACAGCTCATGTCTAATAACTTGGGACTGAGAGACCTTAAAGAACCTTGGAATCAGGGATAATCTTAAGATGTAGCTGTGTCCAGCTGGATGCTGGATTTAAAGGCAGTGTGTGGACCAACAGGATAGCATTTGCTATCAGACGTTTTTGCTGTGTGCAGTGATGCTCCACATGGTGTAGGTCTCTGAAAAACACACACATTAAAAGGCTTTTTTTCCTGGAATTTTTCTGGTTCCACATACAATACTTTGGCCTATTATTGTATATGTGCTTTAAAATATTTCTGTCCAGTTATGCTGACAAATCAACACAAGTTGAAACCATTTCAAGCCACCAATGAAGCTCCTAGCACCACTTGAAGTGCTTGTGCACCAGCAATAACAGAGTGACTCATTAGATTTTGTAATTAATTCCTGCGCCACTAAGCCAATAAAGATAAGCAGAAAATAAATCAGGCCTCCATGGCCTGTCCTCTCTCCCTGGATTCCATAGGAATGCCCCTAGGCCACCCCACCCTGACAGACAAGGGAGAGGGCTTACCTGGCTGAGCCCACCTGCATGCACACAGCACCATCTTTTTTTGGACCAGTGGAGGTCAAAATCCTCATTTGATTTTCTTTTCTGCCTGCTTGTCCCCCTGCCATCCCTCCATGTCCTCATTCCATGTGTGTTTACGCCCCTGAGGTGCCGTCATGTGCAGCTGCAGGGCAGGAGAGATAGTGGTGACCTGAGCGGTGGCACTGGGCTGCCACCTGTGCCAGGGCAGCTCCGCTGGCAGCAGTGGCACTGTTCTGATTAGCTGTATCAGCTGTGGATGTGGCACAAAACATCCTCAGGCAATGACTTGTGCTAAGAGGGATGGAGGAAGATCAGGGAACTTCATAATCTGCCGCGCCATAAACGCACCATGACTCTGCACACAGGGCTGGCTTCCTTTAGAGCATTACCTAAACGCAGGCGGAGCTGCCTCAGATAGCAGAGCCTGTGAAGTCAGAGGCTTCTGAAATCAGAGTTGTTAACTCATAGCTCTTGATTAGAGCTGAACTACAGATTAATGAAGGGAGGCTTCTCTGAAAGCACTCTGACACTGCAGGGAAGCCCTGCCAGGAAGAGAACTGCTGTTGGAAGTGAACAGGGATCCAGTACAGCCCATTCCAGTAAAGCAGCCTGGGCTAAGTGACACTCCCTGATAGCTGGGACCAGCTCAGAGTACACTGAGGAAGAGTTACAGGAGTCTTGATGTGTTGTGGGCAGCCCTACACCCATCCTGCAACTGAGTTTCCTTAGATCTACACAGAAGCCCCTGGATAGGTTCCTAAATTCTCAGCATCCAGACACTGAGGTGCCCTAACTTCCCAAGCAGTCTGAGCACTCGTGCTGCATCCAACGTTTGGCAGGCTGTCTCTATTAAATAGCCATTGGCCATAAACTTAGACAAGACACTTCATTTGTAACATTAAAATAAACAGGGATTTCACTGAAACCCTTCAAGTGAAATTCTTCTCCCACATGCATCAGGTGAAGCTAAATCCTTTGTCATTTAGGGACATGTGGGTTCATCAGACCTGAAACAACGATGAAGTGGAGGCATTTCAGTTCTTGGCCACGTCAGTTTCACCACTCCATTCATTAAGACAACACTGAAATATTTCACAGCTTTAGGACATTTAAAAATTGAGGAACCTGATGCTCGAGAGTGCTACCTAAAACCACTCAGAACCCTGTGGATGTACACGCCAATTTTCATTTGTGCAACCAACACACAATATGTTTTGCCCGCATATTTCCACAATATCATAATATCTTTTTAGTACATGCTGCCTGAGAGGGGTTTGGAGGGGAACAGACTGGCCTCAGCTGAGAAATCTTCAGCTGAAGGAGATGTCCATAGTACTGCCTTTTATCAAGCAGAGAAGAGGATGGTGAATTGGAGCTTGCAGGGCAGAGGCAGGAACAGAACAGCTGAAATTTTAAAGTCATTAAAAAAGAAAGAAATTGCTCACCTGAAAAGGATATAGATGGAAGAAGGTAAGTCAGACATGGAGACAAGAGGAGCTGCACTGAAGCAGTGTCCAACTGCCCAGCTGGATTTGCTCAAATCATGAAGAACCCCCAAAATCCAAGTTTGGCACTGCTCCCTGGCAAGAAAATACCTGTGAAACCTGCTGGTAAACTGTGCACTCCATCAGTATGGATGGCAGAGACCAGGACAAGGAGAACTTGGCACTGGGAAAAGCTCCTCAGAGCCTGGTGCAGAGATCAGGCAATAGGTACTGCAGTCCTGGTGTGTCTGTATATACATGTTCACACATATATATAGACATATATACATTGATAAAGAAGAAAATCAAAGTTGGATGGAGGATTTGGCACAGTCTTCTTTTCACCTGTGTTTTCTTTGTATAACGTAGCTATAATAATGTACTTTTTTATGGCAATGTAGTTAGCATAGTTTTAATAATAGCTTTTTCCTGCAAGCTGCTGAATATTCTCTTGTTCCTTAAGTTACTGCAATTCAGGATACTGTTCCCTCACAGGGATAGGCCTTATTTTCCAAGTATAGGCATCATTTGGGGAGGACAAATTTCAGCTTCATTTCCCCTGGATTGCCATTACACACACTGAAAAGATAAGCTACTAAAAAAAGCAACTGAAATGAGCTCAAAGAACAGGGATTTTTCTGGCTACTGTATTGCTTCTGTTTTACACCTTAGCAATTTCTGTTGTGAATGATTAATTTAGGTCCAAGTCATTAGATGAGGCAAATGTGCTGATTCAAAACATAACAGGAATGCAGGAGGAAATGAAAGAGAATAAGCATGGTAAATATGCAAAACATTTTACAATGAAATTACTTCTGCCAGGCCAAGGAAATAAAGTTTTATTAGCTTGTGCTGCATGCATATAACTGGAATTATGACTTGCAAAATAAACCTTGGAAATCTCTGTATTCAAATGAATACAGACATTCAGAATAACACAGGAACAGGGGGTTTTTTTATGCCTTTGGACATACTTTGTATACCTGAAGGAACCACGGTGAAATCTGCTGACAGAGGATAGGTTTTTGAGTATTTATACCTTAAGATATGAAGCAGTGGCTTAGGTGTTCAGCCTGGGAGCCAGAGGAAAATGTTGAGCTCCTCCAAGAGATTCCCTAATTACCAGGATCCAAGTGTTTCTTGTACCCCCACTGGAAAGACTCCCCATCACCTCTCGTCCTTAGTGATAGGAAACATCATTCCAGAGCATGTTTTCCATGATTTTCAATGCCACTTGGCCCTGCATGAGTGGAATCCAGAGTTTGCTGATGGCACAGGGCACATTCTGCAAGCAACAACTCTTTAAGGGCAACTTTATAGCTGAGAAGATCACTTCTCTTTAAGGCTGAGAAAGAAAAAGGGGGGGAAAAAATCAATTTTACATTGCTGGCTTTCCTGGAGATTGGATTAGAAATAAGCAAGCTCAGAAGCTGTTAAGTGTCCTTACTCCATGTGAGCAACCCTGGCTGTTCAGGTGTCTCTTGGAAGGATATGTCTATTTATTAACTTCTCACCAGGGCTCATGGGAGTACATCTGGGAATCAGCTCCTCTGACCAAACCCAAGCTGTTATTTATGATAAAAAAAGAACATTGGTAAAGCTGGAAAATTCCCCAAGCACTGCTTCATTTTAAACCAAGATCTGCATGGAGGTTCTCGAGTTGAAGATATTGAAGGACCTTGGCTGAATAAATTGAGGAAGTCTTTCAATAGGAATAGTGAAGCCACTGGATTTTTGAAGAAAAGAATGTAAAAAAAGAGTAAATTACTTCGTGGCCATTGAAAGGAAAATTGAAAATACTAAACATTCTAAATTGTTTTAGTTCATAACTATTTATTTTATGGTGATACATTCACATTGCTTAAGGTCACATTAAACAAAAGTGGAGCTTTCTGTTTGAAAAATATTAATGATAATTTCCACAGATTCAAATTTTTTTTCAAAAAAATACATTTGAAACCACCTTATTAACGGAGAACTGCCTCTTTCCTGCAAGTGACTTTTATTTTGATAAATCTGCATATTCTGTGGAAAGATTTAAAAGTCTTCAACCACTTCTGGTCATGAAACACACAGGATTAAAGGCAATGTTAAGTATCTATATAATACATCTATTTAAACATCTGTTTTCAGTTTGTGACCTTTTTTTTGCCTATACTCTTCTTATAGAGACATATAACATCTTAAAAAATGATTGTGCCTCTGAGTGCCTCTGCTTTCAAGATTCCTCAGGCTGAAATAAGAAAATCTTCAAAACACTGGTTCCTTCACATCACAAGATTCAAGCACTTGGAATCAATTTGCACTTTTGAAATGTCAAGCTGTTGTATATTTGATAAAATGAAACAAACAAAAAAATTAATTCACGTAAACTAAGACACTGCTTTTCTAATGATCAGAATTATTTTAAGATGCAGCTTTTCCCTTGGAAGGTAAGAACAGTTTCCAACAAAGTATAATTTACAGAATAGTCATATTAAGCATGTTTTCAGGCACCATGTAATGTTCATGCTCACTATTTTTTTTAAATTACATTCTGACCATTACCTCATTTCTTTATCTGGAGAGCCAGTAAATGACAAATGGGATGCATTTTTCATGACTCAGCATTTCAGTTATTTATTAAGTTAGCTCTAATATTTCAGTTGCCTTTATCAACTACCTGAAAAAAAAAATCAATATCTGATAGGGCATCGTGGTGTGTAGCAAAGTATATAAGCATGAGGTTTGTGCTGCTCAGTCTCAATTTGTCACTTTGAACCATCTGACTGAGAAGTGACTCTTAGATCCTCCTCATATCCCTGTTATCTGATTTGCAGGAACCCAAGACTTAAGCAACCATGTCCAGCTCCGGCGAGGCAGAGCTCCTGCACACATTCAAGGGGATTCCCTTTACCACCAGGTCTTCTCCAGAACTTTTAAAATCCTTGGATAGTTTTGATGCTAGAGAAGATGATGTCCTTCTGGTTTCCTATCCCAAATCTGGTAAGTTCTAGGTTCAAATGTTAATTGCACGAAGTCTCATGTGTGTGTTTCATGTTCTCTGCTTAAACTACTTGGGAAATGTCTGTGTAAAAGAAATAGGAAAGGATGTTTGAGTATGTGAATATATTATTCTGTCAGTAAGTGTTCAGACTGCAAGAGAGATGGGTCATTTACCTACATTTTGATTCTGTAATTGAAAATAATCTCAGGTGTTTTCAGGTTGGAAAGCAAATAAATATTCTTTACCTGTAAGCAAAATCTGCACTTGCGAGATTTTCTTGAGGACTTTCTACATTCAATTAGTCAAGAATTGAATGAAGTTATTTGTATGGCTCTTGGCTGTAGATTTATTAGTCTCTTATCCTCTCTCCACCCACCTCTCTTGCACAGAGGAGCACACAGCAAGGGGGAGCTCAATCAGTACTTTCCAAATATACAGACTCAAGTTATTCTAAGGAAAAAAAAACCCCCAAACAAACAGGTTATTCTAAAATAAGTTATAAAAACAATGTAGCCACCTCTCAGCCGACAGAAGTTTGTCTAATGAGATGGTTTTGGTACCAATATTAACACTTCTCTCAGAGTTACACTGTAATTCAGCTACAGCCCTAATTTTTTAGTGTTTATATATTTGGAGCCAATGGGATTATTTAGTCACGTAAAGTTTCTTGAGTCTGGAGGATCAGAAATATAACTTGTTCACTAGCAAGCTGTTTCCATATGAAAAATGCATGTTTCGCAGTAATAAATATTAACCCTATTTTGTTTGTTTGTTTGTTTTGTTTTCTTAAAATTACTTTTCTGTAGGCACCCACTGGCTTGCAGGAGTTATAACGAAGCTTTACAACACTCAAGTTACAATAACATCTCCCATTGAATTTGGAGACATTTCCCAACTGGAGGAGCTGAATAAACTCTCATCAAAGAGAATCATCCCAACACACTTAGACTACAATATGTTGCCTCCAAATTTTAAGAATAAGAAATGCAAGGTAAGGCAAAAATGATATCAAAGCAGTAAAATACATAGAAAGTATACTGGGAATCTATTTTGTCCTCTTGATCCATCCTTTGAATGATTTGCAGTTTTTAGAAGTGTTTTGCTGTGAATTTTGGAGACACAGCTGACCAGCAGTTGAAGGCAGCAGGAACAGAGACTTGGAGTAGGGACTGGGTTCTGCTCCTGCCCCACTGCTCCCATGGGTGATTCCTACACGAGGCACCACACAAAACAGAACATCAACATCTTTCAGTCAGAAATCTCCCGTTAGGAATGGGGGTGTTCTCATGGCCCCATTTCCTACTGTCTTAGAAAATCTTGGGTATTTATAGGTTGTTCTGGGATTAAAAGTACTCTGCCTCTCCTGCTGGAGCTTTGGGAAGAGCCCATAAAGGTATTGGGCAAACAGAGGAGAAATGAAACGTGGGAGGCAGATTCAGATCACAGTTTTGAGTTCACAGAATCATGGAATCACCCAGATTGTAAGAGACCTTAAAGATCATCATGTTCCAACCCCCATGCCGTGGGCAGGGACACTTACTAGACCAGTTCCTCCCATGCTAATTTGGGAGATCTTTAAAAAATAAGATCTGGGTCTCAGATTTTATATTAAAAGTCAAAAATTTCAGGATCACTCAGATCCAGACTTTTGGGACAAAGCTAATTTGAATGAAAGGCCAATATTTATGTTTTGCACCTGTCCTTTGAATGCTAATTAGTAAATGCTTTCATATGTGAGATTTATGAGATAATATACTGACTCAAGGTTAAAGTTAACACAGACTCTTTCATAAAACATAAACATTACCCAGCTGGGGCAAACACGCATCTGCCCACATGGAATTGTTTACTAATCACTGTGGACTCCTTACTAAGTAGAGATAAATACATTTCTAATTTAATGGCATGGTCGCCAAAGGAGGAATCCTAAAGGAAAGGGTTTTGACACTGCAAACCACTGATGACAGTGCTCTGTTTATACACAGAGCTTCTCTAAAATAAAGGCAGGATATTGTCATTAATAACTACATTTTCTTTGTTTACAGATGATCTACATCAGCAGAAATCCAAAAGACACTGCAGTTTCCATGTTTCATTACTACAGAGATAACCCAAACCTTCCCACCGTAGACACCTGGACTGCTTTCTTTGACTTGTTCTTAAAAGGCAATGGTAAGGATGAATGTTTTCTCCTTGCAGTTCATGTTATTTTATTATGCACAGAAAGAGTTAGGAAATCTGACCTGTGTGAAAACTCCTTATTGCACTCCTTACCCATGTGGGGTTGGTGGGGATAAATTCTAATGCCAAGCTAAACAAGAGCAAATAACAGGGTGCTCTCTACAGCCCTGCAAGGAGCCATTCTGAGAGGAAGCTGCATCACTCCAGCACAACAGCTCTTCACAGATTTTGCTGCTCTTTGCTGCCCTGGGTGAGCAGGGCGGTGGTTGGTGACAGGGCACGTGAGGGAACTGTCACCAGGCCGCAGGGACAGCTGTGACTGCAGGTCTGGTGTCTTCTCCAGGCTGGGAGACAGCCCTGGAAAGCCCAACAGAGGAGCCTGGACACATCCCTAAAGCCCTTCTGCACACTCCCCGATGTATTGTCTCAGAAATGGGGTCCAAAGACCAAGGACAAGAGGGAGATTTTTTAGGAGTGGTGGGATGGCAGCTGGCAACAGGACCTTGTTCACGTTGGCCACTCCCATTTTTAGTGTTTTATTACTCCTTTGAGGACATGTGTCACCACCATGACGATAACGGCAGCAATGACTGATCAGCTTGAAAACTCTGAAAGAAAAGTGCCACTGCAGCCATCATGGGCTCACATCAGAGCTTCAGAAGTTTATTTGTTTACTGCCTCCTCCAGGCTTTGGCTCAGGTCTGGTGCTGTGAGTTCAGAGCAGCCCTAAGGCACACGCTCCAGTGATTTGCAGGATCTTGGCTTGTTTAGTATCAACTCTGAACATACAATAGCGAAAAAAAGGAAAGAGGATTCTATTCAAGGCCAGGTTGGATGGGGCTCTGTTGGAGCTAAATGATCTTCAAGGTCCCTTCCACTCTGAACCATGCTGTGTTTCAATGATTAAATTTTAAAAGCATCTCCTATTCACCCGTAAATTATTAGCCACCTTCTGTTTTCCATGTGCTTATGTGTGGCATGAATAGATAACCATGTAGGTTACAACAGAAATGTAGGTAAGAGGTGATGTGGAGGGAAAGGTGGCAATTTTTGCTCCTTGTAGAAACATTTCAAGGTTGTGCTGCTTGCTCCAAATCCTGCAGTACTCTTGCAGAGTTAATATCAGTCCAAAACAAGGGTTAGGACACACAGGGACAACTGTAATGAATTCCCTGGAGTCTCCAAAGCTTTTCTGAAGCCACCAGGACTGTCCTATCACTGGCCACATCCCCAGAGTAGCTGGCCAGGCGAGCAGGGTTTAATTGCACACTGTGGAGCCTTGCACATGCCTTGCACTTAGAAACTGCTTTATGTGCTGGAGAGGGCTACAGGCTGGAGCATCCAGCTTAATTATAGCTATTAATTCTAATTCATACTTAATTATAACTCACAGTTTGCGACCAAAATGATGCCCATTACAAGATTATAATTTTCTGGTTGTGGTGGTTATAAAGCAAAATTACAGTTTTGGAGAATGCTGGCTGAGCTTGCTCTGTTCAGGCCTCTTCTCACTGCCCTGCAAGAGGTTTTCATCTTGCCTTTGAAATGGAGAGGTCAGAATCTTGGTTTTTAAAAGAAAGCTGAAATTTAGCTGTGTTCCCATGGTTCAGCAAATGGGACATTCAGACAAAACAAATCAGCTACAAACCATTTCATCTGTGTCACTGGCTGAATGAGGCTTTTGCATAAGTTCTTTATGTAATTCTTCTTCAGCATTTAAAAATTATACAGATTCCCTTCTGCTGGGATGAAAGAGAGGTAACAACAGTGTGCTCCGTTTACCAGACTGCTCATTTCATCTCCTGCTGAGGTGATCCCATCTCTGTGGCACATCTCAGACATGCAGTCATCTGTGAGATGTTCAGATCTTGCTAGGCCAGGGCATTTTCCTTCATTATTGGCATTTCCTTAGATCTGGAGCCTGTTTCCACTACAGAATCATATCTCAGAACAGTATCTGGTGTGAAAACAAATTCCAACAAGAATGGAAGCCTATTTGGATGTTACTTTTGTAAATGTGAGTCACTTGACACAAAGAACTGCCTCTGTTTTAGAGGAATACAGGGTACATATTACAAAAGGATCATTCCCCTAAATGAGTGAGATACCATCACAGTTATTTATGACTAAAGTTGATCTGAATCTCTTTTACATGGGTTTTCCTTTCAGTTGTCTGCGGATCCTGGTTTGATCATTTCCTAAGCTGGGAAGAACACGAAGATGAAAAAAACATCCTCTTTCTGTTCTATGAAGACATGAAGAAGGTAAATATGCTCTCAGAAGGCATTACTGGTAAATTAGCATCATTAAAACATCAAGGAGGAAGTTATAATGAAAAAGAAGAAGGAAAATGTGAATATCTATCTTTGGACAGATTTAATATTTGCATAGAATTTTATATTAATGAAATAATTCTGATGGCACAAGTTACAGAAATATTAAATCCTCTGAGAGTTGCATTTCTTAGACGCAGGAATGAGACTCATATTACACTATTTTCCTCAGGCTCAGAAAGAATTTTAAGTTCTTCTTTATTTGTCCTATGGAAAGACCAACAAAGGACATCTATTGAAGGCCACACATTAATTGCCATGCCTGACATTTCAGGTGAAATTTTCCAAAAGTGATGTAAGACAACTGAACTACTCATGTTTGGGATTTGTGTTCCCAATAAAAAAGAAAATTGGAAGCTGGAGGGGTAGGGAAATAATTTTGATGAAAGGAAAATATCATGCAGACAACTTGCTATTCTTAAAAAAGAAAAAGTAAAATATCAACATACCTTAGATTTCAGAGAATGAATTTTTAGGTGAATAGAAAACACTTTCTAGTGTCTCCATGAAAATAGGTTTGTTCATTTTTTGGGGGAAAAAAATTCCACTACTAGGAATAAAAACAAACCATTTCGGATGCTGAGTCACTTGTGAGATCTCTAGATATAGCACCTCCAATGAAATAAGCTACTTACACAGGAGCTGGGCTTTGAGTATTCCTCTATTTTCAGTGAAGTAATTCTGAGGGACAGGAGAACATTTTACCTGAACTGGGAGATAAAATTGACAGTGTGACTGTATGTGATATGACATATTCTGTATTTATTAATTTCTGTGAGTACAGCTAAGAGGGGAAGCAGGTTTAGTGTACCTGTCATCTGCACAGTCCAATAATATATTTAGCTTTGCTTGAAAGCCAATAAATGTGTGACAAGCTTATTATGTAATAAAAGGGATCCTTTTCAAAATCAGCTAAAAGTCTGATAATCAGCCCAGAAATATAAACACTGTATTTTTCTTACACCTCAGGATCTCCCTAAGGTTGTAAAGGAAATCACTCTGTTCCTGAGTTTGAACATCAGTGACAATGATATCCAAGACATCTGCGAGAAGTCCTCGTTCTCAGAGATGAAGAATGACACAGAAAAGGAGAACAGCGATCCCACTCACACCGTGTGTGCTCTGACATCCAACAGGAAGCTGATCTTCCGGAAAGGTAAATTCCTGTGTGCCTAACACAGCAGAAGGACTGGGAATCCAGGCAGAGGCTGCAGTGCAGGTCTTTCCTGGAGTCTTTGGGTCAGCTCTGGGAAGCGATGACAGGATTCTTCAATCCGAAGCCCTCTTAAAAATAATTTCCTAAGTTCGCTGGTGGCAAATTCAGACTTGTACTAGAGAAGCACAGAGGGGTCTGGACTGCAGCCTGACTCATATTGCTCCGTGGGAGCTGCTGAGCCAAAAAGGAAGGTTCACCCAGCTTTACTCTTTATCTGTCTTTTCTTAATCTAAAAGTTGACCACCTCAGTGTTTTACGACATGTCTCTCTGATATCACCCACCAAGGTCACTGACTTGACTAGAACAAAAAAGCCAGCCACATTCCTTCTGAATGAGACTGCTCTTATCACCCCTTATCTTATTGAAAATATTCCCGAGGAAGGAATATGCTGACAACAACAACAACAAAAGAATGGTCATAGGTAACTTCCAGACCTTGGAAAATCTTCCACAGTGCTTAGCTCAGATGCGATTTTAAAATACCCGCAGGAGCAGTTTTCTTGCTTCTGGCATTTCAGAAGCTTCCACAGGTTTGGGTAATAAGTAAATCAAACCCCTCATTTTTACATTAATTTTGATTATCTTGATTTAGTTAATTTTTGAACAATAATTGACAGTTTAAAACTAAGAATTGTTTCAATTAATAAACAGAGAAATGTTACCTTCTGTTAATTCACGATGGTTTTACCAGTCAGCAGAAACAAATGGCAACATACAGTCTGTCAATAAAAAAGAAACAAAAAAATGAGATGCATTTTTCTAAGTCAGTGAACTTTGACAAAGATATGATGAAAATTTTGAAAAATCCCAACAGTTTCACTTACAAGTAGTTCCTATGCACATCCCAGACTTTTAGTTAGTTTCAGCCAGTTTACAGAAGATTTATATGTATATATTATGCTTCAGGCTCTCTTTTCCTGTCCTTTCTGACTGAATGCTATTTTAGTCAGAAAACAGGATGACTATTTTAGTCAAGTTTGGGATGCAGGGTCTTTAGAGCATGCACATGAGGGGAAACTGTAAGCATTGTCTCATAAAAATGTGTCAGTTTAAATAACAGTTTTCTTTTTGCTTGAACTGGGTAACAGTTGAAACACTTTTCTGATCACCAGTGTCCATGGCTACCCAGAAGTATTTAACTGCCCACTTAAGTAGCTGGACCTCATTCATAAAAATTCTAGAAATTAGGAGCAGGTGTGAGGGTGGGATTCATCCATCAGGCCATTCTGGGCTCCTTTTCTAGGAATCTTCTTTTGTCAGTGGCTCTTCAGCTTCCACTCATTTAATGAGTTTAGATGGTGACTACAATTACCTGTAAAGGTCCCTTCCAACCCAAACTGTTTTATGAATCTATGATTTTTTTAGACTATTTACAAGACCATGTAGTAGAGAGACTTTTGACAAGGGCCTGGAGTGACAGGGCAAGGGGGAATGGCTTCACACTGACAGAGAGGAGGTTTAGGTTGGATATGAGGAAGAAATTGTTCCCTGTGAGGGTGCTGAGGCCCTGGCACAGGTTGCCCAGAGAAGCTGTGGCTGCCCCTGGATCCCTGGAAGTGTTCCAGGCAAGGTTGGAGAGGGCTCTGAGCAACCTGCGATCCCTGGAAGCTGTCCCTGCCCATGGTAGGAGGGGTGGATCTGGGGGATTTTTAAGGTCCTTTCCAACCCAAACCATTCTGTAATTCTGTAATTTCCTCTACTGACTGTGAAAAAACCCAGGAAGAGACCTTTATCTACATTCAACTAAGGCATGGCAAGATGTCCCTCTGCCCAGATGACCAGGAGCTCTAATTCCACCTTGGAAAGCTCCTGCTCTTCCACCACGTGTGTTGCTGGCACTAATCAGCTCTGAGGATGAGGGTTTATCAGCCTGTATGGATGATGACCCAGATCCTTCAACCAGAGTTTCACCAGAACAATTATGATCCTGACCTACCACAGTGACTGTGGTTAAGAATATATTAATATCTGTGCCAACTGCAACATTAACAAAACCAGGCTGTTTTAAAATCATTTTCTGCTCCACATATAGCTCACTTCACTTCTGTTCCTGCTTTCCTAGGTGCTGTTGGTGATTGGAAGAACTACTTCACTCCAAAGCAGAATATTAGGTTTCAGGAGATATTTAATGAGAAAATGAAACTCAGCAAGATGGCAGACAATTTCGTCTATGAATTTTGAGTCCATGTGAAGAACCATATCCAGTTATCAACAAATACACACAGACCAACTGGGAGAAGTTCTGAGTGGGTGCTCCCATTCAGTTTATAATGCTTCCAATAGGAAGGATTGTAAACATGGGGTTTCTGAGAACAGGAAAGTTCTGACACAGTGCAGAGCTAAACTCAGTTCTCAGAGGGCAGGTGTAGATGGTTTCACAGAGTCAGGTGTTTGACAACCAAATCTACTTCATCATTTATTTATTTTTTTTGCTCCAAGGGGATATGAACAGACTTCGTAGACCTGAATTAGGAATTTTACCCAAAATAATATGAAGAGAAAAACAAAAAACAAAGTTCTAAGCAACTGAATATATAAGAAATCTAAAAACACATCATAAGAAAATGACCAAAAAATTAGACCCAAGACTTGCTCCTTCTGTGATACATCATGATTTGGAAGTGCCTATCTTATTGGACATTGTTACTGATAATTAAGTTGAAAAGAGCAGCATTTGAAGATCTGAAGTCTGTTTACAAGAAGGTTTCTTTTTTTTTTCTTTTCTTTTTTTAGCAGTCTGTAGTTCTCTGATGTAACTTATTTCTGGGTTAGCTATCAGAGAGTCTTTGTGTTTTAAATGCAACTTACACAAATCCAAATAAATTTCAGCACCACACGTTGGGCAACCATAAATGTGTTTCCTTTCCATTTGATTTTCCTCCTGAAAAATGCCTGTTCCCAGTGTTTTGATGAGACCTATTTTACTTCCCACTCCTTGTGCAACAAAACCATACCACGACTCAGAGACAGCCTAATCTGAACACCACTTATTTATTTACTCTGCCCTGGTAAGACAGATTTTTCCAAGAATCAGCTGTCTGTGTCCACATCCCAGGAACTGTTCCACCCGACCACACAGTTCCAAGGCAGAGCAATCATGACAAAAGCTGACTGAACAGAAACTCGTGCAGATAAGCACCATGACTCTGCATGACTCTGCTTTGACTCCGGTATGTGAGGGAAGCTCCTCCTCTGGGTGTGTTGTTTCTGAGTAGCTGAGGTACAGCCTGTTTCATCACAAGCGATCTCTCTCCAGCCACACACTTCACACGTGCCAGACAGCCCTTTCATTTCATGCCTGGTTTGTGCAAGCTGGCATCAACACCTACTGATTTTGCACCTGCACAAACGACACAGAAGTTATGGTGCTGAGAAAGGCGAGAGAAAAGCCTGTGTGCAGTCCTTTGCCATGTACCAATTCAACACAACCGGAGGGAGATCATGCCCTGCTCTACGCAAATGACCCATTTGGTGTGTGACTTTGTTCTTCTGACACTAAAATCACTCACTCTCCCCCCAAAATGCCACTGCTGCCCTCCTTTCAGGTGTCATTCTTCCACTATTAATAAGTGGCAAGAGATCAGCTAATGAAAAAGCTTGAACATTTTACTTAGAGACTTATTTTCTTCTGGCCCCTTGAGTACGGAAAAAAAGCCAGAGGGTCCTTGGGGAAATGAGGTTTGCAAGGGAGTTTAGCTGCACTAAGACTGCTGTAAGCAGCATTTGCATCACACATTGTATGCACACACATAAAGCATCATTTACATCAACATCATACTCACAACATGGAACTGTGTGTGAAGGGACAGGATGAGGACTTGTCTTGTGGATCAAGGTAAGCTTGGTAAACTATTTAAACCTACCCATCAGCCAGGGAGGTAACACTGTGTTGCTCAAAAAGCAGGTAGTTTCCTAGCTGCTTCAGGGGGATGAGGAATTAATCAGTTTACAGCATTGCCTACAGGCTGAATTAAGGATTTACCTAGATTACAATTAAAAAGAAACAAAAGGTACAGCAGGACTTAATCAGCAGGTGCATGAAATAGGGCTAGGCCATGTGTCTCTGTGCTATCCAAGCTCTGCCACCAATGACAGCAGCCTAATTGGAGCAGCCCAGGCTTGAGTTCCTTTGCTCCTCAGCAGGGGCAGCAGTACAGAGGCACTGCAAGGCACAGATCCAGTTTGTTCTCCACATTGCCATGCACTGCCTGCAACTTTACCCCCAAATCCCCTGAAACGCCTTGACTTCCATTATAAATTGAATGTGTGCTTTCTTTGAACAAAGTACTCAAAGATTTGATATCCTCATGTGGCGAGTCAGGACTGGGGCTTGTTTGCAAGTTATTAGAACTACTGCCCATAAAATCTGTTCAGACTCCAGGCAGGGACAAGTGTAGCTCCAGGTCCTTTAAGAGGCAGCATTCAGAGAATGGAATTAATCCAAAGGTAGAGCATGATAAATATATTCAGGAAAACTTAAAGTTCATTAAGTGAAATGAATGGGAGTGTTTTATATTTGTCTAAATTGGGTAAAAGGCCGTGAGGTGAATGAGGAGTGGCTAAGGGCACTTGGGTCTGTTCAGCTGGAGGAGGCTGAGGGGAGACCTCACTGCAGTCCACAACTTCCTCATGAGGGGAAGGGCAGGGGCAGGCCCTGATCTCTGCTCTGTGTGACCAGGGACAGGACCCAGGGAACGGCTGGAGCTGTGTCAGGGGAGGGTTAGGCTGGATATCAGGGAAAGGTTCTTCCCCCAGAGGGTGCTGGGGCACTGAACAGGCTCCCCAGGGAATGGTCACGGCCCCAAGGCTGCCAGAGCTGCAGGAGCATTTGGACAACGCTCTCAGGGATGCCCAGGGTGGGGCTGTTAGGATGTCCTGTGCAGGGCCAGGAGTTGGACTCCTGATTCTGATGGGTCCCTTCTAACTCAGCTTATTCTGTGATTCTGTGATACTTCATCCCATTTTCAAGCTTTTTAGACCAAGCTTTACCTAATGAATAGAAGCACTTCTGCAGGGCCTCCCTGCTCAGAAGGATCAGTGAGTGGTGAATGACCCCAGCTTGAGCCTGAACTGCTGCGGACAAAGTGTAACCAGGAAAGAAAAGGTGGGACAGTAAAAACAAAATCCGACATGGACTGTGCTAGCCATGAACAGGTGTGCAACTATGCCCTCAGTTAAAAGCTACATCCCTGGAGATGGACATACATGGACTATCTCCATATTTAACACAAGAGTAGCCATAACTAGTCCAGATATATTTCAGTTTAGGCCAGAAACTTGTCTGCAAAGCATGTGAACAATTAGGAAGAATATGTGGTATTTTCTCTCCCAACCTCTGAGAACATTTTGGCCAAGAACTTTCCCAGCAATTTACTGTGAGTATCTCTGACTACAAATATTAATGACCACTGATTCATCCGATGTACCTGTACTCTTACACAATTCTGTGTGCACTATTGCCCTATTTTCCACAAGTTTTTAAGATTAGATTACTCCTATTGATAATAGTAATGCCAGGTCCTGCTTCTCACTGTGTCAGAGCCAAATGTTGACGTGGAATGAACCACTAACACACATTGTGAAATAAAAATAAAATGCAGTTGGGTATTTCCTACACAAGAAATAGGAGGAAGAATCCAAGGTTCAGAACCAGAACTGTATCAGGTATCAGACTCCTGAAACACGTGGCCAAAGCCTGTTTAACTGTCCTGAGGTTCATTAAATGTCTGTAATCCATGTCCAGCTTTGGAAATTCACGAGCTGCAAATGTGCTGAGGCCACAGAAAAACTGGAAAGCACCACCAAATACAACATGGTAAATTTATATTCCTCAGGCACCTGATTTTGGCCACAGCTAGCTTCTTCAGTGGCCTTTCCATGGCTTCCCATCCTTAATTTTACAGATATTTTAACACAACTCCCTTCAGTCATCCTTCTTCCAAAGTGAAGAATTCTGACTTGGTTACTGCTGCCACTGAACCTGATTCCTTTCTTCCATCATCCATTTTATCCTCCCACAAACCTTTGGAATGCTACAGCCTTTTCAGTGCAAAAAAACCCAAAACGCGCAGTATTCAAGATACAAACCACTGAATTATACAGTGGATTAATTATTTTTATCCTACTTACTATATATTCTAATAATTCCTGGTTTTTTAACTGCTAGCACACATTTCAAACCAGTGCATATTTTTCTGAATTATAACTGCTCAGTGAAAATGGATATTTTAATGCATATGACATTAAGGCTGTTTTTCAATCAAGCTCATCTTATTTTATATATAACTCAGTTCCACCAGCCCCTCTCTTTACTAGCCTGAATAATTTGGTATCATTGCCTTCACATTGCTCACTGCTCATTCTCTTTAACGCCTCCCCCAGAGCAGGGGGAATACTCTGTTAAACCAGAGCCACATCCAGAAACATATCTAGGATCAGAAATGGGGATACACCAACCTGTCCCAGAACAAGAGAAAAACAAACCTACCATCCAAAGATTTTTTCAGACAAGTGCATTATTGGTAAGTTTTTCTAACCCATTTATGCATCAGGTTCACACATAATAGTGGTTTTCTTCTGTACAGCATTATTGCTCTTATAATGGTGACAGTTAGGAGGATTTGTCCTGCTGGGTGGAACTAGGTTAATTTAGAGCTATTTCTGGAAAAAGGAAATCGTGTTTTAAGAACACACTACCAGAAAAAAAAAAATTAAAACCAAAAACCTTCCCACATGGACTCTGGAAAAACTAGTTAACTGATGTGTGCCCAAGGTTTAAAAGTCTTAAAAACTTGAAATCAGCAAGTACTAAAAAATATCTCTGACTTCAAAAGGCTGAGATATATGTGATTGATATTGATTTGAAATGAATTAAGGTCAGAACTCGTTGCATCACCTTACAGGAAGTAGAGAGGAAGATAAACTGGAGAAAGAGCAGATAAAAATAAATGAATGAAGTCAGAAGTAGGTGAAGGTGTGCAGGTGATTAGTTTGGGTATTAAATCTGTCCATCTTCACTATCATAAGCCATTTGTGTGGCACGTGAACTTGGGAGTGTATGATTTGCAGTACAGAAACTCACCACAAGCCAGCCCATAACCATTCTCTACTCAAATGACTAGAGAAAGCTGTTTATTTAAAATTTGAAGCAATCAGCTACTTTTTTCGTAATAGCTTATTACAAATATTTACACAATTTGAGTTTTTTTCCATTTCACATAATCATGATAGAACAGCCCACATTACCTAAGGTCTTCTTTGGAATACACTAGGCATTTTAAAGTAAAAAACAAGTGCTCACGTGACCAAAAGATGATTTCAAAATAAGCCCAGTATAACTAAAATGACCACTCTGAATGAGTAACACCCCTCTAATCAAAGGCAGTCGTGGTGTCACATGTACTGGAACAGGCACTGGAAAAATATTCTCCACATTTGAAGCTTTCCTGTGACTTGGGATTTCACCTCTAAGGGGACAGAGTTACCCTCATTGTCTCTGCCTCTCTGACCCCTAAATCCTTCACATGATTGAGGCTCTTCTATAAATCCAAGAGGAGTAATTAAGACATCCTTCATCCTTCTCTATAATTAGGCTTTCCACTGCAGTGTGGGCAATACAAATCTGAACCTTTCAGGTAGCAGATCATGCATATCCCATATCTTTTTTTCTGGTAAACAGTCTCTAGAGCTCTCTTATCCTTCCTATTCCTCCCAGTATAAGACTATACCATGTTCTTCTAAACAAGAATTCATCAAAGTGAAAACACTGATGTCCAAAATGTGGCTCTCCTCTTGTCCATGGGATTTATCCAGCACAGAACCCTAAAATGTGACTGAGAGGAGACACTTAAATTTAGGTGACTTAGAGCTGATTAGTACAGTAAACAATTGATCTGTTAACTGTAGCTAGGCAGTAAATAATTGCAGTTCAATATTTTGCTTTGTGAAAGGAAGTAAACACAAAATTAATCAGAGGCCAGTAGATCAGGTGATGTTATTCTGGGAGTGTCTATTTAGCAGAGAAAATAAAATGACAAGCTGTTAAAATTCACCTCACTTGCAACTGCCTGTGTACCATGGGTATTTTTATTTTTTAGCATAATCCAAAACAAAAGTTGACTCTGATAAATACTATTGTAGTTGTAATGTACAATACAAATCCTATTTTCCATAAATAAAGCATGTAAACCAGCTTTAACATGCTAAAAGTAGTCTGTATATATATTTTATATTAACCCACATAAACTATGGTTTGGATTTTGTTGGGTTTTTTTTAAACAGCAGCTACTTTTCCATACAATAAACTTAAAGACTTTTATTTGGCTTTAACTCATTTGTGGTTGCAATAAAGTCTTCACACAAAGCAATTGAGTTTCTGCAAAGATCTCAAAGCCAATGGGAAATTTAACTCCAAAATTGGCAAAATATTAATTTAAGCACTTCAATAAAACCCAAAATAAACAGATTCCAAGAGGCACAACTCCAAATGCGATTTAATCACTTATGATCTTAAAATTGAACACATGCTAAAGTGCTTTTTTTAACCAATATTAACTTGTTTTACAGTAATTATGTTATATTTTAAAAATAGAGGAGGAAGTTTTATTAATAGTATTTTACACCTGACCTCTTCAGCAGATGTTAAAATGCATCCTTGCTAAGGACAAAGCCTGTAAAATGCAATCACACAACCACAACACCATGCATTTGACAACAGAAATGCAAACCACATGAGCAAAACTGACAGAAGTTTTGTTTGGTTTTTTTTAAGTCTGAATTATAAATCTTCAAGTCATGCAAAATCATTGATCCCTGAAAACAGTCAGATTATGAAATAAAGATGCACCATTCCTGCAGGACAGGTGTGATGATTAGGAGTAGATTTACAGGGCATTGTAGCATTCCTCCCATTGAACTTAAACGGCTTTTAAAATCATCATGGATATGTTCATATTTTCAGCATAAAATCATGAATGTGGGACCTGGAATTAGAAGGAGATACCTTTTTAACTCTACTGTGCTGCAAAATTTGAAAGGGAAGCATTCCTTTGGGATATGGATTTACTGAGGAAGAAAAGCAGGATTGACCAACGGCGTTACTCTTTTTCCATCAGCTCCTTATTTCCTTTCCTGCTGTTGTCATTTCTGCCCCTTTCCTTCCCTGCTGAACTGATTTCTTCCAGTTGCTTCCTCGCAGAGTTCACTTTCTCCAAGAGCAGGAATATGTGTTCTGCAAACTCCCGCACTGCTCCACAGCCACCTCTGCTCTTACAGATGTACCCAGCAGCCTTCTGAGCAGCTGCACAGGCATCAGCAGGCACACCACTCATGCCTGCCTGCTTCAGGCACTCCACGTCAGACTCCTCATTTCCTAGGGAGGAAGATGACAGACAAGGCAAAATATCACAGGGGGGAAAGAATCAGTATTTTTCTCAGTGTTTTTCTATGTACGCATTAATCTGATTTTTGGTATTTGGGGTTTTTTGTCACAATCTTCATCTCAGCAGCTCAAAAGCCCTTTGCACATGCAAGTCAGTTGTTGGAAAATCTTGGTGATCCATGTAAATGCTGATCACACTTCACAATCTTCAGGCAAGAGAACAGTACTTTTAAGAGCAGTAAAATTATGTGAGCAGCTGAATAAGCATTGGCAGGACCCCACACTTAACCTGACACTGAAACACAGTTTAGTACAGAACCACATGGCTTTCAGCTCTAATTCTGTCCATTTCTGATTACCGTTTCAGAACATAATCCATGCAATATCCCTCTGAAACTAACTAGAATCAGTTCAAAATTGTCAGCTCTAAGTGTATGCTTATTAACATTCTGATATCAAAATGTTTCCTAAAAGTAAGAGCTTTCCTATATCCCACTGGAAAACCAGTGAAGACTTCCCTTACCAAATTACACACTGATTCATCACTTAGATTGTACCCTAACAAGCCTTAAAATACCTGCTCTTGGTCATTGTGTGCTGCAATTTGCACAGCAATCCCATTAAATTCAGTGTATTCACAAAGAGAAAAGTGGTTTGAAGCTTGGCAGCACTATGAAATTTCTCCTTGTCTATACTATTTAAATCTACCAAAATAAAAGATATACCAATATAAAATATACCACAAGAAAAGGAACTGACCTAAGTAAGCCACCTCTTTCCAGCTCAAACCCATGTCTTCCTGCCAGTCCTTCAGAACCTGTAGCTTGTTTGTTGCATTAACTTTTGCTACACATCCCAGCTGCATGGCTGACAGTGTTTTTGAACAATCTCTGTCAGAGATGAGTCGAACCTATCGAAATAAAATTAGAGTAAGTTCTACATCCAAAGAAATACAACATGTAAGTTGATTTACTACAACAAAAAAAGTAGTTTTGCTAATAGAAGCTCTCCCAGGCATCAGGAAAGCATTGAATAATTGGTTTTCACAACTCAGAGCAGAAGTGATTAGCATCCAAAACCACACAGAGTCTTGAGGTTCCTTTAGGAAAGTGAAATACCTTTCTGCCCTCCCTGATGCTCAAAAAAAAAAAAAATTGTCTTTTTAAATGCAACACGTACCAAATAAAATACTAAATATCACAGTATGGTGGTGTGGTGACTATCTAGTGCAGTATCATCTAATTAATTCACAGTATGGAACGAGAGAATTCCCAAGAAAGATTTCTGTCATATTTGTAGAAGTAGAACATAAAGTTTTTTTCTTGGCCCCTCTACTTAATAACATGATTTTATTTACAGCAGCATTTCAGAGCATCAAACCAACACTAAACAGACTGAAGCAGCACAGCACATTTATCTCTGGAAGTTCATTCCAAATTTGAAGTTTCAGGAATGATGTACAAGGTAAGCTAAAACCAGAAGATAATTGCAGCAGGGTTTTTAGAAATCTCAGATGTTACTCCTTCAGATTTTCTGTCCGAGATGTAGACAAGCTTATCTTCCCCAATTGCTTTTAGGAATTAAAAACACTAACAAATGCTTGACACTGATTTTAAGTACAGAATGAAGAGAAGTGGAGCACAAGGCAGGATTGTATCAGCAACATATACTAGAAATAAATGAAGTGCAGCACAAAGACCTAGAGGTTTTTAATGAAACATTCCAAGTCAAAGAAGGTATGGAAATGGGCTCCCACAGGCAACAAAATAATGATTACAAGCTTCCCAACCCTTTGGCTTCACAGAAAATGAAGCCGAGGGACTGCTGAAAAACCATCTACTCCATTTCACAGGAGTAGGCTCTGGGGTGACCTAAGTGCAGCCTTCCAGTGCCTGAAGGGAGCCCACAGGAAGGATGGAGGCAAGGGCCTGGAGTGACAAGACAAGGGGCAATGGCTTCACACTGACAGAGAGCAGGGTTAGACTGGATATGAGGAAGAAATTGTTCCCTGTGAGGGTGGGGAGGCCCTGGCACAGGTTGCCCAGAGAAGCTGTGGCTGCCCCTGGATCCCTGGAAGTGTTCCAGGCAAGGCTGGATGGGGCTCTGAGCAACCTGGGATAGCAGAACGTGTCCCTGCTCTGGCAGGGGGGTTGGAACTGGATGATTTTTAAGGTTCAACCCAGGCCATTCTATGATTCTGTGAAATGGAGAAAGATGCTGTAACTACTGCTGCGTGATTGAGAACTTTCTCAAAACTCTTCATTTCCTCTAAGGGTTCTGAGGATAACATTTGTCCCAAGCAATATATTATCCTGCTTGATCTCAAGTACTGTGAGAAAATTCAACTTCTATGCTGCAAGAATACAATTTTTTAGAATCTTTTAATGTGCAGGTTCCATGAGACATGAAGGCTCACACTTCAGAGCAGCACTTACCTGGATTCCTCTCTTCTTCAACAGATCAATGCCAACAATATCTCTGTAATCGTAGGAGACCATTTCCTTGTGATCTTCTGTCACATAAATGCGCCCATTGGTCAGGCATCCATCAACACTGCAAACCAAGAGCTTCACCTCTTTTAGTGGCTCTTTGCCAAAATAGCCAAAGCTAGACAAAGAAATTAGCTTTTTAGGATGGAAGTTTCTGCACATTCCAAAACCCCAAATATTTCCCATACAACTGTAATCTTCAGACAGAAGAATCAACTTTGAAATTCTTCTTTTCTAATGTTTTTTTCTCATCACCATCCCTCTCCAACTGTATTTTCCCTCTTCAAAGAAACAAACAGAAAGATCCAAAGGACAGCTCAGTTATGTCATCCATTTAAAAATTAGGACAAAGGCACAGAAAATATATTGCATTCTCACCCATCATTTCCTTAGAGTAGCTGCAAAGAAAAGGCAGCTGGTGAGATAGAATCAGCTCATGCCCTCTACACAACACTCCCATTCCTGTGCCTCAGTTATTGTGGTGTGGAGCACAGTGATCTGGGGCACCTCAGCTGGGAAAGCCAGAGATGATGCTAACACATTGCTCTGCTGTACAGGGGCTCACACTTTTCACCAAACTGAACTCTAAAGAAAAAACCAAACTACCAAAACCCCACCATATAACAAAGGTAATTCAGTTGATTTCAACAGAGAGAGGAAAAAAAGATGGGCAGAAATAAAGCTGCCCAATTATCTTTGATCTCCATTGCTTACATTCCATACATTATGAATTCACATGACCACTCTTGGAAACAAGCAGCATCAAAGAAATAAGGGAATAAAAAGTGCTTTTACCTCAACACTCTCTGCTCTGCAATAGGCCAGTCAATGTCTATATCAATATCCACACTGTGCTCTGCACGCATTTCATAGTAGGCCATTTTACCACCCTGAAGGAAAAAAAACCCATTGAAATCTTTTACTTGGGTCAACCCAAACACAAAACTCTGCAATTTAGCACCATGCAATGACAGCCAGGTGTCTGGTTACACAGTGGCCACCATGGCTTATATAAAAATGAACCATCAATTATGTTTTTGCCAGTGACACAGAACCATTTGAAGGAACCCTCAGGTTAATAACTATTTCCATTTTACAACTAGAGAAGGTGTGCAAGATGTTATGCATTATAGCAATTACATCACACTAATTTCACTAGATCTTTTAATCAGCAAAACAGTAATACCTTTAGCTTTTTCTTAAGAAGACTATGATTATTATTTGCTTACTGTTACTTAATTACCAATGGAAAAATATCCACCACATCCCAATGTTCTGCATCACTACATTGGGATGTAAACATCCAGGGAAAAAAGGAAAAAAAAAGGGAAAAAGACTGTTAAAAGTTACAGTACAAAATTGGCATAAGATTAAACTGGCTGAAAATACAGATTTACAGATTATGACAAGGCTCTGACACTGCATGAAGCTCAGTTTCAAACCCTTAGTGGCATTAAAATTAATTCTAAGATATTAGAATTAATACTCAGTATTGTATTGGCTTAGGGTTATGGCTATATAACACATTTATTTGCATAAGTTTATTTGCTGTGGAGGATGCTGTTACTGGAACTGCTCTAGCTATAACTAGCCCTGCTAAATTACAAATAATTAGGAAACTGTTCTGAGGTCAAAGTGCTGTTGTTTCACACTGACTGCAGCAGAAATCAAAATACAATATTGAATTCAGAACCTTCTCCAGCAAGAGGAGAAAATGTATTATTCTGAAGAGCATGAAAAACCAGAAGCACTAACCTGCAAGTAGCCTTTCTCAATCAGATGTCTCTTGGCAAAATAAAATGAGCCATTTTCATAGAGCTCCCCAGGCCAGTCCTGCCTCCGGTACCGCTTTGCTGGATTCAGGTTTTGGGGTTCTGTCATCTTGTTTTCTATTAACAGAGGAAAAAAAAAAAGATAAAATAAGCTTTACAGAATTCCTGTTCAGGGTCACTTAACTTCCTAAATAACTTTCTGTTGAAAAATTAAGGGCATAATTCAATCACCAACTTCTCTCATTACTGCCTTTTGTTGCTCAACTTTATAAAGAACCCCAGACTGGTTTGGGTTGGAAGGGACCTTAAAGATGATCCAATTCCAACCCCTTGCCATGGGCAGGGACACCTTCCACTATCCCAGGCTGCTCAGAGCTCCATCCAACCCGGCCTGAAACACTCCCAGGGATGCAGAATCCACAGTTTCTCTGGGGAATCACCGAATTGCTTCTCTCTCTTGGAACTCTGGATAAACTGGAAGACTACTCTGTATGCCTAGCAGTGGAAAAGGGAATTTTTCATTGCAACTTTGGAAAAAACCCCAAACCAAGCAAAAAAAAAAAATCAACAACAACCCAAGAGGTTATTTGCTCTAAAACTGGTTACTACAAGGAATAGGGGGGACAGTCTTGCAGACTGTCCTTGCCAATGTGAAACAAATACTATTGCTGTACTCCATCTCCTAGTGCACACAGGAATGCCTGAATGCACTCTGATACCTGAAAGGACCAGCCTGAAATCTGGAAGGTGAAAAAAGAGCATATGTGATTAAATTTTGCCTGTCAAAACATCTTGGCACTTCCCCAAAATACATCCTATTTAAGGATATTATGTTAACTCTTCATAAGTGGTTTAATCCATGTCCACAAATAAACCAACAGCTGTCTGCACAAATACCATCCCAAAAGATCCCATATTACTACCAATGACAGTTGTACATATATCAGAAACTGAACCAGGGACCAGAGGCTTTTGTCCTTAAGCCCCTTCAATCCAGATGCACAAAGCAGCCAAAATCCACCAGGTTTCATGACCCAGTAACCACGAGAAAGTTAGAGGGCATTCTCAAACACCCAAAACATCCTGGGGCTTCAGTAGATATACACACACCTTGTGTTTCATAACCAACTCAAGCTTTGTGCTCACTGAAGTAAACATCTCCAGTCAGAGACAGACACCTTTCTCTTTCAGGGTCTATTAGTATTAAACCTGAATGTAGAAGGAGCACCAGACCTACACAGTAAAAAAAAACCCAATAAATTCTCTTAACTTAATCAGTATTCCAAAGCTGTATGGAAAAATAAAAAGAAGGAAAACCACTGTATAATGCTGCTGTGAGTCACTGTCCCCTGAAACACCACACTCCTGAAAGGCCATTTGCATTCATCCTTAAGCTGCTCATATTGGCACAATGTTCTCCTCAGCCCTTGCAGCTGAATGATTCCTTCTCTCTCACCACATTAAAGACATTTGGATGTCATTTTACGCTGGAGAATTACTTGCTCTTTTAGGTAGGCCTCAAGGCTTTCTTATTTCACAAACTGCCTATGGCACCAATAACTTCAGGAAGCCACACGACACATCCACATGAGATTTTTTTCTTTCATGTTTGTCCCTTTCAGCATCTCAAGATGTGCATGGGGCTTCCTAAACTGCAATCCACAGAAACCTGAAATTGCCACCCATGCTTTTGATACTCCTCTTATATTGCACAAACAGTGTCATTTATTTCTCTTCTAATGAGGAACAATGACAATGTTCAAGTGTTTATTCTAAACAAAGGCTTAACTTTTATTCCAACTTGTCTCTCAGATCAAGCCTCATTTATTACAAGTGCTCTTTTACAGCATGACGCTTTCTAAACTCACCAAAAAAAAAATTCATCTGAAGCAATTTATATCTCAACAGAATAACTGTAATGTCTGAGTACCTTTCATTTTAAAAAAAAAACCCCAACAATACCCCAGTGTGACAGTACCTGAAATAACAATTTTTAAAAAACGAAGAAAACATTTCTGCTTTAACCACAGAAACAAAACCAGTAATGTGTGGAATAGTTCTTTGTACAAGGACAAAAGGTGCTGTATAGCTAAACCAAGGTACAATCTTTATTTGTAAAATTTCAGTCTTTGGTCATCTTGGCCACTGTAGCTGAGAGGCATATTTTCTCTGGGAAAAACCAGTCATATTCTGGATGAGCTAACCAACATGAGTTCAGCCCTCATGACTCACAGGCAGTCTGCAATGTGACATAAGTCAGCAGTCAAATTATCAGGATGAAACAAAGCCTAAGTCCCCAGGCCAAGAGGCTGTCATCCCATCCTCACCGAGATTTCACCTCACAATTTTGGTCATTTGTCCGCTACTGCATAGCAAGAACAAACAATTTTCTAGTTAGGACCTCAGTGTCATGACTGAATACACATGAATACCCACTAGGAAGAAGTTAACATATAAGGTTTTTTGGAGCTGCATTTTCAGCCTAGACAAGCTAATATAATTTTAATTTCTACAAAACAATTACACAGGGGCTGAGCAATGCTTGGTAATATCAAGACAGCAGTGCTTGGCAGGAATTTCTAAGCCATGTCACACCTCTCACAGAACTCAGTCCATGCCTCAGACATCACCTCCTAAAATACCATGGGTACGAAAAGCAGGCATTTGAAAAAAATAAAAAATTAAGTACAACTGGAACCAGAAACACCTAAATATTACCTCCTTTCTTTACCTCACTCCATCTGAATTGATGCCGCCTCACAACAGAGAAGACAGAATCAAATCCCTCCTTCTGGATCAGATCTGCCACTTTTATGAGGTCACTGGGATGTAAACAGGGAGATGTTGCTTGAATATTTCCTACAATATCAACCTCTAAAGAAAAACAGAGACATTTATGAAACAGTTCATGTTTTTAGTAACACAACTGCAAAGTGTGGTATGAGTGTAGGTACCACACACCAAAAAAAAACCAAGAGGAAAATCTTTCTAGCTTTTATTTGCTCAATGCTTTACTTATTTTTCTAAATACTATGAGCATCATCCCTCTGGGGCTATGATATAAAAGCTCAGCATATTTCAGCCCTGATTTACCATGATGATGATTGAGAAACTCTGTGATGGCTTCTAGAGAAGTTGAGGAGTCTTGAGAGACTTCAGGGCTCCTGCGATGGACCTGAGCACCAAACTGCTTCGCGACCTTCTCGATCTCATCATGGTCTGTGGAAACCCATATGCTGTTGGCAGACAGTGACAGAAATTAATCTAAAGAATAAATCCCATCATTGTTGACTTGCCTGTTGTAATTTAACCTGAACAAAACCCCGGCTTATTTATGTCTGTACTACACCTTGCAATGAAAGGAACTTGTTCTTGTATTTGTGTTAATAAAACTACCCCAGTCAGTCCAACAAGCAGCTTTGAACAATGGGGATAAAACATGCACATTCACTAAAATCTGAATCTTAAGTTGCATTCCATACAGGAACCTTAAGCAACATAAAATTTAAAAGTGTTATCAGAAGAATCCAGTGTCAGCATACAGAATTTGTTAACAGAACAATGAACAGGGAATGGGTTGGATGTGGCATTCAGAATCATGTAAGAGTTTAGTTTACAACAAGTTAAACTGCCACAAAGTTGAAAGATTAGCTTATGCTGCAAGTGTGTTAAAATGTGTTAACTGGGCTCCATACAATCCCAGAGAAGGAGCTGTTCAAGTTTCCTATGTTTGGCACAGAAAACTTCCAGCACTGGTAAAGCAAGATTGTGATTGTTCAGGGAAAACAAACATTTACAAAAGGAAGGGCTGATTCTGAGTACCATGTGATGACAAACACCGAGCAACTGTGAAGCCATTGCTGTCATCGTTGTGACAAAAAAGCATGTGACGTGTAAAAACAAAAGCTATGAAAAGTCACCCTTCCTCTCTCAGCAATGCACTGTCCACAGCAAATGGTGCTGCAGTTGCATTTCTTCCCCCAAAGACACTGTGGCATTATCAGAAGAAAAATATGTGTGACAGCGACAGCAATGTCAAGTCACACCCACGAGACCAAACACACAAGAGGTGTGTTTCTATAAACTGCTTTGGGATGGTGAACTTAAATACACACTCCCCATTCAACTAACAGAGTTTTGTTGTGTAACAGGTGCCCTGCTGCACACATGTTCCAAAGGTGACCAGGTAAACCACTGCACCTGCCATGCCCCAAAGTCAGGCTGCACAACCCTGACTGACTTCCTGTTGGGAAAATTCAGATGCCAAACAGAAGCCACAGCAGGCCATAAAGCAATACAGATTCACCACCCTTAGGAAATTATCAGTAACTTCGGTCAGAAGTGTTCTTGTCTGTTACTTTATTAAAAATAAAACAGAATGCTGCATCCTCTACTTTTCAGATACAGCAAGAAAGGTTTTCCAGGCTAGATAATGATACAGCAGCTATGAGATACAGACTGCTCTGGATCTAGCTGGGCTGCATTTCCACTTGACTTGCTCTGAGCATTACGCAGCAGGCTTGCACTGGGAACCTGCCCCTAAGTGTGCTACACACTAAGCACATCCTAACCATGGTTTTAACTATCAGCAAATGTGTAGAAAATCCTCAGTCTTGCTCCCACAGAAAAATCTGTAATGCCCATATTCTCAACACCAACAACACACTTGTTTCTATCTAGCTCTCATTATTGCTACAGAAGTTTCAGGCACTTGGCCACAAACTGAGCTTCTCTTCTGAGTCACATGGGCACACAAGATTATTTCCTTCCACTTGACATTTGAGTGAGAATGCTTCTGATGTGCTGTGTCCAGCTGTGGGCTCCCTGATACCAGATAGGAAAACGGGAGCAAGCCCAGTGGGAGCCAGCACAATAACTGGGCCTGGGAGCAGACATATGCCAGGAGATGCTGAGAGACATCTCAGCAAGGAGGCAACTTCACTGCTGTCTTCACTGCTGGGCAGGTAGAGAGAAAATAAGGAAGCTTTTTCTGGGTGAGTGCAGTAAAAGGAACATAAGGGCTGTGGGGTCTCCATCCTCGGAGATCCCAAACTCAGTGCACACAGTCCTGAGCACCAAGATGTCCACAAACCAAAGTCATCCTGTGCTTCAGCAGTTCACGGGAGATCATCGCCAGCCTGGCAGTTCCATTTAATGCAGATGTCTCAATGAAGTAAAACCATCAATGTTTGCTGGTAAACATTACCAGCTAGTGGCCACTCAACCACGCATCAGAACAACTTTAATGTCAGTAATGTGTTATAAGACTTTAACTCCTTCATTCCGCTGCTGCTCACCCTCAGCAGGAAGGGACAGCTGAATTCTTGACAGAATGCTCGCCTTGCCTGACCCTTAACCTGGTGCCACAGTAACTGCACCCCTTGTCTTAAGTGAGGATCTCCTCCAACACTCCTGCCTCACTGGCGGAGCCACAGCATGGGTCAGGCTGGAAGGGACCACAGCGGGTCACCTGGTCCCACCTCCCCGCTCCAGCAGGGTCACCTGGAGCAGGTTGCACAGGATTCCATCCAGGCAGCTTTTGAGTATCTCCACCGAGGGAGACTCCACACCCTCTCAGGGCAGCCTATTCCAGTAAAGAAGTTCTTCCTCATGTCCAGGTGGAACTTCCTGGGCATCAGTTCCTGACGTTTCTCCTGTCGCATTGTTGGGCTCCACGGAGCAGAGCCCTCCCTGCAGACACTGACAGACACCGCTAAGACCCTCCTGACGAAGCGGCAGCTTGCCCCAGCCCCTCCCTACGCCAGGGTCCCCCGGGACCTCCATCCCGAACCAGAACCGCCCGGCACCCCCCTCCCCAACCAGAACCCCCCAGGGGAAGGGCAGGCGGAGGGGGATCCGGCGCATGCGCACCTGTGGAAAACGCCGGCGTCGATGGCGGCGCGCAGCACCCAGCCGATAAGCGGCACTCCCGCCAGCAGCTTGATGTTCTTCAGCGGGATCCCCTTGCTGCCGCCCCGCGCCAGCACCAGCGCGGCCAGGTGGGGCTGCGGCCGCCCTTCGCCCGCATCCATGGCCGTGTCTGTATCCGTATCCGTGTCCCCGTTCCTGTCCCGCTCCGGTGCTCTCTCGCCGCGCCCTGCCACGCGCGCGGACCGCCCCGCCGGGGCATGCCGGGAAATGTAGTCCCGCGCTGCCGCGCATTCGTGTGGGGAGCGGAGCGGGGAGACAGCGGGGGACACCGGGGGACCCGCGGTTTGGGGGGGATTGAGGGGCGTTTCGGGGCATCGTCTGCCCTTTGGTGAGGAAAGGGTGCTCTTTTGGCACAAGGTGCCCCACAAAGCCCGGTCTACCTGCTTTCACGGCTGGCTGGCTGAATGGCTGGATGGACGGACCTCAGCGGTGTGAATCTCTTTAATGTAGAGAAGCCTGAGAGGGAATCTCATTAATGCATGTAAATAGCTCAAAGGGTGCCAGGAGGTTGGTGCCGGGCTCTTTCCAGTGACAGGACGAGGAGCAATGGCCATAAACTAAACACAAGAAGCTCAGGATGAGGATGAACTTCTGTACACTGAGGGTGGCAGAGTCCTGGAGCACCTCCCTCTCTGGGGACATTCCAACCTCACCTGGACACGCTCCTGTGTCACCTGCTCCAGGTGGCCCTGCCTGGGCAGGGGGTTGGACAGGGTGATCTCCAGAGGTCACCCTGATAATTCCGTGGTTCTGCAGTTCTTTGTGGACGTTAGCAGGCCGTGGCTGCCATCCCTGTGGGCACACAGGCCGTGGCTGTAAGGGCGGTGGGCTCATCCCGTGGGGCCCCGGCCGCCGGGAGCTGAGCGCGCTGCCCGAGCCCAAGCACCGCGACAAACAATTCCGGAGGTTTCTTCCGTCCCCAAATTCCAGGGGTTTCTCCAGCGTCGTTCTCCTGAGCATCTCCTGAGCGTCTCCCTCCTGAGCAGCCCCGGCAGAGGGCAGAGCAGCCACACGGAGCCTCGTGGTGGGAAGGGGGGCTGGAACGCGCTCCTCGCTTCTTTCCACTTCCTAAAAATGTATTGAAGCATAAGAACACAAAATGTTGCTATTCCAACTGTCTTGCAGAAACCTAATGGGCAGAACAAAGTAATCAAGTGCTGACAAAATTTGGGGTTTAATATAGTTTAGAAAATGGAAAGTAGAGGCTGTTGAAGAAATCACAAAGTTACTCCTGGATACTCAGGGTCTCAGTCCTGTGTCAGTCTGTAGTGAAAATGTGCCACATGTGGGTCACTGATGTGCTCTGCTTATTCAAGATGTGTTGTGGAACAGAAGGACCTTATCTATCACTGCTAAGCGAAACATTCCCGCTTACATTCATCTGTAGACAGACATTTAAAAAAAATAATCATATTGGGGGGTTGTTTTATTTTCTGAAGCATTCCAAGAGACCCAGCAGAGATAGAGAGCTTGCTCTTCTACTCTGCAGATCAAGGCAGCACCTTTCAGGCCTTTATTTTTTAATAAGATGAAATTAGTAGCCGTAAGGTTCTGAGGAGTGTGATTCCTGCAGGTTACTTTCCATCTGCTTACTTTAATTTTTTTTTTTTTTTTAACTCTAGGATTTTAAACCTTTGCCACTGCCAAGCTCCCACATGTTTGGCACTATGCTTCTGTCAGAATTTGCTGTTCCCACAACAGACCCAAGTTCATTATGGCTGGAAAATACCTCCAAGATCATCGAGTCCAAACTTTGACTGAACAGCACCACATCAATGAGACCATGGCACTAAGTGCCACATCCAGTGGTTTCTTGGCTCCACCACCTCCCTGCATAGCCCATTCCAATGCTTGACCACAGTGAGGAAATTAAAACCGCCTGTAATTTGGTTCACCACATGGTGAAAATTTTATGATTTATCAATAATAATACTTCAGCTACATAATACAGTTCAGTACCCTTCTCACTAGCAATATCCCAAGCAGGGAGCTGAGTCTGAGTTCAACTTTCAGTTACAGAGAAAAGAAATGGCTTTAGGACATCTGGCACATATCAAGATGCCATACTAGATGGGGTTCAGCTAGTAAGGATTTTTTTACAGGTCTGTGAATAATAAAACGATTTAATTAAAATGATTTAATTTCTTTTTCTCTTCATATCAAAAGGCAATCTTTCACTCTTAGGGCTGAAACGCAACGCTCAAATGCTCAAGATGCTCAAACAAGCATCTTAAATGCTTCTGTCCTTTTTCATAGACATGTATGTAACCCAGTCCTAAAGTCTATCAGTAATGTTAACTGGATAACCTGCCCAGGCAATATAGAGATTTGTGTGATAGCAAAGATTTTCCTAATCTTTACTAAATCTTCTTTTCTGTAATATGAGTCCATTCATTCCTGTCTTATCCAAAACAGATCTGGAGATTAGATTATTTCTTCAGCAGGCATGTGCCTGTTTGAAAACAGGCCCCATCTCAGCTCAGACTTTTCAGGATCAGACCCGTGAGTTCAGTCTTTCTCGTGGTTCAGATCTTCCAGACTTCCCATCATCACCATTATTCTCCTCTGGGCTGCTTATAATGTAGTGCTCAGAATTAAACGGGATATTGCAAGGGAGTGAAGCAGGAGGATTACTGCTTCACATACCTCATTCATACACCTCTATAATTTACCTTTTCTTGTGCAATATTGACATAATTCAGCCAGTGGCTTGCTTTGACCTAAGGTTTGTTTCTGCAAGAGCTGGGACATAGCCAGATACTTCCAAACCTCTGCCTCTGCCCCAAGGCAGTTTCCTGCAGTCATTCCTACAGCAACCAGACCTGTCCCCACGTTAAAATAATTCAATGAAAACCACATTCCTGTAGTTTATTTAAGTGAAAGCTATTAAGAGTTTCACTGAGCTTGTTATATAGGACATCTACTCAATCTCTTCCTAGCCACAGGCCTGGGTTTGTAGGTTGAAATTATACTGGTTTGACTCGTTCTCTGTAAAATTTTATTGACTGCTATTAATTGTTTTATTTTATGTGCTCATCAAAACCTTTTGATTATTTATTCCAGCATTTTTTTCCAGGATCCAGTGTTTGACTAATGGTTCAAATGCATCTGTATCAATATTTTAGTTCAGCTCAGTAGTGCATTTCCAAACTGAGTCTCCAGCTACCTAAGCTGTTGCTGTGTGACACTACTTGCCAGAACAGACAGAGGGGATGATCCCCAGGCTCTTCCTTTCTCCCTGTTTTTAACACAGGGAGCATTTTGTGCTTTCTGGTCTCAGTAACTCTGCCTGGTTCAGAGGGTTCATCAGCCACCTGCTCCAGTATCCAAGGATGAAACTAGGCTCTGAGCACACATTACTCACCTAAATACATTCGAACTCCTTTCTGTGTGTTTGTACTGACATCTTGCTCCTGGAGGGACTGTGTGGGTCACAGCACTCAGGGAGATAGGAACATTTGCTATTCTAATAATAGAGAAGTGGAGAACAGAACAAAGGTTATAATGTTTTCCACATCTTTGGAACATGTACCCTGGTTTAGGGAATCATGAAATGGGCCTGCAGGCACAGGTTTCCCAGTGTGGAGGGAGGGGTTTCAGCTGCCCCATCACCACCAGCCAGTGCAGCACTCATTCCCACATCCCATGGTGTGGACGAGGTCTTGGAACTGCATGGGTTCCCTTCCCCCCACTAATATCCCCATCCTGTCATTCCTGACTGTCCCTGAACATGAAGAGCCAAACTGGATCATTTCAAGGAAATGCTGGTATAGAAGTAGAATTAGTGGGAATAAATTCTATTTAAAAAATATGTTCCATGCCATATGACTCCATTGGGAATAGTAAAATCTGCGAGTTTCCTTTCTGGCCATCACTCAGTTGCTATAAACTATCAGATTATTGTTTCTCTGAAGAAAGAAGTCCATTCATTCCTGTCCTTTCGTAAGAGAAAATGGACACACCCAGAGGTGTTCAGTAGGTGTGTGCTGAGGTGTTAATGCTCAGAGGTTGTAACCTACTACCAGGGAGCACATCATGGAACTTAGCTGATTAATTAGGGAAATTTTCTGCAGTGTGTAGCTGTTATTAACATGTATCAGGCATGGCTGGACAAGAAACCTCTCAGTAATGGTGGCTTTCACACCAACACCCTCTGAACTGCCTGGCATGAGATCAGCCCTGCCCTTCCAAATTGCCAGTCTTGAGATCTGCGCTGCCCTTTCTGACACCCACACTTTGTATTGTGAAAAGACAGGAGAAGCATGTCACAGATGTTCTCTGAAGCTCACTCTGGAGTGTTGTGGAGTGTGGGTCAAAGCCAAATGCATTAAAAACCAGTGGTCAAACTGCTGTTGGCTCAGCTGGGTCTGGGCATGTGTGCATGGAGTCTAATTTTATGCTCCATAAGTGCAGGTGGCCCCAATTGCAGAGTCCTGTCTTTTCCTAGGACATATCTAATTTAATGAATACTATGGAACCGGGTAAGAAAGGCTCAATGGAAGCATGTAGTGGGAAGTTCTGGGATAAACTTTCTGGGTGAACTGGAATATGCTCTTTCTGGGCCTCTCTGCAGCAACAGAAAGTTCAGAATTCCGAATCTCCTTTCCTAAACCATGGGTAGCTCCAGTGAAATCCATGGAGCTGGCTGGAGTCACACCAGTGTAAAGGAAACAGGGAATGGGCCTGGTAAAATCTATCAAATTATCCATTCCTGTTATGGGAAGCTTTGTGCAAGTCTTGGGCTAATACTGTTTGTCCATACATGAGAGTTGGGTGAATAAATGTTACCATGTTTATAAAAAAGGCCAAGGAAGTGTTCAAGGGTCTGAAATTTCTTAAAAACAGGCAGGAAGGAATATGATTGCTCAGAGTTTACACTTGACCTAGTGTATTTCTTGGACTTTCTGCAGAAATGAAATAGTGCAAACTACTTTGCTGCAGATTGAAATGCACTGTTTAATTCAGTGCCTGCTGGACGGACTGTGTTCCTTTTGGCAATCTCATGGACACAGAAGAAATCAGAATTGAAATATAAATATTTAAGAGTAATTTCAAACTGCTGAAATAATAATTATTAATATTATTGTTATTACCAAGACTGTTGCACTATTTGACAATTAGTGCAGACATTAGCTGCCTGGATATAAAATAATTATTAATTTTTGCAGTAACAACACTGTTTTATTATTACTATAAAAGGATCCAAACACCTTGGTAAATGAAGTCAATATTGCAGACATTTATGCTTACACATAATTTTTGATACCATGACTTAGATTCATCCTGCATAAATCCAGGTGTCCAAATGAGGCAATGAGCTGGAAGCCTGAATACCTCAGGTTCTTTGTACAGCCAAAGTTTATAGTTCACATATCCTTCAGAAAGTACCTATAGAGAACATTTGAAAGCAACTTAACTTCGGATTGCCCTCAGAGAGGGGACATCAACAACTTTCCCCAGCTGGAAAGTTAGTTTTAACAGGGCTAGGTATCCCAAAATACTCAGCTTTTTCAGGTGACAGATTAGTTTATCCTGATTACACAGACATGGTTGAGCTTTTACCCAGATCTGCAAGCAGAAAGTTTTCCCCCGAGTTTGGACTTGCAAATATCTTTATTACTTTGATTGTTTTTGTTTTTAATTTTCTTTAGCAGTGTGATTTAATCTTGAGCCTCCCTAAAACCTTCAAAAATTCCCTCCTACTTAAGGATCTTAGTACAGGAATGATGTTTTCTTTCTGTAGTTCATGGCTTTTCACTCTTTTTATTCCAACTTGTGTGTATCTTCTTACAGTGTCGGGGAATTTCATGGTTCAGCATTTTGTGGGTGTTTTTTCTCTCTCCCTCTCTCTCTCTTTTTTTTTTTTTAAAGTAAATCTCTATCACATGCATGAACAAATGATTTTGTTTTTCTAGCCTATTGTTCTTATAGCTTTTCTCCATCAACCAGCCTAAAGGATTCTAAATCACCCCCACAGCGGGGGGAAAAAAAAAAAGGTTGTTAACAGCTGGTAAAGCAAAAAATCCTGCCTGGTCTTCCTTCTTATAATGAAACTGTGAAGAACTATGGAGGGAAATGAAGCTCTTTAAGTAGAAACTGAGAGGGGAACTCATATTTACTGTCACACAAGTAAAAGATTTTTGCAAGAAAAAATCTTTATCATGTCAATGGCTGGTTTAGGACAAGTTACAAGCATGAGTTGCATCATGGCATATTCAGGCCAGCTGTTAGAAATGCTAAGGGTGAAGACATCAAGGGACATGGAAATATTAAAAAAAAAGGAAAATTCAATGTAATAAAATTTTAGAGAAAGAGAACTTTTTGCCTATTTGTAAAATCTCTGTATAAGTTCGCATTAACATTTCCTCAAATATTTCACTCACTCACAGTCCCATATCACAGTTGCAAGCATCCACGTGTGCCTCCCCAGCAAGGATCGCTTGTGTGCAACACAGATAGCAAAGGACACTGTCTGCCATGTGTTCATCACTTCTCTGGCATTATTCTTGATTGACAGTGATTGGGTTTTTGATGGATCTTTGATAACCTTTAGGAGTCAGAGTTTGTTATAGGGCAGTCTGTTGTTTTGGGTTCTTGCTTACTTCAGCCTTCATAAACCTTTGGAAAAGTTGCTGATTTTGCCCATTTTTGCTTGTTTGTTTGAAATTTATATCTGTTTTTCCAACGGGCCAATGGGGGAACAAAAGGCTGCAGCCTTGTTGCCATGCTGTTGTGAGGATGCCGGAGCATCTTCTGCTGTGAAGTCATCTTGTCCTGTGGGCTTCAGTGCAGGCCTTTTGGGCTTGCCCTAAACATCCCATGACTCAATTTTACTGCTGAGAACAATGTTCTGGGAACAGTGTCAAGGGAATGGTGTTCTTCATTACCAGCACAGGTTATTCTTTTTCCCCTTGTTCTGCTTTCTCATCTGCTCCTTTCACATATGTGCATTTCCATTCATCCTGTGTTCATAACACTCTTAATATATTTGTTACAAATCTCTGCCACTTTAGCAGCCAGCTCACTCATTTTATCTGTGCACTGGGTCATTAAACTGGCTGAGTGCATAAACATCCTCAATCTGCTGCTGCAGTTTGCCCACAATATATGTCAAAACTATTTATGAAATGCATGTTTATTTTACACATTAACAAATTCTTTCACTTGAAGCACAGGAATGTGTATATAGTACCTCGTTTTTCCCTGACACTGAACATCCCTGGCTGCTGCTAATGGTTTTGGTCTGCCAAGTGCAAGGCTTTGTGTGTTGCTTCTGGGTAGGAGACAGATCCACAATTTGAAATTGTGGCCTAATCAGAACAGAGCTTTATTTGTGCCTAGTCTAAAGCCATTTATACCTCTGTCTGTCAAAAGCAGTAGGTTTAATTATAGATTCATGCAGCCCATAGTCTGCTATGCCTTCTGAAACTGCTGCTTTAGCACAGCCTGGTATAACCCTGAGTAACTCAGGATTAGCAACCCAAAGCAGTGTTCATGTGTCATTTTGGCAGCTGGTGGGACCAGTACCATCTAGTGCCATTATGATAGCAGCATTAACACCATGTGGCACAGCAGCAAGTAATAATCAACTGAGAGAATCATCATCAGAAGTCCAATGAAGTACCCTTCTTACTCTAACAGTGATGTCGAAATGTGTCCACAGAGAACTCAGCAAAATCACTATTTTTACTGTAGACAGATTTCCAGACAGTTATCTAGGATTGTTGCACAAGGAATAGCTTCTGCAGATGCCATTATGCTATTACTGCTTGCAGTTTCTAATTACTGTATTTTTTGCTTCTTTTATGCCTAAGCTGAGTTGGAATTCCTATTCTTACAGGTCTAGAGCAGTGGTCGTTTCCCTTTAAGTGAAATTAATCCCTTGTTCATGCATGTTACTCCTCTTCCTTTCAAAGTGTGTCTTCCCTCCCTGTGTCTAGGCCCCAAGCTGAACGGGAAACAAATAAATGAAGAGTTGTTGTTTGGCCCAGTTCCTGTTTGCAGTCTCATGGCTGGCCGGTCACCCACGGAGCGGGCCCGGGATGGAATCACATGCACAGGCCAAGCATAAATTTGCAGGGTTGGATAAATAATCCTCTTCATAATTTCTCTATGAGCATGTGAGTTGTAGAAGGCTGTACAAAAGATCAGGCAGGGATCAGGGGGTTCTGATCCCACCTTTGTAATTCAGGCTGTTGGGAAATCCACTTCCCATTCCTCGTGGCTTGCACAATGGCTGGTGGAGCCAGAGAGTTCCCGGGGCTCTCGTGCCCCTGTGGGCCTGGCTGTCTTCTCAGACATTTTGTGTCACATTTCCTCAGGGTCACTTGCCTCAACACAGCTGCTGAGAGCGTTGCAGAGCTCAGGTCTGCACGTACAGCCTTCCTGTGTCACTACCATGGAAAGTTTTGGAAGATGGTTCCCACAGTCCAACTCACCAGTGAGCAAATGCGCCCACATGCCACATTTCACTTGTAATTGCTGCTGGGAAAGCAAGTAATTGAATATGTATTTCTAGACCCACACAGCCATAGGACATCTGTGATAAATTTTGATTTTTCATTAAGTTAACCCTACCCAAAAGCAGTACTGTTCTGATTGTGGAGTAAGTAATTGGTTTAATATTTTAATGAAGACACAGAACATTCAAAATATCTGTACTATAAAATGATTTTATAGTTGGTTTTGGTTTTAAGCTGTTTCAGTCATGCAATTTTGATTGATTTAAGTCTGATTTGTGGTGATCAGCTTCAATCATGCAATTTTGATTGAAGTACCTCCTGAGGGGAAACAGGGAGCTGAGGTGACCATTTGCACCAAGAGGTGACTAAAAGGACATGGGGTGACTCATGTACCCTGGATTTTTTCCTTGCTAAGTCTTGGAAAATAGTGGGACATAGAAAGCTCTACTTTTTAGAGACAGACATTATCTAGTCATTTTATCATCTTCCATATTATGATACCCTTATCCTTGCCTTTGCAAGGTTTTTTGTCATTTTTCAAAATGAAACCAGTCCAGGAGGTTTTGGTAATGGGGGACTCAAACCTCAATCTGTCCTCCTATGTAACCTCAAATCATACTCTAAACCACAATCAGACATCCTAGCTCTGCCTTGTCTCTAAGGAAAGGACTCCTGGAAAATACAAGTGAGTATTGACAGTACAGCACTTGCAAAGACCTGTACCATGAATGGTGCCAATTAGATCTCTTGCCTGTCAGAGTGTTTGAAATGCATTACATCTCCTTTAGCCCTCACCAACTGTGAAAACTACCTTAAATATATGTCTTTGACATGGAAATATGTATTTTTATTAGGTTAGCTTAGATGTACTGAGGCAGAAAGTGCAGGTAGTTTCAAGGGGATGCTGTTCTGGAGCCAGAGCTCTTCCTGGCACTGACCATGGCCACACTGACCATGGCCACGCTGACCACAAGCACACAATGATTCCATCAATCATTTCTGTCTCCAGGTTAAATTGCAGGCTGATTTTCCTCCTGTTTGTGTTCCTATTTCCCCTCATCAAGTACTCCATGAGCTCAAACCAGTAATTTTCTGTCTTTATTGATGCGTTTCTTAAAGCTCAGGAGGAATGACACCCGTTGGTTTGAAAACAAGAGTTTTTAGTAGGGAGGAGGAACTTCCCCCTGTGTCACTCTTCCCACAGCTCCTTACGTAGATAGAAGATGCCTGGATGCTGGTGCACCTTGTTCAGGTACCAGTGTTGAATGCTTCAAACTGAGGGTGAAAAGGAGGTTGTTTCAAAATTGTAGTGTCACTTTTACTGGTGATACCTGATAGCAAAACACAGAATGTTTTGATAAGACAACTGTTCCACCCTTGTAAATTTTCTTGGTGAAAGCTGAAATGCTTTTTTTGCGGGGAAGAAAGCTTTCTAAACAAGAATCTTGTTTTCTACTGATCAAAGTGTCTCCAGAAATTGTGGTAAATCAGATAGCATTTCAGCTTGTTTTATTTCTCAGGATCCCATTTTATTGGGTTCCCTAGACATCATAAAAGGTTTTAATACATTGAGTAACTGCATCCCTCCATATATTCCCCATCTTCTATTACTTCAATTAATATCTCTCTCTTTAGGTCTGGAAGTTTCCTCAGGGATTCAGGAATCTGCATCTCCTCCCAGCCTCAGTAGGAGCACCGTTAGCACTGCTTCTTAAGAAGACAAGTTAAAATTTTCAAAATATGGGGCCTAGGATTTTGCATTTTGAAAATGCTGAAACAAATGTCATAGGAAAGAGAAAGAGAAATTTTTCACGTGTAAGACTTTCAGTGCTATCATAATTTTCATCTCAACAAATACGAGGTACTATGGACCCTAAAAGTGTCCATAATAAGATTTAAAAATAAGATTTTCCAATTTCTTGCTCTGCGTTTTGCTTCTAAAAGGAGGGAGGAAATAAAAGAGGGAGAAATAGGTAGAAATAGGAAAAAATACTGTATTTTTGTAAGCAAAAAGTAAATACATTACAGAAATACTTTGCTTTTTTGTTTTTTAAATGAGTAAGACAGAATGGCAAAAGCTGTTCAAAATAAAATTCCAACCAATTCTGCTAGTTTTGGTTTTCCTATCAACTAGCTTTGAACCAGTTTAATTAAACACCAGCTACCTGGGCTGACTGGTGATTTAGCCAAATATCCAGTTCAGATGAAGCCGCAACGGGTCTGCTCAGTGAAGGTAAGCAGGATGTGCAGCTGTATTTTCTCTGAAAGACACAAATATTCTCAGAGACATCCTCTAAAGCATCTCTCCTTTCTTTTTCTCACAGTTTCTTTCTCAGTTGTGTGGAACAATGTGAATCAAAATATCATTAGCTACTTTTTTCCAACAGCATGGTTTTGCCATAGCAACAGATAAAGTGAGTTTGTTGTGGTTTTTTTAGTCTAAAAGAAAGAGTGCACACTCACATCGGCTGCTCGGGGCACCCTACAATGTATGAAATGAGTATTGGACGTATGAACTTGTACTTCCATCTAGGATTTTCTGAAGAGGGAACGGGGAGTTTGACCTCCTGAAAGCCTCATTTAATCAGTTCAGGCACAACATGTCATATGTGTATGATTCTTACCACTAGTGGCTGTTGCCTTATGGTTCCAATTTAAACCCAGTTACATTCGACTGCTCTCAGACATCCCTCAGCCCCATCTCGCAGTTAGTTGCTGCAAGTTGTCCAACAGAATCTGTCTCATTGTAGATAAAACCCCGTAATTTTAAACAACTGCTGGATGATGATGCATCTATGGACCAGATTTCGATCTGGGTTGTACAGATGAGGTTCATTTTTAATTGCAGCTAGAGTGACAATGCTTAACACGTTACACACAGCAATGCACATAGACCAGCGGGGTCTTCCTGTGATAATTCATCCTGAGGGATGAATTACTTCATCAGAATAGCTGAGTGCAGCCTATTTACATACCAATTCACTAAGTGAAGATTTGGCTAGGGTGGTTCTGGTCGTATTATTTTAGTGGTGTCCAGATTGCCTCAGTGTGCCAGTATTTCATACGCAAAAACGCAAAATAACCCATTGGGCCACTCGAAATGAGATGGTGCTGCTCTTGGCTGCTACAGGGACAAGATGTAAAACAGAGAGTGAACAATGATGAAAGTCTGTTTAATTCCCTTTTACATTTCTCAGACCTTTTGCTTTATTACAGCAAATCTGATGTAAATGTCCCTGAAGTCACATTGATAAATCTTATGCTGTCTGCCAAGAGTCTGCCTGGAAGCATTGGGCACTTCAGGGAGGTGTTTTGCTACTACTGTTCTACAGGAACTGCTGTTTTCACCTCAAAGGCTGTTTAATTTTCTGTAATTTCTGTACCATATGGTATTGCTGTTTTCTTGGACCTGGACCAGTTGTGTTGTAACAATTTCTCCCATTTTTTCTTTACTTCTATGAACCCATTCACCCTTTTACCCTTTAACCACACTGTCAGACTGGTGTCACAGGCTTGTGATGAGTGTTACAGAAATACCTTAGATATACCCTACCCAGGAGTTTCAGAAAGTGTTTTGGGAGAGTCTGTGGGTGCAACATTCCTTGTGACATAAAGTTTCTGCAGTGTGCTGATTACTGGATAATTTATGAAGTTTTAATTTGTTTTCAGATTTGTTTTCTGCTAAGACACTGCCTTCCACTGCTGGGCCATTGACACCTCCTACTGCAAAGGAGTAGAGTTATTTTAAATTAATCTCTATCTTTTGATTAATTTTTTATTCCAAATTTTAATCCATGTAAAGTGAGATTTAATAAAGTTCTGTGTGCTATAAAATGGACTTTAGATTTACATTACCATTTCCTAATTTCCAGCAAGTGTAGCAGATGACATCAGGAAGAAGAGAACAAGAAAAGATCCCAGATCCAGGACATCAGTATTTTGTGCTAGATACAGGGGTAACAAATAACACAAAGAACAGGGCAGTGGGTATTAAATCCTGAACTACTGCACTCAATCTGCAGCAGTTGAATTACCTGGATGACATATTATTAACTGAAATACAACATAAAATGTGATCACAATAATTTTAAATGTATTTGGGGTTTGTTCTTTTTATGGAAATGGATTTGAACAGAAGTTCTTTTCTGTTCCCAGAAGTCTGAACAGAGATTTGTTAAGAAGCTTCCAGCTTACAGATATGCAGCTTCAGAGACTGGAGGATGAGGATTTAGATAAAAGGCAGATGCGGGACCCTTTATGGTTGAATGTTTCTCTGAAAGCAAGGCACTGCACTACATATCTTGCCTGCAAAAAAAGATATGGATCTTCTTAAGGATTAAATACATCCTCTTATGGTAGTGGATTTTAAAAGAATGTATTCTGTATGGAACAAATAACAGGAAAAAAAGCAAACTGTATTTTTTATGCAACAGATGTCAGATTTCAGGGTTACTATAGGCAAATGAATTTCATCTTTCCTTACAGAAGAGATTTCTAATAGTTTTGCTGATTTATTTTTCCTTATGCTATGCATTTTTCCCAACATAGAATGTGGCAGGGCTCAAGTAGGAAAACTTCTGGAATTACAGAGATGGAATGGGATGTGAGAGACATTCTGTGTGGGTTCTACCAGGTCTAGTAAAAATGGTGGGGATGAGTTCTACAAGACACTTGTCATGGTTATTGCCCTTTTAAAATATTCTCTTGCTGTACACAGTGAGGCAGATACACGCAAAAAATATATCAGGCTGAAAATTTATTTCCATACATCAAAGAAGAAGAAAAGAAGAAGTAAAGTTTTCAAAACTTTAACCATATAGACACTGTCATTGTCCAAGGGGTGATATTGTCATATCCAGGGGGAAGGTAGTTCCCACTATCTTCGGTACCTGGTTTAGGATGAAAAGAATAACCATCTGAAAATGTATTTTTCTCTCCAAATGCTCTATAGGGAGTCTAGTAACAGGCAGAGACACAAGCAAGCAAGTATCTGCCATTTAATCCTGGGTGAGGTGAGTTCTGTGTTTAGAATCTAACTCCCCTTTCAGGCATTCAGTCTGAAATTAAACACCTACAATTTTTATTTCTGACTATTACTTCTCTAAAAACCAACATTACTAAATGGGACTAAACAATGTACATGCCTTGATGAGATTAATGGGAGAAAATGAACCTGATCCCACATTAGTTCTGTTTTGGTTGCAGAGGGTTTAAATTCTGACTGGTGGGTTTGCTGGGTTAGAAAAAATGATTTTCTGGGCAATGCAAAACAATGGCCTGAATTGTCCAGTGTCAGCCTAGAGCACTCAAATTCAATATAGCACAGAGGAGGGAGTCCCCATCCCTGCAGGTGACCAAGGAACAACTGGATGTGGCACTCAGTGCTCTGGGCTGGGTGGCAAGGTAGGGATTGATCACAGGTTGGACTTGATGACCTTGAAGGTCTTTTCCAACCTTAATGATTCTGTGATTCTTTAAAAACAAAAAGAATCCCCCTTTTCCCAGTTCCTCACATACAGACACTCATGCAAAATCCACAATATCGTTGTTAAGGATGATACAAGTGGGTCTATGGGTTTGGTAGAATTTAAATTGTAATACAAAAGGTTTACTTTGTGATATTTATGATACAACTCCTCTACACTCAGAGGATGTGGAGATCTTGCATTATTCTTGATAGCCTTGAAAAGCCCTCCAATATTAAAGGAATAGCTCTCAGATTTTGTGGGGTTTTTGAAGGAAACAAAAGAGTGCAATGCAAACGACACATGTTTGGTTGCCCGGGTCGGTTTATTATTATTTTTTTTTAATACAACAACCTTCCTCAAACAGAACAAATAAACCTGGAAATCTGAAAATTTGTATTTTGTGCAGGATCTAACCTTTACCAAGATCAAGAGCTACCAAGGCAAATGGTAGCATTGCATTTGGTGCCTCTGACTCCACCACGACGCCGTTGTCCCTCAAAGATCAGAAGGTTTGTAAATCCCTGTTCAAGGCCTGTGGCTTTCTACACCTTTTATAGAGATGAACTCTGAGGTCTGGGATTTTGTCGTCCTTCTCCATATAGAGTTCTTCGCTACTCAGATTGCTCTGTTGAAATTTTGCTGTATATATTTTCCACAACACTTTTCCCCATAGAAACCAGGCATGATAACTTTTAAAAAAAGCTGTGGAAAATATTTCAAATAATTCTAAGCTTCTGCTGCTTCCCCCCTCCCAGCTTAATAACAATAGGTATTTTAAACAGACAGAGAAGTTATCCGAAGACCAGGCTGCATTTTCTATTACGTTAAAAAAGAATTAAAATAAAAAATTAAGTCTTTGCTACTGCATTACAATTTTCTTGGTAGACCCATTAATTTTTCTTTAGATAAAATGAGCAATGTATAATTAAAACAAATAGAGAACTTTTTTTTTTTTAAAGTAGGGTTGCAAGTGTAAGTAAAATTAATCTTGAAAGCTGTGTCAGTCTGATCTTTTTATATGGTGGCACGAGTTCTGACACAGCACTGTGGGAATTCTGTCACTGTGACAAATTTAGAAGCAAAATAAAGACTTGATAGTCCACAACTTATATAATCTACTCTGAATATTTTTTTTTTTTTTGGTACCCTGGTATGAATTATGTAAGTTGGTTTAAAATCAGTCAAGGAATTTATCCAGCTCAGCACAATGAGAGGTTTTCTCCAAAACAGCTACTTTAGTGTCAACCTGCCCAAGTGGATGAAATGATGGTGATTTCAGCTCTTTACCTAATGGAAAAGACAAGGAGCCTGCAGGCAGCTCCCTCAGTTTGGCTAATAAATGGGAACTCGTTAGGGCCCAGTGCCTTGACTGCAAGTGTTGGAGTGCTGTAAAGTACATGTAGAGGGAGAGCCATGGACTGATCCACAATATGGGAAATGGCAGAGAGAGCTGCTGGCAGCTGAAACCAGAACAGCTTGTTGTGTGAACAGTGTCCTGAGTGCAGCCGCCCTGGTTAGCGAGTTAAATAAACCAAGACAATTCAGGTGGAGAGTGCTCAGCCAGGACCTGCGGTAAATTAATCCACGCTGCAGTGCTTGTCGGGTCATTTTCCTCACATTGGTGAGTCCTAATTTATGAAAACCTTTTCCCACACATGCTGTTCCTCCACCATTTTGGTTCCTTTGGGTTCAGCTGGTCGAGCTGATGGAAGCCCACCAGGGTGTGGAAGTCAGTGCCAGCCGGGCTGTGGATTTCACAGAACGAAGGAGCCAAAACTCTGAGGTTTTGTTAAGATCCGCTCAGAATGTTTTGCATTCTGCCTCTCCCTCCCAAAGCCATGAGGTGAAGCAGCTTCTGCCTTTAAGCTGCCCATCCGCCATGGTCAGGCACTCCTCTCGCTCCAGGGCCGCGGGGCCACCAGCCCGCGGAGGGACCCCCGCCGCCGGTGAGTGCCCCGGGGAGCGGCGGGGGCGGGCGCCCGAGGGGGTGGCGCATCCTTCTTCGCATTCCTCCCTGCATCCTTCCCTGTATCCCTTCCCGCATCCCTCCCCACACCCGTTGTTGCATCCCTGCCTGCATCCTTCCCCATATCCCTCCCTGCACCCGTCCTACATCTTTCCCCGCATCCCTCCCCGCATCCCTCTCCGCATTCCCCCCCCGCACCCGCTGCCACGGCGGCAGTCCCGGTGCTGGCGGTGCCGGTTCCCGGTTCGGTCCCGCGGTGCCGGTGCCCGGTTCGGTCCCGCACCGCTGGCACCTCTGCAGCCGAAGCAGCTCCAGCGTGGGGAGATATCGGTACCAGAGCTCGTCTTCTGCTGACGTGCTGGACGTGGGGGTACCTGAGGATCTGCCTGTGGTTGTTTCCATTCATTTAAAGGCCCAAACATTCCCTGAAACATTTTGAGTTCCTGTAATTACCATTTTCCCCCCCTCTTTCCCCCCTCCCTCCGCCTGGCAAATCGAAAATCCCTGATACAAAATGCCAGGTCAGGGCTGAGTGTTCTGACATTTCAGAGCCTTTCATTTTTCTTAATCCTTTTAAAATGCATTTCAATGTATTTTAGCTTGTCATGTAGAGGAATGAAAGCACCTCATTTGGAAACAGCAAAATGAAACATGCTGGTTGATTCCATGTTCATTTTGCGTTATTTTTTTTCCATCCTGTTTAAACAATTTTCTAGAAAAGACAGAGCTGAATAACAATGAACTAAATATTCATGTTTTGGTAAAGAAAATCGTGACCATAAATGTCACGCAATTCTGTCAGAAATTATATGTATTTTCAAAAATATCACGACAGTGCTATTCCAGATGATGATTAGATGGGTTAAAGACTGTTCTTTTTAATCTTCTTTAACAAACATAGATATATAGCAGAACTCAGACTTCCAATCCACAATCTTTTTTCTAAAGCATTTGATACATGAAAAGGGAAGAAATAAAAGAAAAAAAAGTAAACACAAGTCAAAGATTTCACGTGCCTTGGAGGACTGTTGAGGTCTGTCTCAGTTGCTCAGTGTAAAGCTGTGTTGATGTTTCAAATCAATGGAAGCTAACAAAAGGTACTAATTATCTCTAGCTCTGAGGTTTCTGATTTCTTACCCCTACAACAGTCAGGTTTGAAACATCAGAGAAAAAGGAGCAGTCTGGGTTTGCCAGGGTTCTGATAGATCCTGCTGTGTTTGGCCTCAGCCATCCAACTCCATCCTCAGCTCACAGTTCACTGTAACCCCATTCATGGAAACACGGAAACTTCTTTGACCTCAATCCCTTGGAAACCATTTGCTCTCTAATCATCTAGACACAGTCCCTGGATTCTGCAAGGTCTAAGCAAAATTCTGTCCCTGGGGCCTCCAGCTCTAGGACCTAATGACTGAACAGGAATTGGTCTGGATGATCCTTGTGTGTCGCTTCCAGCTCAGGGTGTTCTGTGATTCCAACAGCTGTACTCAAAACCACCCTGCATTGCCACATGTCCTGTGCTGCACCACAAGTCCCAGATCTTTGCAATTTATGGCCTCACTTTGTAGGGCTCAAGTGAAACTGTCACGATGGAAAAATCTGAATCTTGGATCATCTTTGTTTGATGGTGCTGCGAGAAAATGAGCAAACAAACCAACCGACCACATGTGGGCTCTCTTGGGACTTCCTTACCTCTAAGTAAACAGATACAATGGATTTTGCAACTAAAAAATACTATCCCACGTAAAAAAGGGCTATTGTATTGAAAACTATATTCCTGGTATAAATCATCAAATTAGTTTTGAATTTTATTTCAAGTTTTAAAAAAGCTGTTTCAAAAGAAGCAGACCTCTATGATCAAAAAGGGAGATTTGGTCTGTATTTTAAGCAAAAAAGCTGGAGTGATTTAGCTAAGTAAAGAAAATAAAATATCTGAGTAGACTCTTCTGCTTAATATGGTGGAAGACGTGAAATTATGTTGTCAAATTCAAATTATCCAAGATTAATTCCAAAGAAATCAAAAGCTGAATCTCTGCAATCCTGCTAAAAGTTTGGCTACCTGTCTAAATCAATTACTTCAGAATAGCCATCTGCTGATAGTCCATGTGCTGCAACGCAGCCTCTTGGAATCTTACTGCTCCAGAGAGGGAAAATGAAAATAAAAGCAAGCAGAAGAAATCCCAGAGGACTGTAGCTTCAGGAGGCAAAAAATTGGTGCTTTTTGCTTGCCTGTCTCTTCCCAGTTTCCTGCCCCCTTCAGCGTATGAGAAAGGCAAGAAGAGTTTGTGCACTTTGGAAACTCGATAGGAGGCAGCAGCTGATCTTCCCATCACCAGCCTAAAAATAATCCACTCCAGGGCTTGGAGCGGCTTCACTAAGTGGAGGAAAATCCTGCCATCGGGATGATATTGATCACATAGCACAACCGAGTGACACTTTGGGTTGGTATTTTGGGGTTGTGTTTACAAAGGTAAGCTGCAGAGTTTGATCTAACATTCAGCAACCAAACGGGGCATGCGATGACCCTCCCCCCATTATCTCCCACTAACCACCTCCTCCTCCTCCTTCCCTTTATATCTGTGGGACAGGGCTGCTCCTCATTCTTTCCTGGGATTACAACTCCAATCTCTTTTTCCTTTTCCATTCGCAGGCGTTCTCAGCCTTTACCGTCCCCTCCTGCTGGTGTTTTCTTTGCTGCTGTTCACAGGGTTACGTTTCTTTTTTTAAACTGTCCTGTCTTAGCAATGTGAAGTCGAAGGTTTTACAGCAGGCAGCGTAGCACGCTGGTGTTGGGGATTGCATTGTGTGGAGAAGCTTTCCAAAAAAGAAAGAAAAAAAAAGCGATGTATTTAGATGTGTGAGACCACTGCAGATGTTTGTGTGAAATGCTTTGCAGTGCCAGTAGCCTGTTTAGCACCACTGCCGTTGTGATTTTCCCTGTGTTTGGAGTCTGATCCAGAAGGCTCCCGAAGTCAATGAGATTCTTTGCATTGACTTCAGCACCGTTTGGATCAGGCTGTGGCACACGGCAGTTAGCGCTGCGAATGCTGACAAGCACCAGAGGTAATTCATCATCCTGAGGCCCAGGGGAGCTGGGACAGTGCTTAGCAAGGAAGGGGGGTCTGTTGAGCATAGGTGGTCACAGCTTAAATAAGGAATAAAAAGAAAATTGTATTTTGTATCGGGTCATTTTTGATAAAATGGATTTTAAAGGGGCAGTGCTTTCAGCTGTTACCTCAGCAGAACTCTTTGCAAGACTATAGATCACATAGGTTGGGTTAGAGTGCTTTTAGGAAGGTAAGAAGAGCAAACTAGAAGGGTTAAACCTAGAAAGGAAAAAGATTCAGAGCACTAACCTAAAATCTGTGGAAAACCTCAGAGTTAGGCCTTCCGTTGTGTGCATTCAAAGCTGTAAATTAATCATTTGTCCTTAGTTAAAATTTACTGTGGGAAATTCCAGAAGGAAAGACAAATTCTTGCTTTTGTGATTTCTTCAGAAGATAAGAACTAAGTACTTTTGTAAAACTACTTTCTCCACCCTGCACCTATATGCATACACATATGTATATACATACATGTTTATATGTATATATGGGCATATAATGCACATTATATGTAAGACCAAAATTAAATTTGATCTGAACTGAGACACAAGTATGCTCTGTAAACAGATATATTTTAATTAGGAAGTGCAACTATCAATTTACATATTTTTTTTTAATATGGACAACAGAACTACTGCAATAAATGTTTTTCAAAATATTCTTATTCCCCCAAACAAGCTCCACCTGAGGAGTGTACTTATACTCTTTATAGTCATAAGTACCTTGCAGAGCATGACGATCAGAGTGATAATCCAGGTAAGATGAAACTCTTGAATATGAAGATTTTTAAGTCCACTTTAAAAGACCCTTAAGGTAGTTAAAATGTCTTTAATTAGAATTCTTATAGTTTTGTACTTGGTGAGGATGTTCTCATAATTTTAATGGAAATTTAGATTATCTGCCATTTTTCCATTGTCTTCTTCAGAATTGCTTATGGAAAATATATCTCATGAACTGGCTTAGTGCCCTGAGAATCCCCATTTATGCTTGTTAAAATGAGATTCATGAGTGTTTAGGTTCAATGTTTTGTCATTTCCATGTTTACTACTTCGACCTATTTTCTTTCTTCTCAAAACTTCTCTCCTCTTCACAGTGAATATTTATTCATGAAGCTCTTTTGTGCTATTTTCTGTTTATTCTCTTTTGACTGTGTCTGTCCACCTTAGCCTAAAACCAGGAAGTCTCGACTTGCCAGTAATGGGGACCTTAGCATAAAAATTTAAATGGTTAAAGAACATGAGGGGTTTTTTAGCTATTTCATTGAAGGGTGAACTGCTGTTCAGAGAGTTCACATCCTCATTAAAGTAAACCAACAGGGAATCAGATTCCCAAATGATGTAAAGGAGAGCTAAAACTTGCCTTCCACTGGTACCAACACAGGCCCATCCTCCAGATTGTTCTTCCCATTCCCCTCCTCTGTGAAGTTTGGCTGGTGGCTTTAGCTCATATTGACTCTTCAGCACAGGCCATTCTCAAAGGGAAAAGGAAAAACCACCTCTGAGAATCTCTGATGAGTTGTAGAGTTCATAAAGACAGAAGTTAAAGTGAGCAATTTGACAGTAACTTTGAAGGACGAAGACCTTCCAGCCTACAAGTGTTAAAACAAAAAATTACCTGGCACTTGGCACTCCTGCTGGGTTTGCTGAATGTAGCTGGTGTCCTCAGATGGCACATGCTTGTTATCAGATGATCTTTGTCCCATTACTACATTTCTATGTCTGAAATGATAGATTAAACCTAGCATGCTTGGCAACATTATTATAAAGTATAACATTCCTGCTATAATTAGCAGTGAAGCACATTGTGGTGTACCCACCTTGGTGCAGTCACGCCAGCAGAACTTGTTGGCCTACTGTATTCAACAAGTGAAAGTTTCTCTGGGAAAGCCCTTTTTTGTAATCACTATGGATAACATTGTCTTTTTAAATGAGTTTATGAGCACCTCAACAGTTATTCTGAAAAGCTTCTACTACCTGATGAGAAGTAGTGGTTCATTACTGCAGATGACCAACAAATTTCAAACTAACTTGCTACCCTTTCGTCTGTTTTCTCCAGAATATTCATGTTTCGGCTACACACTTTCTTTTCTCAATGTGGCAGTTAGACTGCTCCCATTTTGTTCAGACATTGCTGTTTGCCAGTCAAAGCCATCTTCCTGTAGAGAAACTTTCAGCTCCAAAGATTCCAGCCTAAACATGAGCTTAGAGAAGAGGTCAATCCATATGAGAAGAAGAGGCCTTTGCTTTCCAGTGCCTCTCCCTTCCTTTGGGACCCACAGATAAAGTTTTGCTAAGAGGCTGGTGGACATTTCTCCACTGTTACGTCCCTGAGACAGTCCTGCATGAGGCAGCTTGGGAATTGAAGTAGGGCAACTGCAGCAGTTCAGCTCTGATGTCAAGCTTGATGCGAGCAGGGCTTCATATCTTGTGAACAGCACCACGGTGATTAGGACTGTTAATTGTGAGACTGAACTAATGTTTGTGTGGCTCTCTGCTGGACTGTGAGCCCACAGCAAGGCAGGCAGACTGCTGAGGGTGATAAACCCACCTGGCATTGCTGCTTAATTCACCTGTGTGCCCTTCCAGCCAGGCTGGCTGTGTGCTGCTGCCAGTGCTCCCAAGGAAGGGTCCTGGCAGGTGTAGGAGGGCAGCTGCCACTGCGGAATGCAATAACCTCTCTGAGTTGGAGCATTAAAGGCTTTAATCTCTTCCATCCCTGTTACAACAGAAATCTCTTCAAATTTCTCCTCCTGTGGCTCTGCAGCCTAGTTTTACCCCTTTGATCTCTCCCCCCATACTTACTGCGGCCTAAAAAGTCTGTCTCCTCATCTTTGGGAAGGAGAAAATCACCTTTGGCCACAGGGTGGGAAAACCTGAGTTAGCTCTGTATTCTGATTTGCTCAGGTCTAATTCAAAGATCTTCAGCATTACAGGTTTTGCTGTTCTGTGTGGTCAGCATTCTGTCTTCTTTTGTGGGAAAAACAGAAAAATATTCAGTGTATTTAGTTATGTGGAGAGAAACCAACAGCACTTCCTCACGTGGGCAAGATACCTCTATTTCCCTCTCTACAGATCTAGTTCTGACTGAAGCCACCCAGCATTTGCTTACTATAAGAGTTAAAGCCAAGGGAAGAATAATTTTATTTTTATTAAGAGAACCAAATTTGTTCAGTGGTCAGTCATAGAAGTGTTCCATCTTCCTTTCCAGCTGCAGTTTTTGATGAGTTACAACAGTAAGCACAACTGCAATTCTTCAATTCTTCATGTTCATCTTCTTTTGGTTTTTTAATTTGTTGTCCTTCCTTTCCACATTTTCATTTCATTTCATTTCATTTCATTTCATTTCATTTCATTTCATTTCATTTCATGATATCTTATGGTTGTACAGAAAGAAGGGAATGGTGCCTTTTTGCTCTTTCACTGGGTAGCTGCAATCAAGGTCTTCAAACTGTCTTAATTTTCACGCTCAGCTCTTTGAGTGAAATCTTTCAAAACTAGGACTCATTAAAAGTCAGTCTAGCTGAGGCCCTTTAAAACTCTTTAAAATTCTTAGAATTATTAAAGATCTCTTTAGCATTAACTCGCACTACTGAAATACTGTTTGAAAGTGCAACTTTGACTCTCTAATTAGTCCGAAGCTTTTGAACATGCTATTTACACTGTTTGCAGCCCTAAGAATGCATCCTTCTGTAGCTACACTGAACTTTCCAAGCATGGGATCTGAGCATGGGCACAAGAAATTTTGCCATTGTATTATCAAATTTTTATTTGAAAAAGCTTGAAGGCTGCACAGTTTTCTTGGATGAGCTATTGCATGTGAAAACTTGTCATGGTCCAACTCCTGTTATTTTTAGCAGAGCTGCAAAAGCATTGTTGAAAAATGCCCTGTACTGTCTAGTGAAATCAAGGATTTGTTCTTCTGCCCTAGGGGCTTTTCTTTCTGTCCTTCTTTGGAGATGAACACAGATTGCTAAACTTTGAGGCTAATGAAAATGAGCTTCTAGAGGCATGCCCTGGTGCAGTAGAAAGTAATGGCTAATTTCAGCTTCGAACCAAAGGGCATTGATTCTAAATGCAAAGCATCCTCCCTTTGATATCAGCAAAACTTCATCCAGTATATTCCCCTTACCTAGGAAACCTGAGCCAAGAGGTAGGAACTACATTACATGCTTTATTTCAGGGGATGGTGGGTCTGTGCATCTCTCCACCTCCAGAGCCTTCTCTATATCTAAGTTTTTCAAAAAACACAGCAAGGTCCAGTGGTTTGAGTCACAAAACTAGAGGGTGTGTTGGATCTGTGTTCTGTAGCGGAAATGGAAGGGAATGATGGAGAGGTTCCTGTCTCCCCACAAGGCACACTGGAGATGACATTATTTCTCAGAGCTCTAAGGTAGTGCAGGGTGTTTTCATACACCATTCTTGGATACCCAGAGAACTGCCAGCAGCACAAGGTGTTATGAAATCTGGGATGTGCCAACAGATGCAGAACATGAGTCTTCCACTTCCAGCCACAGCTCATCCCCAGCACAGAGGAGATGGACAAATGGGTGGAAGAAAGGAAGGAATGGAGGGAGGAGGGATCACTGGACTATTAATGCTTCCCTATCAGTGCCAGACTGTACCGGATATGTGTCCTGAGCTGGGTGCTGCTAAACAGGGAAGTTGTACATTTTCTGATTTGGCATTTTATGAGCTGCATTCGGTCAGCACAGCATCACATCACTGATCAGAATATTTTGATAGATGTTAAGCCTGTGGGAGTTTAATGAACATAGTGACTAGATAAACTGATTCATGATGAAGTTTTCTGATTAAAAATCGTAGGAATTTAGTGTCAATTATCCTATCTCATTTCATTTGCAATGTAATCTTTTTTATTTTCTGAGGATTTTTTTACAAACTATTCAACCTAGGCTTGATTTTTTATCTCATTTTAAGAGAAGATGATTAAATTCTACTTCTCTCTTTTTGAAATGAACCTGTAACAAAAGTGAAAGACTGCCCATACCTTCTCTTGAAAAATATCAGCAGTATGATGGGCACTGTCTCTAGGCATCAGTATTAACTAATAGGACCAGGTTCTTTTCTCAGCCCTGGCAATGTGTGAAGGACAATTGGTTTTAAGAGTGTTGCTGGACACACTCCATCACAAAACCAGGCACAGCACAGATTCTTGTGAAGATTCAGACGCAATTCTTCAAAGATGCATCTTTCCCAAGAGCTTTTAGGGACTATTGTTTGAGGTGTGATAGGAAACGTCTGCAAACTGATGGTGGGCTCTAGTTAGGAGAAAACACCCTCCCTGCAGTTAATAGTCCTTCACTTGAACATTTGCTGCCTCTATTACATTTCCCTTCCAGAAAAATGGGAAAAAAAACAACAGTTCCCTTAGTTTCCCTTGGATGTGGTTTTCATTCTTTCTCCCAGATTGATTTTTGGCTAGAAGCCAAGAGCTACACTGGGAGTCAATGATTCAGTGCTTGTCTGAACCCAGGATTCTCCTGCCTTTCAGTACCACTCCAGCCACTAGACCACAACAGCATCTTATGCTGCCTCAGAAAAGAGTCATCCTTGTGGGAAAGGGAGGAAAATTCCCAGCAGAACTCCCTTGGACTTCTGACCTTCGACAAAAATGAGGAAACAGCACTTCTGATTTTCGAGAGATTACCATTATCATTATGTTTCCCTTAAAAAAGACATGTCGAGCTTTTACAAATTAAACCCAAACAACCTCTGTGTGTGGTTTTTTTTAAAGTTCCGTATTTGCTTTGCTACTAATGCCTCAATATATTCAGACAGAGCCCGCATTAACAGAATGTTTCTTTTTTGTTACTGGCCTTAGACATTTATGAATGTATTTTGAGATAAAAACAAACGGATAGAATGCTAGTGGTCATATCACTCTATTCATTATAGAGAATGGGCCAAACTCTCCGTCAAATTGTGTTACAGCACATGGACTGTTAGCAGGTGGTGGTTCCTGAAGTTTGAGTCGGTTGACCCTCAGCTTTTGCCTCACAGTGAGTACGTGGGTTACGCTTAACTTCTGGCAAATCTCAGCTATAAACTGCTGATATATTTGGGAAAGGGAGTGCATTTATCACACTCCTTTCAAAGAAACTCCTCTTCACTGACGTGTTTTGATATGGGTTATGCTTTTCAGATCCAAAAAGAACTTGGTTAAAAGCTAAAAGGGGGTTTAGCAGAGGTTCAAAGTGCCTCTTTGAATTCTGTATTGTTGTGAAAGTCTGCATGTTTATTCTGTCTCTAAGGGACTACTTGTATAATTTATGCTTACCTTGTTATGATTACCTTGTTTAAACAACTTACAGAACTAATCTGAACTATTTGAGGAAAGAAGGAAACCTTTCTCTCCCCATCCGGCTGATTTTTTTATTTTGTTTTTGAACTGCATTCATGCATTTTTTGCATCCCTATCCTGTTCTGATTCTGCAAAACCCATTAATGCTGCAGACAGATGCTTTGCTGAATTAAATATATTCCTTCTATTTTAGCATGTAAAATTTGAGAAAAGAAAAAGGTGTGGGTGAATGAGTTTGCACAACTTATTCTACAGCACTCTGTTGCTGTGTAAATCTCAGGCAAAGAAATGAGCAAACAAAGATTTTGCAATCCTGTTTGATCTTCTTATAAAGAAGAATGAAAAAATAAATGATGCACAGGTTGCCATGAGCCAGAACCTGGCCATAATTCTGGGTCAGTCTATGGCCCACGCTCTGCAATCACGAACACAGGAGCTTATCTTGGTGTTCAAAGATTATCTCACAAGAAATGGTGGAAGTCAGAGACTGCTGGGATGAGTCTAAGCATGTGCATAAGGGTGTTCAGGATCCAGCATAAATGCTGACTTACTGCCTAGGCAATCTACTTTGGTTAAGAGTTCGTCATTTATCTGTAATGTCTCGTGTATGTGTCCATTGTTCTATGTGACAATGAAGAAATACAAAATATCAGTGAGTGCAAAGCTGCCAGATCACAAATACCAAAGGTTCAGAGCTTGCACTGGGAATGCAGTGCAACAAATTGTTGGAGATACTGCAGAGACAGTGTTGGCTCACCAAAGAAACTGCAACACACAGGAGTCAGCTTCTGTCCCTTTGGATTTTGTTATGAGAAGTGGAAATACTTATTATTCAAATCTTCTACTTTCTTTCTATTCTTACAGAGGTTTTGCAGCATAGTGTTTGTGCATATAGTGAGCTCTAGAAGTTATAGCATAATGTATTTAAAAATAGCACTTAAATAATGAATGCAGCTAAACATAAAGAATATTATCAAAATATAAATAATACTAATGTCATATAAACATAGCCTTCCATTGTGCTTGTATTTGACATAGCCCAAAATAATTTTCAAAATACAACTGTGGTATTCTCTATGGGTTGTTCAGTGTGCTCCTTCCCTGTCTCTTTATTATATTTATTTTGTCTTTAGCCAAGGGGAATGCCAGCACTCTTGGTAGTCAACAATTCTCTCTTTTCTGTAGTAGCCAGACCCTCTGGAAGAGATGGGACTCGCATTTTGTGGTAATGACAATACCTCAGCCTACAACATCAGTGCTGGTGTCCTCAGGAACGTCTGCTTTGTGGATGCCCTCAACTTGGTCCCTCATGTCTTCCTGCTCTTTATCACCTTCCCAATTTTGTTCATTGGTGAGTTATTCCATGGAGCTCTGCCATCCCACAAACACTAGAGCATGTATTTATACTCAGTCATGTTTGCATGGGCTTGGTGAAACCATTGGATGCTTTGTATTTATGAATTCCAAAAAAGAAGAGGCAGAATGGCTTCACCCAGAGGACGTGAGGCCAACCTGCTGAAATGGGGGAATTTTAGATACAAATCTGAACTTATCAGCAGGAAAAGATGGATGAGAACTAGAGAGATCAGATCCAAATGCTGTGAAACTTCTCTCTGTAGAAGTTTTCTTCAGATTTGAAACTGGCAACTTGCAACCTTTGCTATTATTAGATATTAGAAGACTTAGGGCAGTGGGTCTGAATTTCCTTGAAGTTACATGAATTGTAGAGAATATCCAAAATTTTCACCTTGGATCCAAGGCTACGAGAAGTGTAGGAAATATTTAAAATAGAATAATTCCTTCTTTTGCCAACATTTGTAAATGAAAGTAGAGCAATAGAGGTGATTTTTTTCCCCACAGGAATAAAAAATAAGAAATGATAAATCCCTCCTGAGGAATTTAGGACAGTGGAGGGGCCCCAACTCACACAGTCTTGTAAAAAATACCATCTAAGTTAGTATTCTAATGATACTTTTTTTCTGTAGTGGTCTTTTTATCCCAGTTAATTTGCAGTGGTGAAATAAATGCAATTTACTACTTCTCCAGAGATGTCAAACAGTGGCTAACTGATCATAGGAGATTAAGAGACTTGAATAACCATCAAAAGTATTAGTGAAAATTAATATTCTCCTGACAACTGCTTGAGAAATGGCCATTTCCATGTTACCTTCCAGGTGTTGCATATGTACGTAGTATTAATTTCTTCCACGAGGAAGATTTGAATTTGGGACTATATGTGAATTTGAGATTTAGGGGCTTCATTATGTAAAAGGCTTCAAAGTGCTTGAATAGAAGGCTACAGGAATCTGTGGGTTAAGACACTCTTTACCTAACTGTGACATGATCTAGTGACTAAAAACTAATTAAATAATTAAGCAAGAGAATAAGAAAGAAATTCTAACAAATTAATAACCAAAGACTAGAAAGAAACCCCAGGGTTATAGAAACTCTCTCCAGCAGTGCTGGATTTTTACCTTAGTGCTGGCTCTTCCTTTGAGATGAGATGCAAGTCATCCTGGAAGGACAGGGCTTTGTGCAGAAGTGTTTGCTGGAAGTACAGTGCAAGGTCTGAGGGCAGAGGCAATATTTTAGAACACTCTATAGTGAAGTGCTGCTTCGATTTTTTTAGAGGTATTAGCCAATCAATTTTGAAATAGTATTGCAGCCACTGAAAATTCCCTCTATTTCATAACAAAGTTAGGAAAAAAATATTAGTTTAAATTGTATGTTATTTATGTAAGTATGTAATAATTTGTTTGCTATTTTGTATGCTAATTATCAGGACAAATAGTTGTTGAACAGAGCATTAAAAGCCAGCTGGAGTCCCTGGTACAGACTGACTCCAAACCAGAAATTTGGTGGTGAGCTGTGTTTGTGCAGATATATTGGCAAAGAAAAAATGAAAAGCAGCTTGGGAGAGACAAAGATAGGAGCAAGGTCAAAGAAAACCACATTAGATTAGGAAAGTTTCAGAGAACTATGGAAAATGCTTGAGATATGCTTCTCTCAATGGAGAAGAGAGAATAATTTGTTCCTGCAGTATTTTGCATATTAATGAAATGGTGAAATCATGACAGTTTCCAAGAATGAATTAACTTAGGTTCTGGTTTGTGTGTTCCTGAGTCACCTGAGGAGCCTCTAAGCACGATGAGATGCTGCATCCTTGTGTATCAGAAGCACACCCTGGGTTTTAAACCCAGCTAGTTTTGTTTCTTTTTGTTTGGTTTCTTTACTTCCCCAAAATGTGCTGTTGTTGGGATTCTCTCCGGGCTTTGGGAAGCCTGTCAGGGAATTCCAGGAGCTGCCTTACAGGAAGAGGGACTTTCTTATTGCCTCAGGACAGCCCTGTATCTGTGTGGGAAGAGACAGAGGCCAAGGCTCGCCCCTGTGAGAAGCCAACCCGTGGGCAGGCCTCAGCTTCCCCCAGCCCTGCCACCTCCCTCAGATCCCCTGTGTCCCACCTCTTGCTGGGTTGCTGGCCTCAGAGAGGCCTTGCCTGGAAAGGACAGGTGACATCTGAGGTGATGACATGGAAATAGGCTTCAAGTTTAATTTCTTGATTAATTTGAGTCCTGGTATTGTGTTGGGAGCTTTAGAGGGCCAGGAATGCAGAGGCCTAGGAGGCTGGGCTGTGCCTGAGGGACAGAAGCTGTGAAATCACCGTTCAGCGTTCCCTCAGACTGTGCTCCCAAACAGGCCTGAAACTGATAATAAATGTTACTTGTTACAAGTAAATGTATCTTGGAGGCCTCCTTTGAGGATGCAGCTTTTGTATCAGTTGGAAATTTTTCCTGCTCTTGCCTGTGACTGTGAAAGATGTGAGGACGCCATCACTTCAGATCTGTCAGTCCCTGCTGTCTGAGGGTGATGCTTGGGATGTTTGGGGTTTTTTTGTTTTCTTATCCTTTTTCTTGGCCAGGGATGACTTCTCTTTGATTGTAATTTGGGAAAAGTGTCATCTCCTTGTCTTCAGGGTTTGATTTAAATTGTGGGGCAACTGAGACACTCCTGGGTCATCTTTTTAGTAACAACAGCCCTTGTAGTCTTGTAGGGAGTTTGTGTTGGTTGCATATAAGTGTGCCCCAGAATGATAACCAGATGAGTCACTGACTGGCTGTGAGATAACCTTCCTCTTTCCTTGCTATCATTTCCCAGGCTGGGGAAGCCAGAGCTCCAAAGTGCAGATTCACCACAATACCTGGCTGCACTTCCCCGGGCACAACCTGCGGTGGATCCTGACGTTCACCCTGCTGTTCGTGCACGTGTGTGAAATAGCAGAGGGGATTGTTTCTGACACGTAAGTGGCAGAGTGTAGTGGATAACCACGCTAATTGCTTTTGTTAATGAACAGTGTTAATGCCTGAAGGGCTGGATAGTGAGGTATGAGGAGGTTTTCCCCCCAAAATTTCATAGAATCCTTTAATGAACTGTCCAGGTTTTTAATGGGATGAAGGTGAAGCTGTCGTTCTTAGCACTTATTCTTCTCTTGAGCTATAATGACAAGCAAATATTGACCAAAGTTAAAGCAGTCATGAGGACGAAATTCTTTTTGTCTCTAGGGAAGTCGTGTTTTTCCTCCTAAATAGATTAGCAGAACACCTATGGTTTCACACAATACTGAAAAAAAGGCACCAAATACACTAATTTATACCTTACTTATTTTCAGACAAATGAAATCTCGCCACCTGCATCTCTTTCTACCAGCTATAATGGGATTTGTGGCTGCCACTGTATCCATAGTCTATTACCATAATATTGAAACATCCAACTTCCCAAAGTTACTGCTGGGTAAGTCTTAATCTGATATTTATGTACTCTTACAAATCCCAGTATTTTAGCCAAAGTCAGCTTGTGTAGGTTGAAGAGGGTGGTGAAGAGAATATTAAAGGAGAGACGAATAATTCTCTGCTCTTCCAGCTGGTAGTATCACAGGAGTTACTGCACCTTTCATAAGGTACACACTGAAAACTGCTTTTAAAATTGTCACAAAGAAGAAAGCCTTGCATGCCTGTTGCATTTCTATCATGAGCTTTTAGGTATTTTTTAACACTGCTCATTATTTTGAGGAAAAACTTGTCTGCATTCAAAAGGTCTGTTTCAAAAGGCCATTTTGAAAAGTGGTCTGACCACAAACCATCCTGTGCAGATGCTGCTCTTTCTCAACCTCTTTTGCAGCTGATTCTGAGATTATCCCATCTGCTCTCTCCATCAGGAGATGGTCAGACTAGACACTGCAGAATAATGTTCCATACAGGCATATTGTCCAAATTGCCTATAACCCCTGAGAGATACCAGCCAGGATGCAGGATAGCACTACATTCCATAAGCTCTTTTTCAAAATGAGCACATTTCCATATTCTCACTTGGGATGCACCTTGCTTTTTCAAAGAGGCAATATGACATTTGTTAAGCTATGTGCCTTTTCCTTCACTTTAAGAACAAAGCTCCTCTTCAGATGAAGTCCCCTTCAGTGGACTTTCTCACCTGTGTGAAGATCTGCTGTTGTGGATCTTTTTGAAGGGTTGTGGCCCAGGAAAGAAAACAGTGGCTGGTGATATTGAGGATCACTGGGCCTGCATTGTACCAAGCCATGGAAGCTAAAATGGTGTCATTACACTTATTTATTATTTATTTTTAAATTATGCCCTTGCACCTGTTTTACAGCTCTTTTCCTTTACTGGATAATGGCCTTTGTCACCAAAACCATCAAGCTTGTCAGATACTGCCAGGACGGGGTGCCTTTTTCTCAGCTGCGTTTCTGCATCACTGGAATCATGGTCATCCTCTATGGGCTGCTGATGGCGGTGGAGATCAATGTCATCCGAGTCAGGGTATGGGGCTTCTTCCTCAGGATCTGGAAAAATAGCACTGGTATCATGGTGATGAAGATGGGTCCTTATGTCCCAGGAACTCTGGCTTGTGTCAAGTTTAGGCCCAAGTTTGGCCATAAATGTTTGGTTAATTCTGTGGAAATCAGTGGTGATTTAAGTCTCTTTAAAATGTATGTTCTTGATGTACCCCCTGGGCTTGGTGTGTGTGTGCCTGTGTGTACCTACCCACACAAAGTGCACACGTATTTGTACAGATAGATGCATATTTGTGCACATGAGGACGGTATAGGTGTGTGGATGCAACCTATAAAGTATGTGGTGTGTTAGTGCTGATGAACTATTGATGTAGTGAATGTGTCAGCATATGTTCTTACCCACAATAATTTAAAATATAATTATTTCCCAAGAGTTCATTTTTGCTGTTGTTCAGCTCAAGATAAGTGGTACTGATAGGGTACAGAGCTGTATCCACATCCCATGTTGGTCAATTGTTTGCCAGTTATCTGTCAAAATGGAAATGCTCCTATTTACATGCAAATTTATATTTAAACTCGACATATAATTACGTTTAAATGCAAATTTGTGGTTGTCTTGCACATAGTTTTTACTAAAAGATTACTATGAATAAGATAATTCCTGAGCCCATGTTGTCTATTTTCTCCTCTCCAGAGGTATGTGTTCTTCATGAACCCTCAGAAAGTAAAGCCTCCAGAGGATCTGCAGGATCTCGGAGTGAGGTTCCTGCAGCCCTTTGTCAATTTGCTCTCAAAGGCAACTTACTGGTGGATGAACACTCTCATTATATCTGCTCACAAGAAACCTGTGGACCTGAAGGCCATCGGGAAGCTCCCAATTGCAATGAGAGCACTGACAAATTATGTCTGTCTCAAAGAAGCCTATGAGGAACAAAAGGTAACCACAGATGTCCATGTCACTGTTCAGCCTTAGAAAGCCAAAGCGTCACTTTGAATTTCTTCAGCTTTCATGAAATCCTTGTTTTAGGAATTTTTAACTTAGAACAGTTTGTTCCAAGGTGAAACATTGGCATAGGAAGTTCCAATCCAATAGTTACTGTTTGGTTTTAAGTGAATTTATAGCAGGAGAGAGTTGCCAAACTGAGTGCAACTGGAAACTAAAACCACAACAGACTGATCACTTGCTAGATTTTAATAGTGAAAGATTTGTTTAAATCTTAGCTACTTATGAAACTGGATGACATTCTGTCCATAGTTGCAGCTGGAAACACTCATCTTCACCATTTTTTTTCTCCAGACAGAGAAATAGCCAAAACCACACATCAAGAATAGCCAAAAGACTGGTGTCTTAGCAATGATTTAGTCACCAAACTCAAACACAGCACCATACAGGTTGCTATGAAGAAAATTAACTCCATCCCAGCCAGGCCCAGTACAGAAAGCACGGGAAAGGCTGGGAAAACTTGTTGGGTAGGGCAGGATTTTCCAGAGAAACTTCTGGATGCATTTAGGCAGCTCTCTGCTCCTAGCACCTAATGGAGCTGCAGGCTCCTTTCTGTGCCTTGTGAGCTGAAACAATAATCAGTACAATTGATTATGTTTTCATAGATATAGGTTGCTTCTCTTTCCTTCTGCAGTCAAGGATTACAGAGACCAGAGATCAAGATCCTTCTGCTTTAGGCAGAGAGCTACTGAGTCTTTAGAACTGAGCTTTTCGTAGCAGCTTGGGAGAGATGCATCCCTTAGGCCAGCTCCTTAAGGTGCCTAAACCCTGCTTAAAGAGGGGTATGCACCTACATGACCCAAGGACCCGAGTCTGTGCCATTCTTGATGACAGGCATGACAGCTGGGTGCCAGCATTTGTCTGTAGCTTGTTCACATCTGCAGGTACTGTCTGTGCCTGCACAAAAATGCAGTTCAGATGCCAAAAGGCAAGTTAAATGTGCTATTGCTTGTGTGCATGAGCACAAACTTTCAATGTGTAGCTTCCCTCAGTGTGTGTCATGTACATATAAACACTTGCATAAATGTTATTTATGCAGTTACACTCACCTACATTTCTGATGCTGCCTTACATCAGATATTTTGTGTTCTGTAGTTGTCTAAGGTCTTGAGATTACCACAGGCTCTAGCACATTTGTGCTACTATTCAAAAACAGGCTGTAACCCTGAAGTAAACTGGTATTTGTAGATAAAGTTAAAGTAAACCAAATGGCTAAAGCAAATCCAAGGAGCCAGGCAGTGGAACTCACTGCAGTTCATTCCTGTGGAGAAATGCGTTGGCTTGTGCCTGGTTGGGCCAGAAAACAGCCACATAATTAGCAAAATTCTTCAGATTGGAGTGTGGTCTGCAGTCTGGAGGAGGTGATATGCCACTGTCTCTGCTGCCAAGTGTGTATTTTACACTAATCTCCTGCAAATGGGGAGGGGAGCCCCACAGCCCCCTCTGGATTAGGTGGGGTTACCCCTGCCTGCTCCTGGAGATAGCTGATCTCAGCTGTGCTCCATGGCCTTGCAGAGAGAAAACTCCTGTTCTTTCCTAAACCCTTCTTATCACACCTTGATGAGAGGTGCTGAACATGACCATGAATATATTGTAAAATGCTTTTGAGATAGCTCACATTGTCTTGCTATTTCTTCTGCATGCTATGAAAATGGAAATAATTGTATCAATTCTCATATAATTCCATTTAATGCCCCCCCCTAAAAAAAAAAAAAGAGATCCTGTGCCTGTTGTTGCTTGGCTTTTGTTTCAGTTTCTATAGAGGCAGTCTAGATGTTTCACACCACATAGCAGTGCATCATATATCACATATCCAAAAATAGATTTGGCACATTGATATTACATTTGGCTTACCCCACCAACCTAAATCCTGTGTAATTTGTCCTGATGGTCAATAGAAAGCTTTTCTTTTGGGCATGTAATAGAAAAATCAATTTTTAAAGTCAAGGGCCATTAGTTTCCCATGCCTGCTATTCATGTGCCACTATGGATCTTACCTGATAGGGCAAAAAAAAGGAGGAATGAAATTCTGTTAACTATAAATCACAGGGGCAGGGCATTGCCCTTCAGCACCAGGCTCATACTGCCAGCTCCACAACTATGAGAAGAGTCAGATTTCCACATTTACTGAGGCAAACCTTAGAGATGACTTGATTTATCAGCAAGCAGTGTCTCACTGCCCTGTATTCCAACTGTGGAGTGCCCAAGGTAGAGAAAATTACAGGAATTTGAAAGGGAGTTGACAAAGACAAGGAAAACCTAATCAAGCGCCACAGCTGAGAACAGCATCCCAGACTGGTTAATTAACACAACAACATTCTAGGCAAGACCATAACAATCAAGGACCATTCTGGAAAAGAAATTATGATTGGAAAAAAGTCTTTCTCCCCTCTTCCCATTACATGCTTCAGCTAATATGAAACCCTGCTTAAAAAAAGAAGAAAAAACAGTGTTTAGCAATAAATTAGATAAATTAATTAGTGTTTTTTCCAATGAAAAGGAAACAGATTTCACGTAGTGATGACCAGTGTGTGAATTGTAGTAACAATGAAAATGGCTATTAAATTGTTAGAGAAATAAGGTTTTACCTTTGCCATTTACCAAATTTACTATTAATTGAATAATTCTGCCCAGAATAATATAACAATTTTTTTTTTCCAAAAGATGGCAGCTGTTTACCCAATATATTAGCTTAGTTCCTCTCAAGCTGTTCAAGTTATTAAGTGATTAACCCTTTTAGGGCACTCAAGCTCAAAACCCATTAGGCCACAAATTCAGAGCCTTTTGTCTGGACAACTCACACGAGGCCCTTGTGCTCTTTCCCTCCTCAGGAAGCAGTTTCTCACCCCTTTCTGGAATGGTAGCTCTGATTTGACCCCATGGTGCTTATTTCTCCTTCCTAAGCTCCTTGGCATTGGCCTGGCCCAGTCTCTGGCAGCCACCTGGTCTACCTGCACATTTTGGCACCACCCACGTGGTCCATCTCACTGTGGAAATGGCATAAAAAGGAAAAACTGAGAAAAAAGGAAAAAGAGACGAGGCAGCCAGGCAGGTTACAGGCACACTTGCTTTTTGTTGGTGAATTTGCTGGGCAGGGGGTGGTTGTTGCTTGGCTGTGCTTAAAATGTCTCTGTGAATGCTCAAGAGGGCTTGGCTTGGCTTGCAGCTTGCAGGCATCTGTGCTGCTTGAGAAATGACAGATGCTTGTTTAGAGTGTCAAAAACTGCTGCCTGAAGTGCAAGGAAGCACTCTGCAGAGCACAGCTCTGCTCAGTAATACTCTTTCTTCGTTAAATTGGAAGGACCTCAGAGATATCAGAACTCTTCTGATTACACTAAGACATATCTGCTGGTTGGTGTTTTAGCCAAGAGCTGTGATACTGTGTAAATTCACAGATCTGAACGCTAGAAAGGACCCTTGGTTGATTTAATCTTACCTCCCATCCTGGTCTGCTGCTTTCATTTTTTGAGCACGGTTATTGATTGGTTGAAGTGTGCCATCCTGGAAGGCATCCAAGAGATGGAAAAAATTCCAGGTAAATTAAATTAAACTATGTTCTTGTAATTGTCATGTATTTTTGCTGCAATCAGAAGCCTTTACTGGATCAAGTGGTTTCACAGCTACTGTGAAACCAGGATTACCCACGTGAGCAAAGGGCTGAAAGGTCAGAGCTCTCCCTGAGCACACATGTACAAGGGACAATGGCTGCCTGCCAGGATGATAATCTGTGCTTACATTCCTGTGTTCACAGGTTCAGGAAAGTGGTAGGATATAGAGGTGAGAAACCACAGTTAGCAAGGGGAGGCAGAATTTGAACTTACTGTGAAGACTGAAATCTGTTGATAATTACAATATGTTTGCTGCCTCACCTGGTCCAAAACACCTTTCAGGAACCATTTGGGCATCCAGACAGGAATGTTGCCATATAGAGCCTGGGAGGCTTCTCTTAATGCATGGGTACCTGTTTCTCTTTTCCAGAAAAAGGTGGAGGACCATCCCAACCGGAGCCCCTCCATTTGGTTGGCCATGTACAGCGCTTTTGGACGGCCAATCCTGCTCAGCAGCACCTTCCGCTACCTGGCCGACCTGCTGGGCTTTGCTGGGCCACTGTGCATTTCTGGCATTGTCCAGGGCTTCCAGAATACAACCAATAATACAAATACCACAGAAAAGGTAACCTGACAATGTGGATTGAATGGCTCTGCTAGTAGTTTTAGAGTCATATCAGATATTTAAGACAGCTGGCTACGTGCTTTCACAGGTCTGTGGTCATCGCTGTATTGTTATGGTTTCTCTCAAGCAAATTGAGTATTTCTGTTGTGAGAGACAATCAAGTTACAAACCTGAGCAGTGGGAGCCTTGGGTAGGAATGGAACACAGGTTGTGGAGGCTCCCCCCAGCTCCCCAGCTGTCTGTCTTGATGGAGTCATCCCAGCAGTTCTGGGAAGAAGGAACGACTTTTCTGCTTCTCTTCAACTGTGGCTGTTTGTTTCAGGCACGACATGCACTGCTGGTGCCTCAGTGATGCATTCAGCCTGGGAATTTTGCTTAATTCCTGTCCATTTGTCAGTTTATACTTCACTGACAGTTTTGAACTCTCTGAAATCTGATTTTTCTACTGGGAAGCTGAGAGTAGCCAGTTCCTGTTTGTGGCTGATTGCATTGGTTGCTGCTGTGAGTAAATGTGTTGGCACATGTGAGAAATTGAAAAGTATCCACTTTACTCAATGGTATTCTTGATAATAGAGATGCACAAGAGATGCCAGATCACTGCTCATTTCAAGTTTCACTGAGACTGAACTTTCAGAGATCACCTCTGATACATTTTAGATCACAAGAAAAAGAATTTATTAGTAACCAATGAAAAGATAGAGGTAAAATTATTTTACTGACAGCAGAGAAGAAATGACAAAGACATTTTCCTGCATTTGTCTTCTGATAAAGGAACATCTCCTTACAGTTTCTGGAGTGTTTTGTCTCTGAATGAGCAGATAGGTATGTAATGGAATGGCATTTTCCTCGCCAGATAAAGTATTTAACTATCATCACTACCCAAATATCTTTTTCTTGGCTGTTCACTCCTGGCATTCATTTTGTTGACTGATGATCTCAATTTGGCTTGAGGCTTTCACTGCACTGAAGGAGAGTTTAATTGTACAGCTTATCAAACAAAGCTTTTTATCATCCTTGAACCTGCACAAGCTGGATTTGAGCCACAGAGTTACAAGGCAAAGTCCATGTTTTGCCTTCAAAAATGTTGGGGTTTTTTGCATGGTGAACAAACGAGGTATTTAAGCTTGGAAATAATTTCTGGATCTCAGATTTAGGAATCTGTACCTTTGTCTGCTTCCTTTATCTTTTTGTACTCTTCAGTGGAGTGGTTTCAGTTGTGGCTTTTAAAAAAGTTTTAATCAGCATTGGCCAAAGGGAAGGTTGGAATCATTGGAGATCTTGAAACCACTTGGCTTGGTGACAGTCACTATTTCTCTTGGATACATTTCAGAATACATTTGCCTTTAATTTATGGATTTTGATAAACTTTCTCTTGGCTGTTTTTGCTATTAAACATTTCTCCTTTAAATTCTCTCTAGTTCCAGTTAATGTGAATACATTTAATTTTATGCTTCTTCTGCCTTAATTCCTGAGAACTCTGTATAGATTGAAAAAAGGTTACACAAATGTTATTTTCTTATTTATATCCCCACTATGAAAACAAGGGGAAGTTAGATGCAGCAGAACATTAAGAGAAAAGTTTTCTCAAATATATTTATCTGACCAACCATGCACTTAAGCAACGTTTTTTTCAACGACTCTTGGGCAGATGGCTCTCTTTCCTATATTGCCCAAATCTTTCATCTCAGAATCAGGCTGGATATTTCAGTAGAACAGGCTTTTTCCTTCTTTTTTTCCTTTGTTTTCCCCTGTAAGAATTCCAGTACATCCTGCTTCCAGCTGGATCGGAAATACCAAAGGAACAGTCCTCCTTGGAGTATTTTGGTACATTTGTTTCCTTTTCTGCCTGAAAGAGAGCAGAACAGTGAACACAAAAACTAGAAAATGAAAACAAAGGGCTTTAAACAAGATTTTTTTCTCTTCCATATTAAAGGCATATAAATCTCGTTTTGTGGGGAATACTGGCATGTATAGTCTTATGTTATTCAGAATTTATGGGTATCATAGACTATATTTCTGGAAGGAATTATTTCCATAATATGCAAATGCAACATAAATAACTAATCCCATACAACAAAAAATATTTTCTTGCAGCTTCTCTGTGATGCAGGTGGAATGGGCTTTATTTTCTACTGAGTAGCATTTCTATCCTACGAATCACCAGAATTTGATGGGGAAACTAAAGACAAGGCAGACATGGTGATCTTATTGTTCCTTTCCTGCTAAAACTAAATCATTTTAGAACTGCTAAAAGATTTCAATCCTCAGTCTTTGGAACAGGAGCGGAGTTTTTAATTTGTATCCAAATAATTTTGATATAGAGGTCAATGAGAAATCTGATTTCTATAACTTTCCCATAATACCATCAGTATGTTTTTTTCTAATGCAATGATTGAATTTGCTTGTTTCCAGCTTCTCAGGAATATACAATCCCTCTTATGGCACTTGCATCATTTTTTCCTTTCTTTTCAGGTGAAGGATCCATCAAACTCATACCTTTCCTTGGAGGATTTCCTCAGGAATGTTTATGTCTTGGCAGTCCTTCTCTTCCTGGCCCTTATCCTGCAGAGGACATTCCTGCAGGCCTCCTATTATGTGACTACAGAGACTGGCATCAACCTCCGGGGTGCTTTACTGGTGAGCAAAGACCTGCCAGGAGATTCACTAACAACAGCTCCAGCTTTGTGCTTTCATTTGTCTCATTCTTTATCTGAAGACCAAGCTTGAGATGATGGTTTCAGAGAAGATACGTGCTGTATTTTTATACAGAAAGCTGGACAAAATAGTGCTGGCAAACTGCTGGCAGCAATTCCTTTTGCTAAAAACTAATCCCATCGTTTTAACCCGTGGAAGTTTAACCCCCATGAAAACCCATGCATATAAAAATACATCTTTGCAGGCAATGAGAGATAGAGGAAGATCAGCAGTGTCGTTTTGGCTCTGCATCTGCTTCGTTCATTTGCTTATGAGTTTGCTTCTGCTGACTCTGGACAGAGTGATCTGCAGAGCATCCTTGTTTTATGGGAACACTGTGCATGCGTTGGGGGTGGTGACTCTGGATATTTATGCCCTTTAGCACAGAGCCCTGTGGGATGGGATGGGAGTGATTCATCTGCAGGACTGTGTCTGTAACCCCAGCATCCCTTAACCCTCTGTGAGAGCCTTGTTTATGAACTGGAGCCAGCAGCTCTGGCCCAGCATGTGGTGGGGGTGTAGCAGGGCTCTGCACAGACCAAACTCCACAGGCAGCAGTAGCACTCCAGAAGCTGGAATTGATGTTTTGCCAGATGTAACTAACCATGGGAATATCATCTCAGCATGGAAGCTGCTTTTTTTGGTGTGCTCGCCCTGATTGATGGAGCTGCTTCAAACATTTTCTGCCTTCTCCCAGGGTAGATGGTACAGATTTGGGGATGAAAGAGCACCTGGTTGTTTCCTTTTTGTGACTCCCACTTAGCAAAATTGGGACTCTCAGGAGCATACGTAGCTGATTTAATTCACCAGGCATTTCTGATTAATTCTGCAGGACATACTGTATTCATGGAGAAAATTGGTCAAAAAGGACAAATTATTTTTAAAACTTCCTTGGAACTGCAGTGTTTGAAGTTTGGTCATAACTGCAAACTGGGCTCACAATATTTGTATTTAAAATCCAGTAGATGTAAGCTCTGATTAATTTTAAACCCTGTTAAGCTCCCACAAATTTTATTAAAAGGAATGGCCAGGTAAGGGAGAGAAACCCAAAGGAATACATACCCACTCTGATCAAACTTCACAGCATGAATTTAACTGTCTTATTAGAAATAAAGGTCTCTTTGACACACAGTGTCACAGAAAAGCAGGCTTACCAAATGCTTGTTTAAAAAGGTTCTTTGGCCGATTTCCTAAATTTTGATGTTTTGTTGTCATTTTTGTTCTGTTTTAGGTCTGCGTTAAGCAACAAATCTTTTAAGAGGAATTGGAGTTTTTTAAAGTCAGTGTTCTCTCTTGTGCTTTCTCTCACTCTGTCTCCATCTCTCGCTGTCTCAGGTGAGAGACTGGGAGAAGGGCTGTCCTAGGTAAAGGCTGATGATGCAGTTTGAAACATCCCACTGCTACTGTTCATTTATAATTACATCATTTTAATAACTTCCTTTTTTCCCCCCTTTCTTACAGGCAATGATATATAACAAGATCCTGAGGCTTTCTACATCCAACTTGTCCATGGGAGAGATGACACTGGGACAAATCAATAACTTGGTTGCCATAGAAACCAACCAATTAATGTGGTTCTTGTTCCTGTGCCCCAATCTGTGGGCAATGCCTGTTCAGGTAGAGCATCAAAGTAAGGGCCTGATTTCAGAGATCCTCCAGCCTGGGTGAGGAGAATGCATATCTGGGACAGTACTACTCCAGAGGAGAACCTGCACTTCCCACTAGGATTAACAAGCAGAAAGGTGGCCCAAGGGCTGGAAAGGTGTCTCTCCAAGGGCCAGTGAAGAGAGAGGGGTTTTCTAGCAGGATTTCCATGTCTTTGACTTGAAGAATGAGGACCTGCAATCCTTTTCCTGCTCATATTTCTTCCACTGCTGACACAAATCCATTGCTTTTATTTTGCCACCTGGCATCAGCACTAAGCATTGCTTCTACAGTGTCCACTTGTAACTGGGTTTTGTGGCAGGACCAACAGCAATTGAATCCTGCTCCATGACTGACATGAGCACTGACAATGCTCAGAGGAGCTCTCTTCTAAACAAACTTAGTCACTGGACACATCTGGTTCTTAACAAGGCTGGGAAAGAACTGGAGGCAGATCTGTAGGAAGGAAAGGCTGAGATTATTAGCTTGAAAGAAATCTTCAGAAGTGCCAGGACCTACTTAAGGACCTAAGACATCCTGATTTTTCTATGAAGCTTGAATTCCTGTAGCATCTTCAGAATTTTAGCTCAGGGTGTGTTTGGCATGGTCCTTACCTGTCAGTGATCCCAGTGACATTAAAGAATTTTTGAAAGGGATAGAACCAACTCTTACAGTAGATCTGTTTTGCTGAATTTCCTAAGAGTGTAATCTATTTCATTAGTCAGCAATATTCCTACTGCTAATGGGTTGGGTAGGGTTTAGTGTGTCATGAAATAGTTTATGGATAAAAGGCAAAAAAGGTTACATGGCAATGGAAATTAGAAATAATATAGAGGATTTCATTTCACTGATTCACATCCAGTGAAGTGGGTGGAAGTGTTGCTGTCAATATTTTGGAAATTATTAAATGAACAGGTGATCTGATTGCTGTGGCTAGGTATGGCAATTTGCAGTACAGGAGTCTGAAAAACTAAATATTGCTTTAAAAATGTTAAACTCCATTGATTCTTACTTCTCATGTTGTATAATAAGAAAGGAGTTTTAAAGACAGACTTGTTTAAGAGATAAAAATATGAGATATGCAACTAATTCTGGATACCCTCTTATCACTGAGGACATCTCTCTACCACAAAGTTGAGCTTTTAATAGAAATATTTATATAGCAGAGCTTGAATTAACTCAGGAACCAGAATCACAGCAGTTGCATCACAGCCATTCCCAGGTAAACTTCTGTGGGAAATGTTCCCAGACCCTTTGTGGGACTAAGGCAGCATTTTCCTCCAGAGCTGCGTGGTATTGATGCCCAAGTTCATTTTGTGTCAGTTCCAGCACATCTGCTTTGTGCTTCAGTGCCTATCTGAGATGTCCCTCTGCCTGCAGTTGCACAGGGACACTACAACAGAATGCAAATGTGATCCATGACAGCTCTAAGACCTCTGAATGCTTCCAGAGTGAGGTAAGGAGCTCTAGTGTAAACAGGACTTGAGGCCAGGAATTCTGCAAAATGCCTCGGGGCGAGCACCATCATTTTAGTGCTCCTTTAGTTTTGTGGAAACCCAGTCTGGATTTAGAACTACCAGGCACTAACACAAACTATTTAGTTAATGTCAAAAAGAAGGGCTTCTGAGTTTATTTCCCACACTTTCCAAATGTGATCTCCTGAAGTACGAGCTCTGCTGATTCCTATGAAACATTTAAGTGTTTATTAGAAGAACAAACATTTTTCTCTTGGTATGGTTCTAGCATATCAAAATCTACTTATTTTCCCCCTGTGTTGCTTTTTTCTTCACAGATAATAATGGGTGTGATCCTCCTCTACAACCTACTGGGAGTGAGTGCCTTGGTCGGGGCTGCTGTCATCGTGCTCTTAGCTCCCATCCAGTACTTCATAGCCACCAAGCTGGCCGAGGCTCAGAAGAGCACTCTTGTAAGTGCATTATTTCAGTGATGTTTGTGATCCAGAAATGAGAATAGGGTTTTTGGGTTCTGTTCTTGCAGTTAGTGAAAACCATTGTGTGTGTTTGGGCAGGCCATCCCTCAATTCTGCTGTCCCTCCCTGTCTGTTTTGCTGTGGCTCAGTGTCTCTTCCTTCCTCACATTTGTCAGAAGAGAATCTCAAAAAAGTATGTGGGCCTTGACGTGCCTTCTCTGCAAAGACTATTTTTTATCCAACTAGCACAATTTTGTCTGAATTCCACTCCATGAAAGGGTGTTATTCCCACACGCAGATGTTGTATTTCATGGGATGTTAGCAAATAGTGCAAATGACTGATAAATTATAGCAGGAAAATATTAAAGAATGTGCACAACCTCCCTCTGTAAAGTGCAGAGACTTTTTAATCTCAGCCCAAGCTTTGGTAGTCTCTAAAAATCAGTTGGTACTGATGGATTATTATCTATTCATATCTAAATTCTTCAGTGCTGTAAGTTTGTTTTGCTGCCTAATTTAGTTCACTAGTTAGAAATGTTTTCTGCTCCTTTGTCTAATTTTTAACTTTATTGCTGTGACCCTTGAACTTTTTAAATAAGCCTTTGATGTTTAAGTTGCCAAATATTTAGAGATCCTTTTTATCTTAATATTCAGTAAGCAAATTAGACATGCATGGATCTAATTGCAGCACACTTCAATCCTGTTGAGCTGTGCCAATTTTTATAACCTGTACAAATTGTACAGAGGGCTTATCTTTGCATAATTTCCTGCTGCTCTATTCTGACTTCCTCTGACTCATAGCATCTTTTGGACTATGATTTTACCAAAATTCATGATTTTACCAAAACTTATGGTTACTGTTTTTTGATGAGTGGAAATTAGCTAAATAAATTGATAAATATCTCGCTTATTTTCTCAACTGGATCCCAGAATGTTTCTTGCATCAGCAAATACACACATTTAGGTTTCTGTCTATTGTTATGGACACCATTGACCTACTAACCTACCTCCCTGAGTTTCACCCTCTCTTTGAAGGGTTGGGATGTTTTGGATTAATTTTTCATTGCAGAAAAGGGTCACTTAATTTCCCCTCATGGCTATAAATATTTTAATATCTCCAAAGAAAATGGAATTTTATATTCTTTTTCTCAGTATGGTGCCTGTACAAAATCACAAATGAACAAAATTATTTTTTTAAATGAATTTTACAACAGAAGCGAGCAGAAAAGGGGGTTCTCATTAAGACTACAAACGGTTATCAATTTTTTTTTCTGTTTTTCTTTTGAAATGAAGGACTATTCTACTGAGAGATTAAAGAAAACCAATGAGATACTCAAAGGCATAAAGCTATTAAAGCTATATGCCTGGGAGCACATATTTTGTACAAGTGTGGAAGAAACGAGAATGAAAGAGCTCACCAGTCTCAAAACCTTTGCACTTCATACATCTCTTTCCAGTAAGTAACTGTGTTTTTAGTGCTCAGAAAAGTATCCTGTTTATCATGTGAACATTCCTCCCAACTTCAGCTAAAGAGAGATACAGCTGTGCCTGTGACACTTTTGTCTGTGTGTAATGTCATTAAAATAAAAAGGCATGATAAATATGTCACACAGAAATTCGAGAGGATAAAATGTATGTTGTTGATTTTTTTTTTGCAGTAAGTTTTCTGTTACCTTCATTGTGACATTACAGTTAGGAGTTGCTTTATAGTAAGGAGGCTCCAGATAATATTGGCAGCTCTGATTGCAGCAAAGATGAATTATGTTTTCTGCATATAAATTGTGTTTTCTGAAATGTAGAAGGGTTGAGTAATATTTTAGTTGTCTTTCATATTAATTGTGCACATCATAATTTTTATCCCAGTTTACTGGAGTATACAAATGAGAGAATTCCATTACTTATTTGTTGGTGTGTTTAAGATCTCTGACTATCAGGGAAGGAAATTTCTTCCTGCAGAGTAATTTTCCTTTGGGAGTTTTAATTACTTGAATTGGAAATAACTGGATTCTTTTAGTGTCATATGCTTACTGTAAAATTGTTTTTTCTTATTTCCTATAATCTGATGCTTATTTTGTTTCTCTTTCCCAGTTTTTATGAATGCAGCCATACCAATAGCAGCTGTTCTTGCAGTAAGATATGGAGTTTTTTTCAGTTTTCCTTATAAAAAAGGAAGAGAAAAGTGGGGGGAGGGGGTGTAAGAAGGAAGAACAGAACACCATTGTTATTGTAGGACCTATTCTTCATAAAACCAGCAGATGAGTTAAGGGGCCCCTGCTAACGGTAGGAGAGCATGACAGTGGAAGTTGTCACTCCCAGAAGGTGGATTGGTAAAACCAAAGAGAAAAATAATTTTTTACTATAAGAAAGAAAAATCATTACAACTTGAATTTTTTACTAAAAGAAAGAGAGAGAGAGAGAGAAAGAAAGAAAGAAAGAAAGAAAGAAAGAAAGAAAGATCATTACAACCTGAAAGAAGATCCATTTTGAAAAGCTCTTTTTGAAAGGAGTTTTGAGTATGTTTTCTTGTCTCTTTAGCAACAAAACTCATTCCTGTTTCAAAATGCATTATGAGGCACCATTTCAGTTTTCAAGGAAGAGTACTCTGCAGTTTAAAGAGGAATGAATTTTGTTTGTGCTCTAGACAGGTTTAAGTCTCATCTGTGAAAAAACCCCTAAGATTTGTTAGATTCTTACTGGGTTTTTCCTGGGCTGTGTGTTTTCTGTAAACCCTAAAGTCAATTACAAAGCTGTAATCAAATGCTAGATTTTACAATGAAAACCTTTTCACTCTACAATGTGTAAACCCCTTGAAATCACTGGCAAGATTTTAAAATCAATTTTGCTTTAACAGAACACACCTTTCTCTTCAGTTTATCTTGATTCCCAGTGAACTGTGGTAGTTACTAGCCTTAGCTGAGTGAAATATCTTTCTTGCTGTCCTTGTCCATCTGGTTCAAGAGTCCTTGTCCTGATGTGCTCTTTCCCTGATGTGACAGACCTTTGTGACTTACGCCTACACCAATGACAAGCCACTGCAGCCCGCCCAGGCCTTTGCATCCCTGTCACTGTTCCACATCTTGGTCACACCTCTGTTCCTGCTCTCCACCGTGGTTCGTTTTGCAGTCAAGGCCATCGTGAGGTGAGTGGCCCCTCTCCTTCCTCCAACTCCTGAGCACCCATGTTCAGTAACAGAAACGGTTGTTTCTACCTGCTCATGTGGAAAAGTGTTATGAGGGGGGACTCTGATGCTAAAGATGTGAGAGAAATCAGAGTGACCCCTCCTTTTCACTGCATGACACAGAGACAAAGAAACATAGCACAGGAAGGACAGGGAGCTGCTGGAGCCAGTGCAGAGCAGGGACACCAAGGGGAGCAGAGGGATGGAGCAGCTCTGCTGGGAGGAAAGGCTGAGGGAACTGGGATTGGTCAGCCTGGAGAAGAGAAGGCTTTGGGGTGACCTCCCTGTGGCCTTCCAGTGCCTGAAGGGAGCCCACAGAAAAGATGGAGAGAGACCATTTACAAGGGCTTGGAGTGACAGGACAAGGGGGAATGGCTTCAGACTGACAGGAGGTTTAGGTTGGATATTAAAAAGGAAATCTTCCCTGTGAGGGTGCTGAGGCCCTGGCACAGGTTGCCCAGAGAAGCTGTGGCTGCCCCTGGATCCCAGGCAGTGTCCAAGGCCAGGCTGGATGGGGCTCTGAGCAAGCTGGGATAGTGGAAGGTGTCCCTGCCCATGACAGGCGTGTCAGAACCAGGTGGTCTTTAAGATTCGTTCCAACCCAGGCCATTCTGTGATTCTATGATTCTTAATGTTCCATTCTTTTTACAATTTCGCTAACTTTGGCAGTTCACATTCAGAGCTGCTCTGTCCTTCCTCGAGAGATGCTCCTCTTCTCACAGTGTGGCCACCCACCACCACTCCTCCCTAGCACTCTCTGGGCTCTTGTCAGCACTGAGGGGGTGAGAGAGGCTGGTGTGAAGCTCTCTAGCAAGACCAGCCCTGCTGAAGCAAGGAAGAGTAACTGGCTTAGCCCTACCTCCACAAAAGGTGCATTGGGCTATAAGTGAGAATTTAGTGATGTCCTGCATCCTGTTCCAGGTATTTATTTCTGTAAAACAGCCCAACAGAGCAGCTTCCTTCATGCTGAGCTATAGAGCACTTAATCTCAAAGGAGCTGGTTGGTATAAGTCAAATTTCAGGCTTTTGGGTGTTGTGTCAGTGGCCTGTATGGACACAGTCATGGACACACTGACTTTAAAAAAGAAAAATAATTGAACAGAGTTTATTTTTATCAAAGGAGCAGCAGGAGCAAGGCCACGTGAGACATTTTCCCTAGGTTGAGAATGATTTCTGAGTAGTGGAAAATCTCCAGGCTCCTCTATAAATCAACCAAGCCTCTGCACCTCTGTACTATGTTTAGCATAGCCCTAATATCAAAATGGTGTGTACATTTTCCTTAACACTGCTGGCCACCTCTCAGGGCAATATTTAAAGACCAGATTTGCCAAAACAAACTGCATCCTTTGTGAAACTCATTTCCTAATATCTTTCTCCCATGAACATCATGTCTCCCAAGTGAAGGATAAAGATTGTGTGTTTGGCCACTCCATGGCTCTATCCTCAATCAAATACATGCATGAGTATGTGCTTATTATTTTTGTGATTAAGAGCTTATACTTTAGTCAGAACTTCAATTTTCTGTTCAAGAGTAGTTCTAGTGCCAATAAAACTGCTGAGGGTACCTCATTCAAATGCGAAGTAAGGGTTGATGTCATCTTAGGTGCATGATCAAAACAAGGTCTTGTATCTTCTACAAGGAAATGAATTCTTGCTTAGCCACCTAAGTAACACTGAGATTCTCATATGGAAACATATCAGAATTTATGTGTCAGATATATTTTCTGTTCAAGAGAGGAACAGGCATGCTGGCAGGAGGAAATAATGACAACAGCAGTGCTTTCTTGCTAACCTGTATCTCTGTGGCTTGAAGGTGTGTTGATAATTTAATATAAAATACGCAGACAGGCTTTGAGATGCACTACTTTCCCATATGCAGATTAATGTTCAAATCACCAATCTGAAAGCATATGTCCTTCTGCTTTCTCAGTCTCTGGCCCAATGCACCTTGATTTTAGTTTTTGCAAAGTAACAGCTTCACCATGACTGGTGTGTGATTTTGTTCATCCCTTCCCCAGAATGATAAAGACCCAGGTGCTTATGGCACTCTGAAAGGAAGGGGGACAGAAAGAGGATCAAATCTCCCTGTGATGAAGAATGAATTGAACCTGTGAGCTATATTTCCCAGTGCACAATTTTAAGAGCTAGACAAAGAGTTGCTGTGTCTCCAGGGCTGGCCACGGCTATGCTGAGGTGCACAGTACCCAGCCCCTGTGTGCATGCAGTGCATAGAACCATAGAATCCCAGAATATGCTGAGTTGGAACAGGCACATCAGGATCGTTGAGTCCAGCTCTAGGCCCTGCAGAGAAAGCCCCAGGAATCCCACCCTGTGCCCCAGAGCATTGTTCAAATTCTCCTTGCACTCTGTCAGCCTTGGGGCGGTGACCATTCCCTGGGGAGCCTATGCCAGTTTCTGACCACACTCTGGGTAAAGAACTTTTTCCTGATACCCAACCTAAACCTCCCCTGACGCAGTTTCATGCTGTTTCCTTGAGTCCTGTCACTGGTCACAGAGAGCAGAGATCAGGACTTGCCCCTTCACTTCCCCTCATGAAGAAGCTGCAGAACTGCTGTGAGGTCTGCCCTCAGTCTCCTCTTCTCCAGGCTGAACAAGCCAGGTGACCTCAGCTGTTCCTCATATGGTTTCCCCTTCAGGCCCTTCCCCATGCTCATGACCTCCTTTGCACAGTCTCTAATAGCTTTAATATCTTTTTTTATATGATGCAAAAGCTGTGTCAGGATGCACCCACTGCCCTGGCATTTCCAGAGGATGGAGGTGGGTGAATGACTCATTTCTGCACCCTGACTGCACAGACATGAGAAAGGCATGGAAGAGATAAGCCTGCCAAGATGGAAACCATTCCCACGGAGCTCCCTTGGCACCCTCATGACTTGCTCTGCTCTTCATTCCCAGCTACCAGTACAATGCTTAATTATTTTCATCTGTCCTTCTTCCACAGACATAAATCTTCATTTGCCATCAGGGTGGCAGATGAAAGTATCCCATGAACTTCTTTTGGAACATTTCTGATAAATCCTGCTGGCGTGACTGCACAAAAAAGGAAATGTATTCGTGGAAACCTGGGTTTATGAAACTCACTGTCCTGTTTTCTTTCAAGTGTACAGAAGCTGAATGAGTTTCTCCTGAGTGATGAGATTGGAGATGACAGCTGGAGAGGGGGGGACAGCTCTGTACCTTATGAATCCTGCAAGAAGCACACAGGACTTGTAAGTTCTGCTTCATGACATTGAATTTCAGAGCAGAGAGGCCACATAGCCCCATAGAGGGCCAGCGGCCAAGCTGACAAACCTGGGAGCTGTGGCTTCTAGCCTGGCTCTAATATTGACCAGTTTTTCCTCTTTTGTCTTACTCTCTGTGTTTTTATGACATGAAGGGTCCCCATATGCACTTAAGCATTGCTGAAGTGCCAACAGTAAAAAGAAACAAACCTAAAACAACCGTAACACACCAACATATTTAAATATGACTAAAATTCAACATTATTAATTTTTAATAAAAGGCCCAGGTAGATTACCTATGATTATGGGGTTTGTACTGTATATTGCCCATACAATCCATCTTATGTTGGGCATCCTTAGGGAGGAACAATTCCTGCTCTGCGAAATTCAGAATTAAAGGTGGAAAAAAACAACACCAAACTTTGTGAAATAGGAATTAATTCCAAAATGCTGTTCCTGGAGTATTAAACGTAGAGTAAATTTGAGTAAAGTTTAAGGACAAAAAAACTACAACAAAGATGAATTGGGAAAAGGTGGTTTTTTCATTTTGACATTTTTCTAAAGCTATATATTTCAGGAGTTTCAATCTGACTGTACAATTTGAAATGTGACTGAAACTTGAAAATGGCAACAGAAAGAAAGGATTAACACAAATTAAGTTTTATTTTAGCTTGCCAACCTGAAGCAACACCTTTCTTGTTTTCTGGGCTAACAATGATAACAAAAGAAACAAAAATGAGATTATTTCAGCCTTTATTTTATTTGTCCTGTCCACCTTCTGCTTAGTCCTACAGAGACAGCCAAGTCCACATGATGGGGAGAGTGTTTGAGGAGGATGGCAGAGCTGAAATTTGGGATGGTTACGCATGGGAAGCAAAAAATCCTGATATTTTCTGTGCTTCGGTTAAGGGTGTTAAAACATTTAAAATGTGTGCAAGACAGTGGTGTGTCTGTATTATCAAATATTGAAAAGCACTGGCTGCTTCTCCTGAGCTGGAATGGTGGTAGGAAAGGGAATGGATCGCTTGCTTTACAGGGCACCAAATGCTGTCTTCTCTTGAGGAGTCCAACTTTTCTCCTTCCTTCACTTCTCTCTGTGTAGCACACCAAGGCCATCAACAGGAGGCAGCCCCTGAGGTATCAGCTTGAAAACTATGAGCAGCCAGCAAGGAAGCAGACACGGCCCGTGGAGATCGATGATGTGGCAATTAAGGTGGTTTGAAAGCTTCATCTCATTGAAAAAATGAGATGAAAATGTTTTCCCTCATGAAAACAGGGAGCAGGTCCTCCTGCAATAGCACCTGATGGTGCCCTGTTGCTGCTATTGTTTGAAATTTTCCATGGCAAGAGCAAGCCCTTAAATAAGTTAGCACTTTAGCCAAATTTACATTGAGAAGAATGAGCTTCAGACCAGTTTTTATAGTTATTTTGTGTCTTCTCAGGAAACAAAGAGGCATCGTGAATCTAAAGTCTTTAGTCTCATATTTGACAGAATGAAAGTATTTGTTAAATAGAACTCAGCTCAAGATCATCCCTTTCTTGCATTACTTACATTATGTATTTGTGTATTTATCTTTTCTTGTTCACAATTTGGCAATCTTTACAAACTTGGCGTGCTTTTTTTTCTGTGTGTGTACAACCATACCACACTGTGTCTATTAATCACAGGTTTATTTTATGAATGCATTTTAAATCTAAACTAGTAATTATATTTCTTTCCCCTCCTGTGTTTAAATATCTGATTTGTGGTAATTGTTTTCTAGGTGACCAATGGATACTTTTCATGGGGAAGTGGTTTAGCTACACTGTCCAACATAAACATTAGAATCCCAACAGGTATGATAAAAGTACACCTTCAACATGAAATATATAATGTCAAATTGTTACTAATTCCATTTCTTGATGTTCTGAAGTGCAGAAAGGTATGCATTTAGAATTCTGTAAGAAAAAAATTTATGTTAAAAGTGTATACAATGTCATGACCTGTATTGTTCATAAAGTAATATCATTAGATAAATGATGTGGCTTTTATATACCTGTATAGTTTATGTAGTTCTATAATAGCACAAACTAAGTCAAGAGTAAGAATAAACATGAAAAAATGGTTGAAAAAACCTCATTATTATTTTTAACAGAGAAATCAAAAAAAAAAAAGAAAGAGGGAGAACTCCAGACTCATTCAAACCAAGGGTCCATCTAACTCAGAATATTATTTTCAGCAACACTCATGTATTATACTTTTCCTGCCATTTATCAACATTATAGTCTCCCAGTTCACAACTATTTTCATTCAGAAAATGAAGTATTTCTGTCAAGAAATACTCAATTATTTTGTCTCTCAGTGAATTTCTCTTTGTCAAGCTGAGTTCCTGTAATTCCTTGCATCCTCAATGTCTTTGGCTAGAGAATACACAGGTTTATGAAATGATGGTTTGTTTTGGAAAACTTGCATAACAAGTGTGAAAAGTAGCAACTATTATTTTCTATTATTATTAATAATAACAACAATAATTTTATTTATTATTTTTGTTGTTGTTAACGCTGTAGAATTCATAACACCGTCTGTTGGCATTTCATATTATTGAATAGCCTTATGCTTTATTTTGATCTCCTATAAAGGGCTTTGTTTTAAAATAGAGTATTACTTTAGGTTGCTGTCACATGGCAATTTAGTAATCCCCAAGCCTGTATGATTTGTTTCCATGTAGCATTAAGTGTCACCAGCAAAATGTCTTTGCTCCAAGGAGTTTATAGTCTGAGGCCGTGGGTTCACAGGCTGGGTGAGCCAGAGTTTGCCCCCTTTGGAGGGAATAAGACCCTTGGCTTCCCAGCTGGAGAGAAGCTGAACTGGAAATTTTCCAGTGCCTAAACAGGGGCAACAAGAAAGATGGAGAGAGACTCTTTACAAGGGCCTGGAGTGACAGGATAAGGGGGAATGGCTTCACACTGACAGAGAGCAGGGTTAGATTGGATATGAGGAAAGAAATCTTCCCTGTGAGAATGGTGAGGCCCGGGCACAAGCTGGCTGCCCCATCCCTGGCAGTGTCCAAGGCCAGGCTGGATGGGGCTCTGAGCAAAGTGGGATAGTGGAAGATGTCCCTGCCCATGGCAGGGGCATGGAATGAGATGATCTGTAAGGTCCCTTCCAACACAAACATTCTGTGAGCCTATGAAATGCCCTGGCCAGCTCAATTAGTGAATTCAATCAGTTTATGGGAAGATCTGAGAAGCATCGTTGTCACTGCAGAGTAGGACTGGAGGTAGGAAAGTGTCTGTGTGGGGGGAAGGAGACGTACAGCAAAGCAGAGAAGAGTAATGGGTCTTCTTTCAGCTCATTTATTAGATTGGCCCAAATTCATTTCAGTTCGTTTATTAGATTGGTCCAAATTTTCATGAAACTTCAAACTGAATAATCACTCCTCACCATATATCATTTGACCCTAAATAACTTCCATAGACTAACACAGTCCCATAAAACAAATCTTAATATAGGTAAGAGCAAAAGTCTTATTCCTTTGGAGATTAGTGTGTTATTGCAATTCATTAATGTTTCCATAGATGAATACATGCAATATTGCCCATTTATGTAGTGGATGCTAAAAAAAAAATAATGAATCAGTTCAAGTGCTCTAGTGCTGAATCTAGGTGGGCCTTGTGAACTAGAGTATAACTGGGTTTTTTTCTCTTTTTAAAATGTGTTCTGTTGTTTTTACTATTATCATAGGTCAGATGACAATGATTGTGGGCCAAGTTGGCTGTGGCAAGTCTTCACTTCTCCTTGCTATATTGGGAGAGATGCAGACCCTGGAGGGAAAAGTTCACTGGAGCAAGTATGTTTATATAGCTATTAATTGCTGTATTCATTTAAGGAGGAGGCTGAGATTCGCTGTGAGAAATGTAAACTTCATGCCTCAGAACTGCATGTTGAGTGATTACCATCACCCAGATCCTCTCTGGAATGCATCACCTGTAAACTCAGGAAGGATTTTTCACTGTTTTGTCATGTTCAGAGCAGGCAGAGCAGGGTGCCCCAGGAAGGGAAAAGGCTAGTCTGGTGATTAATATCTAATGTACTGGTCTGCAAATGACCTGGATAGAAAGCATGGGCTATTCCTTTTATCAAATAGCCTTCAGTACTCACTATAATTAAAGTCAGCATTGTCATGTTGTTCCTGTACCCAGCAGTAAAAGTGTGACAGGCTGGAGCTTCTCCAGCCCAGTGGGATGTGTGGGGTGCCAGCCTAAAGGAAGGGATGTATTTCCCACTCAGAGCTGCTGCTGCTGGCAGAAAAAAAAATGTAATTACATCTGAGCAATGCTTTTCTCCTTCCCTGGTATCTGCACAAGCCTCACCTATGGAAGAGTGCCACTCTTCACCGTAATACACTCAAAAAGCAGCCTGAGCACACCAAACACCTTAAGAGTAAAGGCTGGGAGAAAGCTGTTTCTGAAAGGAGAACTGCCCATGAGGTCAGGCCTTGGATTCAGAACCAGTGAATGAGAACTTCCCACAGAAACTAGAGTGGGGCAGCAAGCACTATTCAAGCCTAGTCAGGGAAGAGACAGTGCAAGTGATGTGCTGTAACCCCAAGACTTGTTCTTTGGTTTTAAAGATCAGTTCTGTTTCCTTAAAACTACCAAGCCAAACTCGTCTCAATTAGCTTTTTGCTGAGAAAAGAGGGAACTTTGTCACAGAGACCAATATTTTGTTGCCCCGTCCCTTGACTAGTAACCTCCTTTGTCATATTTTTCTTACAGCAATGTTGTAAACTGGATTTTTTTTTTGCTTTTCCTGTGATAGTATCCATGGCATTTTTGCTGTCTAGCTGTATTTCACTTTCTGCTATTCTAAACATATGATCTCACTGGAGTAGCAGGTACAGTTGAAGCCAAGGCTAGACTAAATTTAGTTTAATTATATATGAATTTAAGCTCTGAAGGAAGAGAATATGTGACCTACCACAGTTGATTTCTTTGAGACATGTAATGAAGGTTTTTATACCAATCAGGCATTGTTTTTCTGAGTAGTTTAAAAAGAATAACAGGAGTAAGTAGAATGTACCTTGAAATGATTCTCACAATTGTTTTGAAAGACGCATTTGAGAAAGACTCAGATTTTTCCTAGATAAAGATATAGAAACTTGGAGAGATTAGAAAAATGAGAAGTCTTAGAAACATAACAGGTACAGCTTATGAAATGTTTCATAATTATGAATTGTGAAAAAAAATAAAAGTTGACGTTTAATATTGTTCAAGAGATAGGATCATGCTGTCAGTTAATTAGCAGTCTGTACACCACCAGATCACCAGGCAGCTCGGGGATTAGCAAACACCTCAGACTTTTTTTTCATTGCACACTATAATTGTGATATAGCTGATGCAAACATGGTTATGTTTTGCTGGTAATTTCAGACTGCCTGGCAGACAGATGAATACAGAAGGATACTTCAGGTATTTAACTAAGTGGATCCTGTGTTTTGCAAAACCATAATAAAGGTCCTATTTACTCTTTTAAGTCCCTTTCCCTGTGATTCTCCATGCATGACTAACACAGCCACTGATCCAGGGATGAAATGCAGGCTAAGTGAATTCCGTTACAAATTCAGCTGTAACAACACAGTAACTGTAAGCATGGATAAGACTGCAGCCCCAGTTACACTGGGACAATCCTGCAAGGCATCACTGGGATTCAAATACCCTGCTGCTGTGGGGGCTGACTGCAGTGAGAGCTGTGTGTCCTGCTGCCAGGGTTGTCACTGCTCTGGCAACTCAGGGAAATAAAGCATGGCAGTGGATCTTTCTGTAAAAGATCTTGGCTGGGGCAAATCCTTGGGCTGGGTCTCAGTTTTTCCCACTTATATGAGACATGCCCCAGAAATGTGACATCCTTAGACATGGAATTGGGTTTTTGTTTTCCTAGTGAGCAATCAGCTTGAGAGGTTTGTTAGACATTGATGCATAGGGCTGTTGGGGTGCAGTCATTCAGCCAAACCTGTTTCAGATCTGAGTTATTTATTATTATTTCTTATTAATTTGTGAGAGTTATGCAGAGACATGTTCCCCTCATGCACATCAAGCCAAACAGTCAGAACCATCTTCTCAGACTGCCAAGCCAAGAGGGGCAAAGTGGAAACTCTTCACATGCAACACGTATTTTTTGTACATTTTAATGGTTTCTGTGCAAACTGCTTGTTGTATACTAAGTGAAAAGCTCAGGAAACACAAGAACTATTAAATAGATCCTCATAAATGGCCTGTTCTGTCCTCAAGTATCCAGAAGGATGTGACAAAAATTAGGAAAGGTCAGTGCTCCCCTCAGAAGGATTCCCAAGTACAATGCTCACCCAAAGATTACAACCACAGGAGCTCACAGAAGGCACTGAAGGACATAATGGGCGCAGGTGGGATAAACAATCATCCAGATAAATCTCAGTTGCCAAAATCAGCAGAACTACCAGTTCTGGTTGCAGGGACAGGCCCAAATTTCTCTAAACTCCTGGATGGAATATGTTTAAATGCTTGGTCCTCATCTTGCCTCAATTTCCTGCCTATATTAGCAGAGGAAATGGCTCATTGTGTGGTTGCAGGGTTTTCCCAGAGATTTCGTACACCTTTATTCTCTGCCCTTTTTACTTTGTAGGATGAGGGAATCAGGGCCTGGGTAGAGATGCTTTAGTCTATTTTAAAACATTATGAGTTACCATAAAAGTGTCTAAACCTCAACAAGGTGTCTTTCACTTTTCCTTAAACCTTTGATTTAAATGGATTTTTTTGTTTGTTTGTTCTTCTCATCTTATGTATTCAAAATCCTACAAAAATGACTAAACAGTTTTGTCCTTCCTACCATTTCAGACTCGAACGTACCACACCCCATTTTGGGCAATATGTATATTTTATAGTACAGCTAAAAATCTGTATAAATAGCCACATTTCAATAAATAAATGAACTAGAGGAAATAAATGCTAATCCCCTCAGACAAATAAAATACCCTTTTTAGAAATCTCAGGAGCTTCAATTTCAGCCCACTCCCATGCCCTGCAATCACATCACTCACTCAGATTCAGCAGGGTAATAAAGTAGAAAACCAAATACTTAATCCCCTTGTTTGGGAAGGCTCCAGCTCACTAAAGGTCTTCTCTGTGTTTATTCATGGGATTATTGGTGAATGGGGGTTCTCACAGAAATCTCATTCATAATTTGGGAGAATCAAAGTCTGTTTTTCAGGCTAAGCTGGGAATGAAATTTTTAACCAAGGAAAAAGGGTTTAAGAAACGGAGATCCTAAAATTAGTCCTTGCCCATTGAGAAACTCTGTTTGGTTATACTGGCAAGCATGCTAAATCTGGTATGGAATTGCAAGGAGTCTTGCAAGGCCTGTGCCCAGTTTTAGCTAACTTGTAGGTGCTCCCAAACTTATACCTGAAAACATTTTCTCCTTCTCTACAACTGCAGTGCTCTCCTGATAAAAGTTTGGGGGCCTTGAATGGAGCAAATTTAGGGTTTCTTCTTCTTGTTTGCCTTCACCTAATTCCCAGCCCCTTTTCAATCTCTCCTTAGACTCCATCTTTTGCTTTCTTGTAACTTTTTTCCATTGTAGAGAAGACTGGAAGCTTCTGCTGGATGAGAGACCAAGTTTTAGTGAGGGGCTCTCTGTTTTGAGCCTCAATGTGGGGCTCTCTGACACTTCTGGGACTTATTCCCCTCTGATGCAGCACCTTCTCTGGCAATTGGTGCATGAAGGAAACACAGATGGTGCATTTTAGGAGGCCTGAATTATCCAAGTCCTCAGAGAGCTGATGTGCAGCACAGAAAACAACATGTCTCAGTTCTGGCATTTTGGGAAGATGCTTGATACACGAGTCTGGCATTACAAGAACTCTGCTTGCTATTAGAATTTTTATGCCCTTTCTAGACTTGGATATCCTGCTAATGAGTGCTGCTGCATTTACTGGTATCCCAGCAGTCAAGTAGTCATTTCTGTCTCAGCATTAAAGTGTTTCATCTGGAGCATTCATAGGCCTGAGAGAAGAGGATTTGTTTGTTCCCGGCTGGTTTTTTAAAGTCAGGAAAATCATGCTGTAGCATGAGTTTTTCCCCCCCTTTCTGTTTACCTGGTATAATCTCTTTTAAGTTTTGCACTTTGCAAAACATGCATCACCATGCGTGGAGGGAGCATCAGTGCTGGTCCAAAACTGCTTTCCCTGCCATTCCAGGCCCTTGGCACTACTAATAAATCAATTAACAAACAGAGGGAGCTGCAAAATCATTTATGACATTGCTGCTATTTGAATGCTCTTCAGAATGTATTTCTTAGGGATATGATCCTTAAGAAGTGGAGGATGACAAGGAAAACCTACATGTTGTAGTGCAGTGCACAGCTTTATGCAGCCTTAGTGCTATAAAGAGATTAAAAATCTGTTCTGATCCTACAGCATAGCTGCAAAGCTTATCTTTACTCCAGGGGAAATTTGTCATTAGTTACCAGCTTCTGCAGGCCATTGGCAGAACTGTGTGGAGAAGGTAACTTATTGCTTGCCAGGCAATATTAATATTTTAATTTTTAATAGGTTTTATGAGAAAATTTTCATTTTTAATACATTTTCTAACAATGTAATTTGCCTGTTTAGCCACTATGCCTTGTAGATATGAAACTATCACATTTAGAAAAGTGTTATGCTTTTGCTTAGACCTTGTTTGTTCTCCTGTCAAGAACAAAAAACCCCAAACTTATGTTGAGTTCTTAAAGTATGTAATTAACTCCAGGTTCACTGTATGTAAAACTAGCACAAAATGTTATTCTTTATATTTCCTGCTTACTAAATGTCATTTACCATAACTTACAGTGTAAATGAAACTGAACCTTCTTTTGAAGCATCCAGAAGGTATTATTTCTTTTCTAGTGTATCATAAAACACTCATTAATTTCTTCAGAATTTCCCCAAATCCTCATCTTTGTGCTCTTAAGCCATCTCTGTGTTTCCTTACCATGTTGATAATTGTTTGCTGTGGGATTAATTGATAGATTGTGCAAATCCAGTGGATCCCCCACTTCTCCAGCCAGTGAACCACTACCTCTGTCTTGTCTGAAAGATGCTGAGCTCCCATCTGATCTTAGTGGGAGTTTAGTGTGCTCCTTGTCATGCAAGACAGGATTTCTAGGTATGAGGCATCATTAGTTGTCTCCTTGGATGTGTTTTTGAGTTTTCTGCCCAGCACTGGGTTCCCCGTGGTGCCTAACCTGGGATGGGATGGAGCAGGGCACAGGGGGAGCCAGCTCAGCTCCAGCTGAAGCCAAGCAGGGACTCCACCCCTGGCTCCTGATTTAAAAGAAGGACAAGCTCCACTAAAAGCATGTCACAAATGACAGAGAGGTAGTGGCACACAGAGATGTGGCTGGGAGCCACACAATGATTTGCTGCCCCATAATGTTGAGAATGTATTTCTTACGAGTGCATATGAACAGCCGAAACTCCTGGAAGTTTTGGGATATTGCTGACAGCTTCTAACCAGCTGTTTCTCCTGCCCTAGCACCCCCTCTCTCAATAGTAAATCCTACATGCTTACAAATGAAGCTAAGCAAATGTTTTGCTGGAAGCAATACCATCAAAGAGACTGAGAAGGAACCTAACTGTGGCCTTCCAGAACCTGCAGGGAGCCTACAAGAAAGATGGAGAGAGACTCTTGACAAGGGCCTGGAGTGAAAGGACAAGGGGGAATGGCTTCACACTGACAGAGAGGAGGTTTAGGTTGGATATTAGAAAAAAATTCTTTATTGTAAATGTGGTGAGGCCCTGGCACAGGTTGCCCAGAGAAGCTGTGGCTGCCCCATCCCTGGCAGTGTCCAAGGCCGGGTTGGATGGGGCTCTGAGCAGCCTGGGATAGTGAAAGGTGTCCCTGCCCATGGCAGGGGGTTGGAACAAGATGATCTTTAAGGTCCCTTCCAACCCAAACCATTCCATGATTCTATGATAAGTGTTCAGATCCATGAGCCGGTACCAGTTCACTCCTCCTTCCTCATATCATCTTGGGCATCTCAGAAAAATGTCTGAAATTGCATGACCTTTTTTGCTGCTGTACCTTGGCAAAACAACCAGAAGTAAGGAGCGTTCATGCCTCTATTGACACATGTCATTAGGCATTTAGATACATCTAAAGTATGTGTAATACATCCTTGGGAGACTGCAGTGCTTCCTTCCCAATCTGTATTAAACTGCTCTCTTTTCCAGTATCATTGAGGATCTAACAGCCTGAAAGGAAAAAAGAGTATTCACTGAGAAAAAAGTATTTTATATGTCTGGCCACATAAAATAATCTAAAACTTCAGAAAGCAGCAATTCAAGTGTGCTGATGCTATTTGAACAGTGCCTTTTCACCCCCTGTTCTGATGTTAGAGAAATAATGCCAAATAACTTTTCCCGTGAGACTTTAATATTTCTTACTGTTATTTATAATTTGCCTTTGGATTTAAATTGCAGTTACTAGATTGAGGTAGGTACCAGGCATTTATAGTAGAATAGAATACAACCTAGAGTGTAGATTTTGCCATCAGGGGAGAGAGTGGGTGCTGTTCTAACAAAAACATCGAATTTAAAACTCTTCCCTTCACTTTGTTTTGCTTATGTGTTTCCCTGTATTTTCTGAATGCACATTCATGAAATTAATTTTAAAAAATCTGATTATCAGACATTTCATAGTGTGAGGGCTTTGTTTCTTACTAAAGCTCTGTGTCTGTCTGCAGTAGGAACAGGTACTCCGTGGCTTATGCAGCTCAGAAGCCGTGGCTGCTCAATGCCACCGTGGAGGAGAACATCATCTTTGGCAGCCCCTTTAATAAGCAGAGGTAAATATCTACCTTCCTGCAAAAACACCTGACAGCTCCTTTTAAAGAGGGTTTTTTGGCACCTTCTGGAGGAACTTTGTAGATTCTGGAAAATAGCAATCAGTGCATGCTAAACCTGGGGTGGATTTAGCCGACCTGACTTTGTTCACCGCAGAGGAAGGTTTCTGGTTAGTCTTTCAAGGCTGCTCCTCTAACCAGAGCATGTGTCCAAGATGTTTGTGAGAAATCCCACAGTGGCCATGGCTCTCCATGGAACACAGCTGAAGCCATCTGTGTCATTGCCAAGGTGAGATGAATCCCGTCTTTGGAGACTACTGACATGTTTTTCTTTTGTTTAATGGAGCCTGAGGCTGCCAGAGGTCTCTGGAAATAGGGATTCTAGGCATGGTTCCACTGAGTTTATGTGCTAATCCTGCTGTGATCAAGTTACTGGAGCAGCCACTTTCCAAAAACAGCATTTATGAACATGGGGTGCCTTGAGGGAATGGCCTTAATTCTTCCTTTGGAAATACAGGAGAAGGGAGTGTGAAAGCTGAGGTGCACAGCTGGTATTGTGCCTACCCAGCACCTGGTTCTTGCATCCTTCTAAAAGGTCAATTAACAAATGTGGAAAAAGTGACTGGACCTAAGGAAAACAAATTGCTGATGTTTTCAAAGGCAGCACTCTCTCTGTTTTCAGTTATTCAAATACACCCTGTTCCTCTCAGTCTGTGCTGTGTTAAGATGTATGACTCCATTCTGACTTGATAAAACCTAACCATGACCAATGCCTCGAAATCCAGAAAAACACCAAAATTTCAGGGACCAAATTCTTCAGCCACTGCATCCATCAGCCTGTTTCACTAGCTTCAATGGGGGAAAGCTGAATTTCATCATGCAAATAGTGTGGTCCCAGCTGCTCATCAGCAGATCACCTGCCACAGACCCAGAAATCTCACAAAAACAAATTTCAAAATTTTGCAAGTGGTTTGCTGTTTCTGGTAAGATCAGAAGAAGTGTAAGGATCCTTTGTCCTGTAATATCACTCCAAAGAAAATGAAGAGGCACTTAAAGGGGGAAGAATAAAAACTCAGTGGAAAATAGCTTCAAATACTCCGGAGTCCAACAAAACAACTCAATAATTTACATAATTCAATCTTTAAAAAGCAGTCTTGCCAACAAAGACCTCTAATAAATATGTCATTTTTTGTTTACAATGCTCCTACAATGTACAATTTACAATGCTCCTACAATTCACAATTAGTTCTGAATTATCATTTTTCTCTACTTATTTTTGCAATTACCCAGCCATCCCAGAGCTACAAAAACTTCATGGTGACCTCTAGCTGGAGGTTTTTGTGTTAGTAGATAGTTAAAATAATTATTCAATAATTGCAATGACCGTATTGTTTTTCCAGATACAAGGCTGTTACAGATGCCTGTTCTCTGCAGCCTGATATTGATTTACTGCCATTTGGTGACCAGACAGAAATTGGAGAAAGGGTAAATAATGTGAATGCTTTAATCTCTGCTTGACCTTTGTATTAAGAAGACACTCCCTGATGTCACTCAGACCAGTGACATCACTTCTAGTCTGTATTGGGCTGCCAAACTGGTAAATAATTGTAATTGACCAAAGATTACCACAAAAAAAATTGAAATCTCTTCTGCTTCTTCAGCTATTTCTCAAATGGGATTTCTTGGCCAGAGTCTCCCATATTTTGCTTGCAGAATTTGATGCTGGTATTGGTTACATTTTTTCAATCTAAAAAGCCTACTGTGCTCAGAGCAGCTCTTCATAATTTACACTTACCCGTGAATAATAACTTTTCTTCTGATATTATATGAGGATTATGCTTGTTTATAAATAGAACTAGCATTTTAATGAAGCTTTTTTTTTTAATTGGAACCCTGTAATTGTAAAAAATCACATTTCCAAAGGCCTGTCATAATGTTTATTCAAAGATGCCTATTTCTGATCCATTTTACTGATTAGGGGATTAATTTAAGTGGAGGCCAACGACAGAGAATCTGTGTAGCTAGAGCACTCTACCAGAACACCAACATTGTCTTCTTGGTAAGATTTTTCTTTTTCATGTGGGAAGTTAGTGATAAAACTGTAGTTCCATATCTTTGGTTTATATTTAGAAGACCTTTAGGGACTTATATTCAACTCCAAAACCAAATTATAGAGATAGGAAATAAGCGTCCATGAGAGGCAGCATCAAAACATCCTGGGAGACTGGTGAAGGTGGGAATTCCTGCACCGATTAACACTGGAAGAGTGGAACAGATTGTGTTCTCCTTGCTCTCAGTGGTGACCTACAATCAGCAGAGTCCCACAGAAATCAGCAGGATTTCTGATAAGGAACCATAATGAACAGTATGAGGGCTCAGCACTCTCGTGCAGAGTGCTGTGGAGTTGGATGGACTGTCCCTTCTCTGTTACTAATTTCAAGGCATATCAGGAATTTCAGGAGGTTCATGAAGGGGCTGTTTGAGCCTCTTCAAAATTAAGTAGAGGCTTCTTGAAGAAAAAGTATTTGCATATTGATATCCTTGTCTGAATGTTGCCTTATTTCCAGCCACACTCATTCAAAGTGAAGACCAAGCACGTCTGTAGTTTAGTTTGGAGGAAATGAGAAGAGTTGCTAACTCTACTGTAATTTTCCTGTGCCAGTTTCACATCAAAATTGGGCCCAAGTTTGGCTTTGGATCCTGGCACATTCAAATTTGGATGGGAAATTTCAGTTCTGGTGTTCCTGCACTCTGTCAGTGAGGCACCAGCACTGCACACAGCCAGACACAAAAATTGAAACTGAGTCCATTGCTGTGAACTGAAGAGCAGTGGGTTCCAGCTCACTGGAGTGCAGCCCTCTGACTGAGTCCTAGTCACTAGAGAGAGATGAAATATCAGTAAAGACAGATGCTTTCTATTTTAAAAATACTGTTTTAGGAATAACCCTCACTTTTGTATCCTATTCTAGTATTTTTCAATTTGATGTGATTGCAGGATGACCCATTCTCTGCACTGGACATTCACTTAAGTGATCACTTAATGCAGGAAGGGATTTTGAAGTTTCTGCAAGAAGACAAGAGGACTCTTGTTCTGGTGACACATAAATTACAATATCTTCCACATGCTGACTGGGTAAGAGAAGAGGTACCAGGGAAAATTTGCTAAGTATGAATGTACACTTGAAGTCAACACCATAACATATAATGGGATTATTGCTTTTCCCCGCCATAGAGTCCCTCCTTAATTCCATATGCCATGTGCCTAACTGCCACTTTAACTAACACAGATTTTATAGTGGAAGAGCTATTTTATTTTTACATTATTTAAGTAGATTTGTTGTTGTTGTTGTTAATTGAAAGGCCTGAAGAATTTTGATCTAATTGCAAATATGTCCATCCCTTCTTTTCAATGCTTTTTACATGTGCAGGAAAGCATGACTTATAGGAGTTTCAGTTTATGAGCTGTGCCAGCAATCTTAAGAGGTTATTAATAAAATATTGAATAAAATTAAGACAGAAATTTGCATAATGGTATTGTCACTAATGGTGAGACATATCTTGTAGGATCCAGGTCAGTGATTATGGCATTTGTGTTGTTGAATGCTGGGTGCTTTCTCCCCTAGATCATAGCAATGAAGGATGGAATGGTGCTTAGAGAAGGGACACTAAAGGACATCCAAAACAAGGATGTTGAGCTATATGAACACTGGAAAACTCTGATGAATCGCCAAGATCAAGAGTTGGAAAAGGTAAATGGGAGCATTTGGGCAAGGATGGCTTTTCTATAAAGAAATATTTGTTGTTTAATTTCAAAAAAACCCAAACCATGTCTGAAGCAAGCTTTAAACTTGACTTTAGGGCAAAACCACATGACCTGTAAGGAGTTTTAGGGGCTGGAACAGATTGTCCAGGAAGTGGACATCCATCATGGGTGGTTTGTAAGGATGTGTTAGGCAAATAACCCTTGGAAATGTGGTGCACAACTGATTCTTTGGTGGGGCAGGGCTTGGACCCAGAAACTTCCTGTGATATCTCTTACCCTTTTATTCTGTTATTGCCATAAAAATTTAGGATTCTCTGAAGACTATTTTGGAAGTTTTTATTATTCCAGAAGACAGTGAATGAAAAAATGGCGGAAAGAGAGAGGGAAAGAAGTGAACAAACCTGAATTTTCTGACATTTAAATTGAAAAATACTGTATTTTTCCATTCTGTTAGTTAAATGATCCACATAAAGTCTCTTTAAGGTTACTGCTGCTGCTACTACAATTGGTGAACAGTTAAGTTCTCAGATTAATAAATGATCTCTTAAATTAATAAAACCTATTTTTAATTAATGAATTATAATGACAACCTAATTATTTCAGGATATGGAAGCTGACCAGACTACTCTTGAGAGAAAAACCCTTAGAAGGGCCATGTACCCCAGAGAATCCAAGTCACAACTGGAAGATGAAGATGAAGGTTTGTTTTACAATTTCACTTTATTGAATACCATATTTCATTGTCTTTCCACTTTTATAGCTGGCAGTTCTTATCAGCAAAGTGATAATCTATTGATAACGCTTGGTAATAAGAGTGGAAAGTCCAACATTTTGACCTGTTTACAACAGGACTTGTTTAAGGGGTTCTCCACATATTTCCCTGAACAGTGTGCAGGGATAAGGGTGTACCAAAACAAGTTAATTTCTTTGCTAATTCACAGTGCCTGGAGTTAGTGATGGATTAGATAGAAGTACAACAGAAAGAATTGTAAAGAAAACAAATTGAGGTAGCTGTCAAGAGAAGGTCAACATTTCCCTTCCTCAAGTGAGGCCTACATGGCTGAGAGATATATATTCTTATTATCTGGGGGAAAAAAAATTAAACTTCACATTTGTACATCTCTGAAATATGTATTTTCCATAGCAGAGGTCTTCATTTGTCTTTCAGTAGAATGTGATCAATTATCATATCAGTACTCTTGATTGAAGGGAAAGTTTAACTTTTTCATAGAAACAGATGATGAAGGGTCTGGAAGGAAAGGTTTGGAGGGTTTTCTAAAATCTTCAAAATTGCTCTGCTGACTGTATAATAAAAGCTGCTGAACAGGTTGGGAAAGGCCTGATCTCTGCTATAAATAATCAGTAGTGAAGACTTGGTTTATAAAAAATTTTGTCAATGAAACTGTGACAAGTCAAAGATTGACAAACTATAGAATTGCTTAAAGAGCCCAGGGGAAGTCTTATGAAAATTGTCTGAAGTGTTTGCTGTTCTTAAATGACAAATTGAATTTTGACTTTAAAATTTAAATTCAAAAGAAAAAAAAATCAACCAAATCTGGTAAAACAAAGTATAATTCTTAGTATTGAATCCAAGCTAACTTGATCAAATGTCTGAGTCACAGAGGAGGAAGAGGAAGATGATGAAGATGATAACATGTCAACTGTCTTGAGGCTCAGGACAAAGATGCCATGGAAAACCTGCTGGAGATACCTAACCTCTGGAGGATTTTTCTTGCTTTTTCTGATGATTTTCTCCAAGCTGTTGAAACACTCAGTTATCGTGGCCATAGATTACTGGCTTGCTACATGGACTTCCATGGACAATGCAAATGAAGCCAGGAATGCTGATGAGGATAAGCTCACAGAGAAGGTGAGCCAGATCTTGGAGCCTGACAGGGAAAAAAAATGAGAGAAAACATATTCTAGAGTAATTATTTGCTGTTCATCTAGAAGCCAGCTGGACTGAAATGACAGGTAGATTATTATACAGGATGGACAAATTCTAAATGTTAAAAGAAGGCAATTCAAATTTTATCAATCATTTTTGAACATGCAAAACTGAAACAGGAGCATGTTTGAGGGTGGAAAAATAATTGGCCTTTCAAAGGAAGGAACCTTACACTAAACTTTTCCATCTGGATTTTGTAACTGGTCTTCTAAGTCAATGACCCCACTTTCCTAAGTACTGGCTGTCGAGTAGTGTCCTGCCAGAAAAAAAAATAATGGAAGTCTTCAATTGTACTGCTGAAGTACAATCTGCTTATAGCTGTGAATTTGACTCATGTACAATATCTCACTGGAATCCACTTACTAAACTTTCAGAAGGCTTTAAATGTGTTATAACCTTGGCAGATCAGTTTAGGATTTGAACTGGGAATTTTATGATGCTTGAACTTAATAATGTGGAACTTTCCAACATCTCTCAGATGCCTTAATTCTTGAGAGGTTCTAATTGGGTTCCCTAAGTTTCTTGGCTAACAATCCTGCATATTTGTCCACATAGTCAGTCTTCACAGTTCTAAGAACTACCATTTCAAGGTCTTGAGGGGTGGAATCGAGTGAGGGATCTTAGAACTGCCAGAACTTCTAATTATGTGAACTTGATGAATTGCAGTTCCATCATAGTTCTTTTATTTCCCAGACATGATATTTAATTTTGCAATATAAGAGATTGGTACCGGGTACCTTGGGAACTTCCTAGCAGAAAAGAGAAATGGGTGTTTATTTCTAGGATTGATGTATTTGTCATTCTATTAGACTTATCATGTAGCTGTCTTCAGCATCCTCTCCGGAGCTGGGATTGTCCTTTGCCTCATCACATCCCTGACTGTGGAGTGGATGGGCCTCACAGCAGCCAAGAACCTACACCACAATCTCCTCAACAAGATCATCCTTGGACCAATCAGGTGCAGCAAAAATTATGTCCCTGAAAAGCAACATGGTCAAAACCTGTCCTCTTTGTAACTGCAAGGGTACTCCCATGAAAAGCTCTTGTATTTGACCTGTTTTCCTCAAGGCCTCAAAAACTGAAAATAGTTACTGAGGTAATCAGGGAGGGAAAACATTCCATGAGAGCACATGTGAAATTTTGCCCCTGTTTATTATCTGGCTGAAGTGTGTCAGAAAGCTGGCATTCCTTCAGGGCTGGGGCATCAAGGACAGCTCTGAGGGCAGCTCAGGCTCCAGGGCACCCAGCTCCAGCTCTGAGCCATGGCCATGGTGTCAAACCATGTGGACACCAAGGCTTCTTCTATGCACAATAGCCAGGGTCTCAAAGGCAGCAGGATGGCCAAAAGGATGCCTGGATAACAAATAAAGTTATTACAGTGAAACAGTTGGGGTTGGTGCCCATTAGAAGGAGGCTGAGCAGCAGCCAGGAACAGGCTGTGATCTTTGGAAAGGATCTTAAATCCTGATGGAGCAGGAAAGAAAGATCAGGACACAAGACAGCAGGTTTTTGAAAGAGGATACAGAAGTTTTTTCAGGGGAAAATGCCAAAAGAAGCATTTAGACAGTCAGGATGCAGATAACATGATCTGGTATATTATTCATATTTACTACTTGGTTTAGGACAGTGGCTGTACACAACTCTGTGTTCTGTCTGACTGGACTTTTAATCCAAAACTGGAATTCCTTTACAGGTAATTTTTTGGTTTTAATTTGTCCAACAGGTTCTTCGATATGACTCCTCTGGGGCTGATTCTAAATCGCTTCTCTGCTGATACAAATATCATTGATCAGGTAGATGTATCAATATATTCTGTTTTATCATCCTGGCTTTGCAAAATGTCACGTAGATACTGAATAAGATGATGTACTAAAATATTCAGTAGAGAAAGCCGTAGCAGAACCAGGCTCTGGGAATGACAATAGGGACACTCAAAGTAAAAAGTAGTAATGTAGTAATGTAGTAGTAGTAGTTGTAGTAATGAGGACAGGTAATCATTAAAATAAACACAACGGGAGGTGGTGGCTCTTAATTTCTTCATATGAAGACGGGTTGCTTCTGGTGGAAGATCTGGATTAAGAAAACGTGAGATTTTGGGCTCGAAACAGGAAACACAGTAGAATATAACAACTTTGAATATGTGGGAGTGGATGTGATAAATAAATGTTCCAGCCTGGCTGCAGCACATGTGGATTTGGAGCATTCAGGGAGAGGAAGGGTTGCTTTCACTATGGGTGTGCGTTAAAATTTTTGGATGAACAACAATCCTGAATGTAAGGTTGATGGGAATATGGAATAAAAATTATGAGACTCTGAGACAGAGCATTCTATTTCTCTAAATATCTGGGATATCAAGAACAATTCTCTCTTCTTTGCCTGATATATAAATGAGGTGGAAATGGCTCCTATTTCCCCATGATCTTTGAAATTCTGACCTTTAGGAAACAAAAACCTACTGACTAATTTTTTAACCCCTGTACCTTTGGCTGTGAGACCCACAGAAATAGAAAGACTCCTGATATTAGGAGAATATCATTGAGTGCATAGTGGTATTATTCCACTTTTCCTATAGGAAAAGGCTTTTAGTGGTACTTACAGGGATTTTTGCATCATGCATGTTTTTCATTTCCCTCTAGCACATCCCTCCCACGCTGGAGTCTCTGACCAGATCCACCTTGCTCTGCCTGTCAGCCATTGGAATGATCTCCTATGCCACTCCATGGTTCCTTGTGGCCCTCGTGCCCCTGGGCATAGCATTTTATTTTATCCAGAAATACTTCAGGGTTGCTTCCAAGTATGTATTAAAGAACCATCCTGAAAGTTACCTCCATGAAATATTGTACATATAAACTGTGGTGGAACACACAGTGAGGTTGTAGGAGCCAAAAAAGGGGGAAATGGCCATGCCATCCTGCTTTTGATCCTGAGGCATGAGTTTGAAACATACATTGGGGAATATTTTCAACTGACCTGGCTACAAATGGGGTATTTGAGGAAGTAACACCAACTGAATCAATTTTTTTGGCTCTAGAGTCAGATGAGCAGGAAGTTTATTAATCAACTGAGCTTGCATCTGGTCAAAACTCCTCTTTGACATTTGAGGGTTAGTAGAGAATGGAAAATGACTCCCTGGATTAACATCAATCACAGCTTTCCCTTCATATTGGGGAAAAAAGCTCCACAGAAAGTCATTTCCACTGTACAGCGTTTCATATTCAGGGTGGTTTGGCTGGGTGTAAAGAGTACAATTTTTCAGAAAAAAGCAAGTCATGCTTCTAGTGCTAAATTCATTCTATAATTTCATAAAACATCTTCAGCAAGCCATTTAAAGTTTTTTCTTAAATTCAATCCATTAGTCTTTTGGTATCAGCCCGAATCTTCCAAGAAGATTTATTTATAAGAAGACTCTGTAATCACAATTCACAAACCAGAAATCTTTAAATCTGAAATAATTTGCTTAACTTCTCTGAGATTTTTCAGAAACCTTGTTCTTGCCCCACCAAGCCTCCAAACTGAAGCTGTATGTGGCAGTACACCAGATCTCAAGGTGGCTGATGAATCAGGAGACATGGTTTTCACTCTGAAATTATTCTGTTAAATTAAACTCTTTTAAATCACTTGAGAGGCATTCAGGTTTGGCTTGTGTTCTTCTGATGCACAATAGAAATTAAAACATCCAATTTATTTCTATAAAATTTAGTCTTGGGGAATGTAGGATGAAGGAATAGCTTCAGCCAGTATTTGTAACTCACTTCCATGCAGTCCTCTGCAGGCATATAAGCCTCACTAATTTTTAGAAATGCAAATATTTACAGTATTTCTTGCAGCACTTTGTTGTATTTTCCATTACATCTTTCGAAAACTTCTGTGTATTTTCCATCATACATTTGAAAGATATTTATCATCAAAACATCAGCAGCAAATTCAGTTCTGTGGACTGCAACATTCAGCATCATCGAGCAGTTGTTTCTCCTGGCATATTTAATACAGTGTGCATAATTAGTAGGATTTTGATAACGAGTTTTACTCTCTAATGAGCTGGACTCTGTTTGTACAACTGGCTGCTATGCCAATGGCAGAGTGTTACAGAAAGATGTATTTTTTTCTGTGGCTTGGAAAACGTTCCTGCTTCAAAAGACTGGAACTTTTTGGACTTCAATATTGTTGCTCCATGCAGGTCTTGGAAGTGCCATTGCTGAGTAATTAGGGAAATTTATCATTCATATTATTTCTCTGTCAGTGCTGTCTCTGCTACAACCAATGTTAACAGCACAAAGAGAAGATCTGCTATCTTCTGTTCTATTTTATTTTCAGCATGTTGTGGTACTTCCAGATATGAAGAATGAGGCCAGGTTTTTCTGGAAATACAGCTCTTTTTTTTTAGGCCAGCTATTACCATAAAATACATAAACTTCCTGATACACAGATCCTATTATATGCCTGACCTAAGAGTCACAAATAACACACTATGAAGTTTAAAATCAATGGTTCTGAATTTAAGTTGATTTTATTAATGTGTTAGAATCTGTGAGAATAAAAGGTGATTAGGATCTGTCTCAAATGGACAGCAGGTTTTTATCCAGGAGAGACATGATAATGTCATTATCCCTGGGGGGGACAATAGAAGCTTAAAGTGACCAAAAGTAGATGGAGAGGGCATCTGGAAGATGATTAAAAGGCTCCTGTGGCAAAAAAGGAATGTGATATTCCCCTGCCAGTGTCTTTCTGTACTATAGAAATACTATTTTGTGTGATCCTGGAAAGAATATGTGCAATACACAAAATGTCTGTTGCTGTCTGCTGTGCAGCAAAATTTCTACAGACAATGTTTACATTGTAATGGTTGTCTGCTGTTTTTTGTACTCCCAGGGACCTCCAGGAACTTGATGACAGCACCCAGCTCCCTTTGCTCTGTCACTTCTCTGAGACAGCTGAAGGCCTTACCACCATCAGAGCATTTGGGTAAAATTTGTAAAACAAATTATTAGAGGGAGGCTTTGGGGTCAGGCTGGCCTGTGCAGCTTCCTTGGAGCACGTCTGAGGGCAAACTGTTGAATTTGATGAACTTTATTAAGCTATCTCAAAAAAAGAGAATGTTTTTTTTTGCTGTTGCTTTGCCATGCCTCTTAAACATTTTGCATATTTTCAGTAACACACGTATTGGTGTTCCACCGAATTAAAGATTATTACATTTTTAGGACATGATATTTAAACTTTTAATGAGTCTATTTTAACCATGCCTTTAACCTGGAGAGCAGGAAGCTCTGTTTTGCCAAGCAGGCAGAGGCATTGCCCCTTCAAACCCCCTGCTATATCCAAGTGCCCCTGAATCAGCTCTGTGTTTAACCCACTTCCCAAGCAGGGAGACATCATTATGGCACTCTCCAGCTGAAAGGCAGTGTGCAGTGTGAGGGACTTTCCAAGAAAACTGCAGCAGAACAGAACTCGATCTTAATATTGTAAAACCTCCCTTTGTTAATCAAAACTGAAAAATAAATCCCCTAAGATCCAGAGAGTTTGCCAGCTTTCCATGCATATATTTTCTCTCTACTACATGAAATATAGGCCAAACTCTCCTCCTGTGTCCACTACATTCTACATTATGGTTATCATGGCTCTGTCAAAGTGCCAGCTTGAGGGTTTTTTCCCCAGTAACTGCACCTTGCACCCATTCTGCATTATGCAGAATCCCAAACCAGAGCAGATCCCACTGCAGTGCCATTTCCACACCTGTTTGATCTGCTTCAGGCTGTTTCCTCATGTCAAGCTGCACTTTAGGACCTCAGCTATTAGCACAGTGTTGCAGTAAAGCCTGTGGAAGGACAAGCAAAAACATTGTTGTGTTGAAGAGATGTGAACCAGTGGTCAACAGGAAATGCTTTAACAAGCTTTATCAACAGAATGTTGAATGAAACAGGACATCATCACTAGGGCCTGATGCTGATGTATGCTGAGTACTTCTCGAGAGGTTCAGAGTGGCCTTTCTCATGTTGTCTCCTGAGGAAGATGAAGGAATTTAGCACTTTCTCAATGCTTTTTTGCCTCACAAAAAACCTCTTTTGCCTCACAAAAAGGACACATGGGCTTGGATGGCAGAGAGCAAAAGGCAACCTGAGGGCAACACAACAATTGAGTTTTTCAGGATCTCTGGTGCTAATCAAAGCCATTTCATTTCCCTGCCTGTGCTCAACTGCCTACCAAACCCGAAGACTCCTGCATTTTTTGTCTGCAAGCTCGTATTTACTGATAGTCCTGTTAGTCATTCTCTGCAGTTTGGGTTCAGTGTGTTCCAGGATAAAATTGAGCAGCTCCTCACATAACTGACCACAAAGCAGTACAGTTGGATCAGAGAGCAATCTCAGTGACCTTTGCTGTTCATCATCTGACAGGATAAAAGTCTGAAAGTGCCCAGAAGATGAGCTGAACGTGGATGAAAACACAGACTGAGCATGTCAGATTTTCCATTAGGAGAGCAGTAGTTTTGCTGCCAGGAAGGCAGATGAGCAGAGTAGTCAGTGCATCCGTGCTCCTCCCCACATCATTACTGTTACCAGTTGTTCTGGGGAGGTTGCTTGTCATGTTTACAAGCTGTGTAGAGGGAAATCAAATATCAGTGGGAAATAGCAGGCAATAAAAAGGAAGTCTCTGGAAGAACAGGTGTTTCAGGTGCTTCACAGCAGGGCCCTGAGACTTTGAAATGGAAGATAAAACAGACACTGAGCTGCTGACTGAAGTTCAGCTGGTTTATTCAAGTGAGGGTATTCAGCAGGCAATAGAATATGGACCAACAACATGGTTTCCATCTGACTGTGCAATGCTCCATGACTTTAATACACTTGCATGGATAGAGATTTCCCCTCCCCTCCCAGCATGTACTTTGGTTCTTCAGTGCTCTGGCATCCTTGCACTGGTTTTTAAATGTGATGGGCATTGTGTGGGGGAGAGAGGAACAAGTGGCAGTGGAGGTAAAACCACTCATTTTTGTAATTTAGAGGTGATCCATAGCTCTCCCTGATTGTAGCTTCCAAGTTGTTTAGGCAAAGTGTGACTGGCTGACAAAACAGCTGAGCTGAGTAGCTGAAAGGTATGATTTACAGATCACTGCATCTACATTAGTTGAAACCTTAGGGATGTTGAAACCTTCACCCCTGTTGAAGAGCCCTAACACTGGCCAGGTAACTTCTGAAATCAGATTTAAGCTGACAGGTGAGCCCTCTACCTTTGCTAGTGGCTTGTGAGGAGGAGCTGAGGGGCCACAGCAGCACCCACCTGTGGGAGGGAGGAGTGGACTACAATGCACAGCTGTAAAAAGTGGATCAGCTCTGGGAAACAAAATCTGTCCCAGCACCCTGGCATTGCAATCTCTTTGAGGGGACAGCCTCTGGTCCAAACCCTTGTCCAACAGAATTGCTTGTCAAACAAATTCCTCCCAGTCCACGTGTCGCTCTGGCTATGGGGAGCTGTGGCAGCAGACATGCATCCTCAGGGAAGCGCTTTTATCCCAAACTTCAGCAAAAACAGAAGGGCAAAACGTTTTGGGCTGGGAGGAGGGGAGGCAGAGCAGAGTTAATGCTTCATCCTTTTGTGTATGGATGTGTAATGTGTTGTAATGTAACAACTTTGGTCTCGGCAGGCACGAAGCCAGATTTAAACAACGTATGCTGGAGCTGACGGACACGAACAACATTGCCTACTTATTTCTGTCAGCTGCCAACAGATGGCTGGAGGTCAGGACGGTACGTTCAGTTTTGTCCCAGCCATGGTTTTGAAACCTTGGAAGCAAACAGAGACTCTGCCTGATGCAGAGAAGATAATAACGAGTATTAATCTCGCGAGGAGATTATACACACAGTTCCTTAAAATAGATCAGGATTGTTATGTTAAACCCAGAGGGTTTTTTCAGCTTTCTTGGCCAGGAGTAAGAAAATACAAGTCTGCCTCATCTGCTGCTGCTGTGCTGTCTAGCATCTGAAGAGAGTGCAAGAACAAACATTTACATAACTTCAAACAAGGCTTTCTCTACTACTGTGCAGCATCCACAGACCTGCCACAGCAGGAACTGCTTTCAAGGCAGAACGTGGCTTTTCAGTGGTTTTGTGAGCTGTGCCATCCTTCTGCCAGGGCTGTTTTAGGCACACTGATCTCCCAGCTCTTGAACTATCTCTCCAGTAGCATTCATCCCACAGCTGTGAACTAAACCCTTGCAAGGCCATGCTGTTTGTGGTTTTATTGTTTGATATCACGAAAGATAGCAGAACTAGACTCCAGAAAGAAAATGACAGCGGGGCACAGTGCAGCCACTGACAGTGACACAGGCTCCTGGTTTCTGTGGGGGCTCTCCATGAGGGACTTTCCTGATCTGCAAGGCAAGAAGAGGCAAGCAAAGTAACTGTGATTCCCTTATTCATCTGAAACAGAAAGGGCAGTGAATAAACAGCAGTGGCCTGATTCTGCTAGACATAAATAGCAACAGGCATGATTAATGCTCACATCAAAGGCTGTATACTCACCTTCTTTTCCTGTTGGAGCAACAAAGTTAATTCTCCATTTCTCATGATGGCAAAGCTTTCCCTTGTGCTCGACGCTTTCAGCTTCTTACAGCATCCAAGATCAGCTGAAATTGCTTCCAAATCTAAGACAGATAAATAACAGAGCAACAGCCAATCCTGGAACAGGTCTGTTAATGTCTCACAGTCTTAGACTTGCTTACATGCAGAATGAATTTGGTCCAAGAATACGCTTCACCTCATCAGAGCATTAAAAATAATGTGGTCTTGCCAAGGAATAGTCCATTTAGCTCTGCCTAATGGCACAGTGGTATTAAGATCACCAAAAAGTTTGTGGGATTTAGTAGCAGCTGTTAAATCCTGTCTTAGCTGCTGATGGAGATTCAAGACCATTGTGCTTGTAATTCTCCATAGGTGTGAGTCACAGACTCCCAGAACCCCAGAATGGTTTGAGTTGGGAAGGACCTTGAAGCCCATCCAGTTCCAACCCCTGCCACAGGCAGGGACACCTTCCACTCTCCCACATTACTCAGAGCCCCATCCAGCCTGGCCTTGGACACTTCCAGGGATGGGGCAGCCACAGCATTTCTGAGAAATCTGTGCCAGGGCCTCACCATCCTCACAGGGAAGAATTCCTTCCTTGTATCCAATGTAACTCCCCCCTCTGTCAGTTTGAATCCATTCCCCCCTAAAATTTGAATCTATATCCTGCTCATCAACACATTTTATAGACAGATGAACTAGGCAGCCCTCATTTCAAATCTCAGAAGGAAAGATTCCTGACAGGGCATTAACAGACAGGAGGAGAAAAATGAATGGAAAATGTGATCCAAAGTAAATGTAATGCAGGCAGCAGCGGGAGAGTGGGAGTACCAACTATATCCCATTAATCAGCACTTCGACACCATGGGATGACATGTGGCATAACTTCAAACCTGAGGTAGACATCAAGAAAATGGGTTCCAGCTCCTGCAAAGCTTCTGCCACTAAAACATGTGCATGGCTTGTATAAATTCTACTAAAAGCCTCCATGGACTTTGTGAAGTCAATGATACTTCCTTTTTTTGAGGAGGCAAACCCATATTTCAGAAGACCTGAAGGAGAGTGGAATTGATTTGTTTTAGTGGTAGGAATTAGGGGTGTCACTGTTATATCCTTCTCATGATTTCTTTTTTTAATATGCTTATTAGATTTTTTGACCCCTGCTCTTTTTGGGGTGGCCACCATGGGATGCCCTAGCCCAAATGGATTTGCAGCAGTTACTGGCCTGGTTCACTTGTGTTCAGCAAGCAGCTTTGAGTATTTCAGGTTGGGCATCACAAACATGATCTTTTCCAGGGAAAAAAAACAAACCAAAATTAAGGGCTAGGTGTCATTATATAAATAATTATTGGTAAAGTGAAACTGCTCCACAGGTAAAGAAATGTTCTGGTTGCTGCATTTTCTCCTTTCTTCATCCCACTGTCTCTCATTCCAGGATTACCTGGGTGCTTGTATTGTCCTGACTGCTGCTGTCACTTCCATCACTGAAGGGCCACACTCAGGGTTCGTGGGGCTGGGTCTCCTGTATGCTCTGACGGTACGTGCCAAGGCCAAGTGTAACAACTTGCAGACCAACACATTAATTTTATCATATTTTTATGTGTACACGGTCATCTCGCAGCTTTTTTCATCTTGAAAAAGAGAATCCTGCAAATAATGGACTCGAGCCAGAGCTGAGAGAGTTCAGGGCAACTTGGACTTGCTTCAGGTTTTATGAGCCAATTAAAAAAACACAACCATTCCCAGGCCCTGCGTGCTCCCAAGTGGAGCAGGAAGATTAAAACTGCGTAAGAGGACCTGCTGTGCACTCTGTTTTGTACAACACAGTGCTGGTTCCACCTCTACATGGCAAAATCTGCCAGGAAATACAGATTGTCATCATCTGGGTAATCTTTAAACAAAGATCAAATAAAATAATCACCGAAGAAACAGAATTTACAGTTTTGCCTTTGGAGGGAAACTACAGAGGTGCCCAAGATTGTCCATGCAATTATGAATGGATTTGGGGATTGGGACCTTTGTGGGCATGGTTCATCATGCCAGGTAGCAGTAGGAATGCAGAGGAGATGGAGGGTGACAAGGTTGTGGTGGTCCAATAGCTGGTTACTTTTGCCACTGTCATCAGCAGTGAGGAGAAGGAACAGTATTTTAGTGCACCTGGCTGCAAGAGAGGCTGAGTGTTCATCATGAGCACAGAGTAAATGACAATCACCACAGAGAGTAGAAATATTACTGAATGAACCACGAGAGTGGGGACAAAGGCAGGGAGATGACAGTGGCAGGAAGAACTTTTGAAACTATGGCTGGCATGGCAAAAATCTGGCTGCTTTGAAGCACTGCTGTGAGGGAGGGATAAAGGTGTGGGTCTAACACTGAGATCTGGCTTTGCACATAAATGCTGGTGAACCCGTGGCTACAAAAGAAAGTCCTCAGCAGCTGCCTTAGGGTGGCCTTAGATCCCCTCTGTGCTGCTGTTGCAACAGTGTGAGAATCTGTCAACAACTGAGAATCAGTCCCAGGGCTTCAGCTTCACTCTGAAAACATTCCTGGTAGTGCTGCTTCATTAGCAAGGATCTGGAAGCGCCAGGATGTCTGTATCATCCTTGGCTTCTTTATTTCAGCCTGTGTTTGCAAACAGTTCATTAGTGTGAAATAGGCACGTGCTGAAGTCTGGCACAGAAGGTGAATAAAGCCGTAGCCACCAAGTGATCACCTGCCCCACAATAACCCTGATGAACTTCTGAAGGCAACTGGATCATTACCTGTGTCCCCTGACATAGTTTTTTTGATAATTTCTCTTTGAAGCTCAGGGAGGGCTGATATTTGGACCTGGATGACAGCAAACTGTTTGTACCAAGGTTGTGTTGACAGTGGACATCCTGAGCTTATTCTCTCCTCTTTTATAAACGCTGCCAACTCCCTTGCACAACTGTGAGGAAGCCTGAGGTCGTGGGCAGAGCCTTTTGGGTGCCAGGCTGTGTTACCAAATCTGCCAGATCTAGGATAGCAGCCTGCCGCTGCAAGCAGCAGTTCCACAATGTTTTGCTTATCTGCAAACTTTTCCATTTCTGTAACTTCCTAACTCAAAAGCTGGACACAAAATGAGCAGGTTTCTGAACATGAAGGAGAGAATACCCCATCAAAAACTCTATCTTAAGGCAAGCAGCCAAGTCCTCTAAATTAACAACAATTTTTGCTGAATCTCAGTGAAAATTATTTACTGTTTACTCATTGCATCAGTATTAAGTTAGTGGTAAAGAAGTGAAGTTGGGTGATTTATTCTTAATAAAGTCCTTATTTGGCACCCACCAAAAAAAAAAGGCAAAGCCTTTCTCTGAATATGTTTGTGCATAGTGTGCTTTTATTTTTAAGTTTCTAAACCTTCATTCAGGTACATAAAATATCTCCGTTTTTAACGGTTCTTGGCAATCTTCCTAATAAGATCAGTTCTTCTTTTTTATAGAAACACCTAAATATAGACTTAGGAAACAGATTTACAATTTTCAGCCTTAAATAGTTAGTCCTGCCTAGAAAAAAGTTTGTCTAAGCTACTGAGTATTGTTAGAGAACTAATCATCAACTATTATCTACTAAAAATATTACCTTTACTATTGATTTTATTATTGATCTAATCCTTTTCATTACAAATGAGAATAAAAACCAGGAAGGAAATATTGCTGAACTGATAACACATTTTTTCCCTCATATATTTCTATGCTAAAAACTTCTCATATTTTCCACAGACAGAAATGGATTATCTAAATATGCACAGGCAGAAACAGAAATGAAATTATCATAAAATCTTTTCAATATATTTGCAAACAGTGAACTTTCTTAATCTTTAGTTGCAGTCTTTGAAAGTTTAGAATATATATAATAGAAAATACTTCCAAGCAGCACTTTCAATTTTGATTCTTTTCGGTGTTTGTGTGCTTAAAGAAGACACATTTCAATGTTGATTATTAGATACTGAAAACAAGAGATTCCCTCAATCAGAGTTTAGGTACAACTTTTCCATACTTCTCCTTCAAAAAACAAGGATGTGAATACCAAGCACTAAATTACTGTCTTAGGGCTAATTGTGTTGGAGTATGACTGGCTTCTTATGGATTTGATGCTGTTGCACTGGGTCTTCAACTGTTGTAATGTTAAAAAGAGACCCACTGTGCTGGGTCAGGCCAAGGATTTTCTTAAGTGTATCCAACCTTTATTTCCAAATGGGTAGACGAACAGAAAAAAGGCTGAACCCTGTCCTTGTTTTGATTTTGTGATGCAGATAACCAACTACCTGAACTGGGTAGTGAGGAATCTGGCTGATCTGGAGGTGCAGATGGGTGCAGTGAAAAAAGTACACAGCTTCCTGAACATGGAGTCGGAGAACTACGAAGGCTACCTGGGTATTGCTCCCTAATCTTTTTGGGGCTTTACATGGTAATGTGAAAGAATGGTAGACTTGGTCATGCAAAATGTACACACCTCTCTGGCCAAAATCTGTTCTCACTGAGGTGTAGGAACAGCCACTGGTATGAGTGACAAGGATAGCTAAAAGGGTCTATGAAATATGTTGCTCATGTTAGTCAACATGAAAAAAAATCCTATCAAAGGATACAGAGCAGGACTCTGTAGTACAATCAGAAAATGCCGCAGTTACGGATGAGATGAGCAAAACATCCATGCAAGTTATTTAGAAAACAAAAATAGGGATAAAAATTAGAAATGTCACATGCTTCAAAATCTCTGATCTTTGTAGCTGGTGGGGACTGCAGGACAGGACCACGTTGGCAAGCAGACCTCAGCAACTCTTCTCTGAGCTGCACATTGGAATTCGTGCTCCACACACTTCAAATTGGCTTTGATTGCTATTTTAGAAGTGGTTGAAGTGCAAGCAAAGGCTTGTAGGTCAAGAAGCTTCCCTGGAAAGCCAAGCTCCTTAGTCCAAAGACAAAACCTGCTGTGTATTCGCAAATCAGGATGAAACATGAGCTGTGATAATGTCAACAGCTCACATTGTGTGGCAGTAACAACTTCCTTCCTCAAGCTGCTGTTCCTGTGCTGGTCACTGACCCAAGGCCACGCTAACGCTGCCCTGACACCACGTTCTCTGCTCGTTTGGCTTCTCCGTGTTGCAGTGCCAAGAGATGCTTTAGTATCTGTCCTCTCTCCCTGTGTGTGGAGATCTGGAAGCCAAGTGCCTGCCAGGCAGTTCCCAGCCCAGCCTCCCCTTGACAGGGAACTAGGGCTCCATTTCTCCAGTGGCTTAAAGGAAGGTACCCAGGCCGAAGGGAGGGGGAAAGGGGACTGTCATAAAGGGTGACCCTCTGGCAGCACTCATTTCAGTTTGTTTTTCTGTAACTATTTCAGATCCCTCTCAAGTCCCCAAAGACTGGCCCCAGGAAGGGGAAATCAAGATTGAAAATTTGTGTGTTCGCTATGAAAACAACCTGAAGCCTGTTCTGAAGCATGTGAAGGCCTATATCAAACCAGGACAAAAGGTATCATGTCAAGCAATTGCCCATCATCCTCATTCTGGTGCAGATCCTTCGTTACTGTGTTTTCCTTTCTAAAGTGGCAGAAGAACAAGATTAACAACTTGCAGTGGCAGATATATACATTTACAGTCCTCTCTGAGGTCCTGGGCACAGATCAAGAACTTACACTGATAAAAGCTTATTCTTGGCTGGGATCAATTTTTCTTCTGAGTGTCCCATGTCTTTCCAAGTCCATTTTCCTTGCATAAAAGTGAGCCTAGCTGGCAGACAAATTAGAGGGACATCAGACTGAACTGTGTAAAAACACAAGAGTATCTCATATTTCAGCATGCAGTGTCATTGGCATCCTGGTCAAAATGCTGAAATGCTCCCGCAACAAGTCCTTGTGATGAGGGGCAGGAAAGGGGAGAGTGCTCGCTGTGCTGTTTTGTCCTCCCTGGTGTGCCACCTGCCATTGGGAAGGGCCTTTCTGCTTATCAGTAGCACAATCTGTGCAGCTTTCCCAAAAGAATTGCAGGTGTAAGTAAGGAGTAAGTGGTAAGTACTCTGTGAGTAAGTGACATCCTCCTTTTATTGCAGGTTGGGATCTGCGGTCGCACCGGCAGCGGCAAGTCCTCCCTGTCCTTGGCGTTCTTCAGAATGGTGGACATTTTTGATGGTCAGTTTTCCCCAGAATATGTTGTCACTCCTCAACCTGCTCCCCCTTTATTTCCTCAGAAGAAGCGAGGAGCCTTTTTGATAGTTTATAACCTGGTTCTCTGGCTCAGAAGATATTGACTAGAAGTGTTATGCCTGATCCTTCAAAGTACAAAGTGTCCTATTGTGAATAGCACTTGGTTCTTCCAGGAAATGTTGTGCATAGATTATATTTCTAACTTTTTTTAAAAAAAAATTTTGCATATGGTCTGACAAAACAATATGCAAGTTTTGAGATAGGACAAAAAATATGTAACTCTCTGGAGTCTAAATTTCTCCCTAAAGAATGATAGCATAAATTTATTATGGCTGTCAAAATATTAGCAGAATAGAAACTAGAACTCAGCAAGTCCATTCCCTTGATTATTTTTTTATTTTATTGTGCTTTCCCACAACTGCAGCAGAATCTGACTAAAGGGCTGGGAAAATGTTGCTATGTTTTCACTCCTGCAGTATTTCACTGTTCCAGCTAACTGGCAGGAACTGCTTTTCAGGATTTATAATACAGAGACATGTGCTGTTGCAGGAATATAGAAAACCACTAGGAAGTAATCTTTTTGTTTCAAAGATTTCCACGTTTCTAATTTAGCCCTTGTGCATGGAATGTTTGCCAGGGAAAGCCCAGTAGGATATGGGAGGATAAGTGAATCTGATGCAGCTAATACTTGCTTTTATTGTGGTCCTGTGCCTGTATGCATCTATGGTCACAAGCTTCTCATTCATGACCAGGATTCCTGGATATATAAATATTGCAAAACAATAATAACTATGCTTATGGCCAACTTCAAGTTTCCTTCCACTTAAGTCTTCTTTCTGTACATTTTCTTTCTCTCCTTCTTCTGTATCCCTGATTTTTCCCAATGGGAATGTCTAAGCCTTTTCTAACCAAGCTCTCTTTATCCTTTGTGCACATCCCTCTCCCAGATGGACCCATATTTGGCCTCTGTGCTGGTCCACTTCTGGGTGGGATCTTGACTCTAATAAAAGTTATATAACAAGATTTTGAGTAACTTTACTAGAGCCAGGATTTCATTCATGTTGTTCCTTAGGTCTTCATTATCTCCTTAAATTTGTATCTGTCCCATTTTATTTCCCTGTTTTTGCTTCTTTGTTGTTTAGTGTTTCCCTTCTCTTGCCCTCTGTTCAAACAACCTCTCATTTCTCTTGTGCCTTGCTTGACCATCCCTCACTCCTTTCCCAGTTTCCCAACTCCTCTCAAATTTACTTTTCCCCTTAGGTCCTCTCATCTCCTCTTTTCTTTTCCTAGCACCATATCAAATATGCATTTCCTTATTTCCCAGGCATGCCATACTAATTTTTCCCTCCTTATTCCACTTCATGTTCTGCTAACCCACTCTAATGTCCTTGTTTGTGAAGAAAAGTAATTACTTAAGTTTATGCAACCACCAATGCCTCAAGCAGAAGTCCTACAACCTGATTTGGACTTTCTTGAAGTCTGAAAATAATTGGGCTTTGCACCTTACAGATAAAATCTTGATTTTGCTGACCATATAATAAAAGCATAAAACTACAACAATAGAAGTAGTCCAGCTAGGGGGGATGAAATCTTCCACTGGAACAGGGTCAGAGAACAACCTACAAAATACAGTATCATGACAATTGGGAATGACAGAAGGGACACATGTACACGGCTCTGAATATCCACATGCCTGCCAGTTCATGGTTAAGTTCTCACTGTTGGGAGAGAGAACTGATAAAATTAATGTTAGGTATATCCCAGGGAGGAGTGCAGCTGCCTGGTGAAGCAATCACATGAAAACTGCAGAAGTGCCTGATGCAAATACCCTTTACCATATCCTCATTCAGTTTCAGATGGTCCTGGCCCATCCCTTCCCTGTAAACTGGAGGATGTTTCTGTGTTCAGAGGAAGTCAGTGGTGTCAGTCACTCCTGAATTTTGTTTGAGGATTAAAGGAAAAATATTCCTTCTGCCCTTCTCACCATCTTCTACTTACAGAACAGCCAACCAGTTTCTCTTGTACATTTTTCCCATCTCCCTTGCCTGGATATCAGCAGTTGCCACACGCGGCACATCATTAATCAGATTTTCAGAGGATATCTGTGTGTTCATTGACCTGAAGTAGTGACTAGAAATGGAAAAAAACAATTTTTTTTTACCAATTATCCCAGCTGCTGAAGCAACTTCTTGTTGGTGAAGATTAATGTGACTGCTCCCAGTAATCTCACAATAGCAGCACAGTAAGTGGTTAATTCACACCACACACTCAAATGAAACTGAGCTGTAGGTGAATGGAATTAAAATTCCCTGGAGCAGAACATCCTTTGTTCTCCTGATCTGCCTCTCGTTACAAAGTTAATGCTACCCCAGTCCTCCTGGAGTCAGAAGGATAGATTTGGCTCCTGGTGAATGGATTGCATATACATACATATTTTATGCAAAAGAAATTGTGCACCATCTCAAAGGAAATATCTTCTGCAACTGTTGAATTCAAGGGGAACAAAGAAAGGCACAGCAACATAAGTTGATCTTGTTCTTTCTCTGTTTGGCTGTAAAACTCAAGTTGACCCCAAATAAATTATCCTTCTGGTGCTATCATTAATCACATAGCAGGGAACCCATGTGTTTCCCTTAAGGGAGGGTGGGGGGAAGAAAAAGGAGAAGAGCAAGGTGGCAGTGTCACTGATAAGCTGGGACATCCCTGGCTTGTGTTATTAGATACATTCACCTTCCCCGTGTGTCTGACAGTGCTGAGAGCTCACAGAGTCCCATCATCTGCACACCCACCTAGAGGGGCTGTCCCACCTTTCTGCCAGCTACCTGTGGATCATGTGCTTTGTGCAATTCCCTCACGTGTTCTGCGTGTTGTTTGACACAGGGAGGATAGTGATTGACGGGATAGACATCAGCAAATTGCCTCTGCACACGCTCCGGTCCCGGCTCTCCATCATTCTCCAGGACCCGATCCTGTTCAGTGGCTCCATCCGGTAGGTGTATGCCATCAGGGGGTGGCAGGCAGCATTGCACAGCCTGCCTGCCATGGGAGCTGTGGGACAGGAAAGGATGGAAAAGGCAAGGAACCTTCCTAGCTCAGTCCAATCCATCTGCACAGCCTGCCCAAGGGACATCCAGTGACACACACAAAGCCAAAGTGTTAATTTGCAGAAGGTCTGAAGGTAATTGCAGTAACAAGATTCTTATTATTGTTTTCTTTGCAGCTTTAATTTGGATCCCGAATGCAAGTGCACTGATGATAGACTCTGGGAAGCTCTGGAGATTGCTCAGTTGAAGAACATGGTCAAGTCATTGCCAGGAGGCCTTGGTATGTCTGAACCAATCTCTGGGATCATGGGCCAATAATGGGATCATGCAGGCACACAAATAAACAGATCCATCCCATCTGACACTCTGGATCATCATGTAGGAGTTGACAGGCACATAGTGAAGATTCTCTCTTCATGCTAGAGAGAATATTATTATTGAAAAGCTGAAGAATAGTCTGGTTTCCCATGCACTGTGGAAAAATCCTGCAACACCTCAGCATCATGGTATGATTTTTGGGGCTATCCTGTGCACGGCCAGGAGCTGGATTTTGATGATCCTTGTGGGGACCTTCCAACTCAGGATGTTTTATGATTCTATGATCATAGTGGGATAATTAGTAAAGAGAAAAAAGACCAATTTTACCTCCTTTAGCAGAACCTGTCTCTGCCAGCAGAGCTGTAAACACTGACAGAGCATTTTTCTTACTGTTGCAGATCTGTTTCATGAAGCAAACTCATACATTTATTTCCATATCAAGCATATTTCATATTACTAAGATATTACCCTGCAGCCTACCAGATACCCTAACAATTTGTGCCAACTGTTTATCTAGTGATGTATTTATCCTTTCCCAAAAGGCTATGCTCATTTTTCTTGGTATCCCTCCATCCCGCTGGTCAGTCAAGATTATGGTTATTGTCTTTTGTGAGGATTTTGCTTGGCCCTGGAATAGTGCACAAGCAGAGCTCTCAGGGGCAGCATTTCAGGGGTGCAAAATTCACAGGAACTGGTTTTGTTACAGATGCCATGGTCACAGAAGGAGGGGAGAACTTCAGTGTGGGGCAAAGACAGCTCTTCTGTCTGGCCCGAGCCTTTGTCCGCAAGAGCAGCATCCTCATCATGGATGAAGCCACAGCATCTATTGACATGGCCACAGTGAGTACAGCAATTAGCTAATTATGTATTTACCAGGAGAAAGCCATCTTCCCTGAGTGTCAGCCATGAAGCCGTGAGATCTCTGTAGCAGAAAAAGCTGGCAGTGATTTTGTTTCTCTCAGGATAAAATTAAACGCTTTAGAGAACCCCTGCTTTCACAGGTGTGACATTTCACTGCTGGAAAAGAGATAGTGTGGAATCTGCTTGAAAACATGTGAATTAGAGTGCAACAGGATGAAGTAACTGAAGTGAGCCTTTTCCTCTGACAGGAAAACATCTTGCAGAAGGTTGTGATGACTGCCTTCGCTGACCGCACTGTTGTAACAATAGCGGTAAGTATTAAGCCAGAAAAAGCTCTTTTCTCCTCATTCCTCAGGCAGTTAATCTTGTCCTCCACCAGTTAAACACGACTGTATAAAACCAAAAACATCACAAAACAGAACTAAACCACGAGTCCAGAATATTCCCATGATACCAGAACAAGTCAGACATCTACTGTCAACCTGAAATTTTGCAGTAAATGCTGTCTTGCTATCAAACTAGAACGCTTGGATCTGAACAAAGACTTTACAGGGAACTTCAGCATCTGCATTGTCTCCAACAAAATTTGAAGTCATTCTCACTAAAAAATTGAAACCAAATGCATGGGTTGAACCATTGCTGAAAGTTGCATCAAAATTTAGGTTTGAATTTTGCCTCTGAAGGCTATGTATGTATAGTGCCTACAATCACAGCACAAATTTATGAGTTGAGATTTCAAAATATTCTTGGTGTGGTTTCTCAACTTGGGTTATCTTTTCTCTCTTTTGGAATAAAAAGCTGGGTTTACAATAAAGGTTTTAAAAACTGGAACAATGGGAATTACCCCCCAAAATAATATCTTTTCAGCTAGGGGCTTATGATGTTCTTTCCCATTTTCCTGCCACTTCTAGTGCCCAAAAGTTCCATATATCCATGCATGTCCATACATACACATGCACAGATGTGCTGGATACCATTAAGAATATTTCCACCTTCTGACAGTGGCATTACTCAACAAATAGAGGTTTTCTCCACGAGATAAATATGTGTTTCAACAGCTGTTTCATTTGCCTTGTCTGGAATCCAGTCCTGTGGTTAGAGATTACTGTCAGGCCTCCTGGACTCTGGTTTCAAGCCTGTCAGTGAGTAGCTTGTGTCAGGCAAGCCACTTAACCCAGTTCATTTACACTGTGCTCCAAGGTTCTTGGCTGTGTAAATGATGAAGATCCTGGTGGTGAGGTTGTTGTCCTTCAGTTCCATGCTGTATTGTCCTTCTGGCTGGAATCTCTCTTTTCTTTGGCTTTGCCTTTCCAAAGTCAGTGTCCCAAGCGAAACAGCACACGTTAATATGTAGCTTTCCTCACGGAGCTGGCTTCATTCCTTCCTCTCCTCATTCACTGCTGATCCTTCCTTCACCCACCTGTTTTTCTGTTCTTTTTTCCAGCATCGCGTGTCTCACATCTTGGACGCCAATCTTGTCCTAGTCCTTTCTGAGGGCTTTCTAGTTGAATGTGACACTGCCTCAAACTTACTCCTCAAAGAGGACGGCCTGTTCACCACTTTGGTGAAGACTCACAAGTAGACTCTCTCAGTCCACCCTGTTCACAGGACTTCTGGCTCTTTGGTAGTTATTTTTACCTCTTTAGTTTCGTTTCACTCTGCTTCCTTTCTACTGCACAGCTATTGAGAGGACAGTGCAAGAAGGTGTTTCTTGTGTGGTTCCTGGGTTTGTTTAATTTCATGAGTATTTATGCTGACCATACCTAAATCTTAGACATGCAGCTGACACGGAAACTGCCATGTCAAGGGAATCCAACCCATGACATGATCTCTGATTTTCAGCCTGTGTAGTGAAATATCACACTTTTCAGAGTTCATCCCATCTATACCTGATTGGCTGTATTCATATGGCCTTGAAATTAAACTCAAACTGGTTTCAAACCTGTAGCCTATGGGATTAAGGTGTTGCCTGGAGCACGCTCAAATTAGATCTCAGAGGGATTTACAGAAGGATCAGCCCAGGAATGCCCTGAGATAGACGGAGAGCAGACTGCTGGGAAAGACTGCAGAGAACAAGGAGCAGAGCAGGATGCTATGCCACCTGACAGTGCAGGATGCTTCTCATCCCTATTTCCCACAGGGGAAGACGTGTTTCAGTAGGGTTGTAGGATTTATTCCAACAGCTGTGCTGCCCACAATGGCAAAAAGTGAAGTTCATGCTGAAGTATTTTTAGGCTTGGTGGCAGAGGCTGTAAAGTAACTGAAGATCTCTTCAGGTTAAAGTACAAGGATCTATTCCAAATATTGCTATAAACAGGGACAGCCTTTCCCTGATGGGGTTTGCCTTGCATGAGGCCCACTAGTGAGAATTATCCACAGGAAAACCTCTGTTTGCTTTCCTTCGTGGCAGCACCGGGTTCACACCATCCTCACTGCAGACCTGGTCATCGTCATGAAGCGAGGGAACATCCTGGAATACGATACTCCTGAGAACCTGCTTTCCCAGGAAGATGGCATCTTCGCTTCCTTTGTCCGGGCTGACATGTGAAGAGCCACACGATGCATTTTAACAGCTTATTTTTCAACAGATGAAATGCAAATATTTTCTACTCAGTGTAACATCACTTTTACCTTTTTTTTGTTTTGCTTTTTTAGAGCTTCTCTCTTCACACTTCCATCTTCCAAAATAATAAAGCCTATTGCTACATATGTATGCCTTGAAGCAATAAAAATGTCACTTTATTCAAAGCTATTAAACTTCACACACACACACACACACACACACATGCACATACAGAGGGAGAAGTTTTTATTTCTTGGGAATTTGGCATTTTCCTTAGACTTTTTATTGACTTCATTTTCGTTTAAAGAGAGCAAAAGAATGCACTGATCTTATAAACTGCATATGTTAATGCTGGAACCAGCAATCAAATCGTGCAGTTTGTCAAGGAAGCAAGAGGTTCCCCAGATGCATTCTGTCCCCAGAGGGAAAAATTAGGAAAAACATCCAAGCCCATAATGCTTGGGGCAATCTGCTGCATTCCAAAGGCATAAACTTTGCTCTCCAAGTTGCAGTAGAGGAGCAGTGAATGGGGGAAAGGAATTTCATCAGGAATAAGGATGTTCTTCCTGTCCTTCACTTTCATAAGCACACTTCAGTTGTGACAGAACTATTTTCAGCACAACCATGCTTTATTCCTACAGTCAATTCCTAAGTCCATATTTATTCTTCCAATTTTCATTAAAGGTTCAAATCATCCTATGATTATGCACGCTTTGATAGGCTTATAGAGGAATTTTGTATAGTATTTCCAGACTTTGTATTAAAATTGATCTGAATTTCTAAACTTGATATTAGCCAATCCTTTAATCATGTCCATTAAAATATTCTGCTTAAAATGGCATGTAATTAGCCAACCACTAATTGTTTTATATGTCTTTAGTCCTTCAAGTTCTATTTGGGGACAACCTTTATTTTCCTTTACACATTTGTGGCCTACCTCTAAATCAGATCTAGTACAAGGAGGTGTGATTTTCAAATTATTGCTATATCCTCAAGAACGTCGGTGAAGTTAGACACATATTTACACCAGGCAGCTTTGCAAAGGCTGCCTGCACCTGACTTTCACACATGGTTAGATCCTGACCCATGGGCAGTAAACACCCAAATGGAGTTTCACAGGCATATTTTCAAAGGTACAGCTTGAGAGATCAGTTGCACTGGTAATATTAAAGGTGATTCTTACTCACCTACTGCTACAAGATTAAGAAAGACCACAAAGTGCACTTAAGCGTATTTTTAGTGTCATTAAAATAAGGCACAGTATTTGCCCCCTCCCCTCACGCCCAAAAATGCAATTAATTTTGGAGAAGTTGTAGGACTTGAAATTGGGATTACATTTAGTCTGGCAGTGTAAAAATGATACAGTGGTTTATCTTTTTAAATTGGTTTTTGGAGGTTTTTATTTTCTCTGAATTGTTGGAAATAAAAGCTGTGTGACACAACTAAACAAAAGAGCTCAGTCTTGAACATTTTATGAAGGGAAGTACTTCTGTGATTTCCCTGTCTACTGCTGTGAAAAATTTTTTGTTCTTTTCTGGATCAATTCCCTATGCTGACCTTTGTCATACAAATAAAATACATTTTAAAAAAGCAGATGCCTGCAGCAGAAGCACATATTGTTATCCAAATTTCACGGCTAAAAGGCCAAAATTATTCTTGATTTAATTTAATTGTCTTCAGGGAAAAGCTAATTGGATTCCCTGCTGTCAGACTTGGTACAAAGATGAAGTACAAAAAGCTTTGTTGATCTGTGTGTCTTTGGTGGCGATGCAATCCTGATTTATTTTAAGTGGTGCCAACCAGTTCAGTGAGATCCCTGTTCCCACCACATTAAAGGGTTGCCACGGGCCTGGGATTGTGTCTTGTAGTACTTAAGAGGGGCCAATAATTAGCACCTCTTTTCTCTTAGGTTTTTCCCAGAGCCATTACAGGCGTGAGAAGCACCTTCTTTGCTCACCCGCGGCTATAGAAGGGAACTCTGCTGACTGAACACGTGGAACAGAAAATCTCTGATGGGGTGAGGAGAACCTCATCGTGCTCCATTTGTTTGGAGGGAGGAGGGCAGGAATATCGGCCCCGGTGTTACATTTACCACGAATGAAGTGTTGGGTGACTACTGCAGCGTGTCCCACTGCTGCCCAGCAGGTTTAAAAGCACAATCTTATTTCTAAAGCAATTAATCCTATTCAACGTACACAAATCTTACAAGATAACAAACATAAACCACCTGCTGCAGACACAGGAGATCTCCCAAAGGAATGGACTGTTGTGCTTTATTGTGTAAAGATGTCAATTCATTCACAGACAGTCCTGCTAATGCATCATGAAAAGCTGAAGGAAACCTCACAACGAGCATTTTACACAAGCTTTGTAGGTATTTTATCAAATAAATACGTGGAGATATAATGCACCTGAGTCAACAGCTACCTTTATAAAAAAAACTGTGGACGGGGGCCATCTTTTCATTACCATGCTTCCATTATCCAGTGTCAGAAGCTGGAGTATGTTCCCCTTGGAAGCACTATAACCCCGTGTCCCCAGTGTGATACTGCCAATTGAAATCAGCTCTAAAATATCCACTGAAACCACAGTGCCACTTGTAAAAACCTCTCCGGAGCAATGATTCTCCCACGAAACATGATTAAAAGCAAAAATTAACTCAGTACATTTGCATCCCCAAGTAGCATCTTTTGAAAGCCTTATTTAAAATCTAAATATGTTATGTAAATTCTCTGATATGAATTCCATGGTGGCATGTGAAGAACTCCTTAGTTTCTTTGGAAATAAATCCTTTCAGAGGCAAAACTAAGAGACTACTAAGAAAAGTCTGAAAACAAAACTGTAAATCAAATTATTCGTTGCCATGCAAACATCCCAATCATTTCCATGTTGGTTTTTTACTGCTCTGTTTTTTCTCCACTAGAATTGACCTCTGTGCAGAACTGTGGGGAAAGACTATCAGGTATTGAAATTACCAAAAAAAACTGTTGTGAGGCAGAAGTTCTCTGACTTGTACAAATTAGCAACTTGCTGATGCTGTTTTGGCAGGACAGCTTAAAGCATTGGCCTGAATGAAGCAAAGAAGCTTCCAAGTGTAATCTGTCAAGAGAAGAGAGGTTTTTAGAAAATCTATTTACTACAGTTACTAATAATTATTCACTATTGACAGCATTTGTCTGCTGCTAGGTACTACCCATGCAAACAGAACAGACATTCCTGGCAGGGGCTGCTCATTTCTCTAATATAATAAACCACATTCTGAACACTATAAACAAGCAGTCATTTAAAATATATTTTTAATTGGTTTCTGTTAGGTGTAATTGTCATTCATCACGTGCAAGATGCCTCCTTTCATTGTCATGGAACACGGGGATTTTCATCCCAAGAGCTGCCATATAAAAGTGCAGCATTCAGCTCACGACACCACGGTGCACATTTCAGTGGCCACTGCATTCATTCCCATGTATGTATATTAGTCTGCTTTGTACATAAATACATTACATGGTTATACAACCTTTGGATTAAAGCTATAAGTAAGTAATGAACAGTCCCAGCTAGGACTGCCCAAAAGAGTTCCTCATAGCTATTCCCATGACATTTCTTAACTCTCCCTTTAATTTACTTCAGGATTTTCGGGCTATATCCATAAATATCACTTCAACGTGCAGTAAAATATTTAACCATGTAACTAAGGAACTAATGCAGCTTCGTGTAAATGACATGGTCCAGAACTACCACCCTTCAGGATCACAGCTACAGACACCCCAAGGCAGCATATTCTTGCATATTTAATGGTTATATGTGTTTTTATTCTACCAGCCACATTAGGCCCTTACTCCTTCAGCAATATGACCATTAGACTTCTCCATCAGAGGCAGGAAGGTGGGAGTCTAAGAATCTCTGAGTACTGTGGATTTTCATGGCTGAATCATTCAGGTTTGGGGCCATCTACTTCCTCAGGTCCCATCACAGCATCTGAGATTTGAGGGCTTGGAGTTCCCAGATATTCCGTGATAAGATCTGAAGGTGAGACATGGCATCTCCCTTCTGTCACTGGCATAATCTCAATTTAACCCTGGAAAAGCCAGTGAGCCAGAGAGGGGAAGAACCTAAGGGACACCACACTCTAGGAACACAGCTAGAGACCCACTGTAACCATGTTCAACCCACTTAGAAACTGATTTACAGCCTTCCCATAAATTATGGCATGGGGAGGCAAGGAAACAAGCCCAAACTGGGGGTTGCTCTTCCAGAGCCTTAGGACAAACTCCAGGAAAAGGCACGTAATGAACAAACTCCACTCTGCAACTTACATTGGACGAGGGGCACTAGTTACATGTACTCTGATGATAAAAACTATTTTTGTCCTGCTGCTCTTGCATGAAACAGGGGGAGAAAAAAAGGGCTGGTTCAGGGTAACAGATGCCCTTAGTTTGCAGTTTCTGCTCTTTCATGTTTGATGGATGTCCTGCCAGCTCATGTAGGGAAGAGTTCACCCACGCTATCCGAATATGGCTTATCAGCTTTGTGTCTCTGTGGAAGCCTCGCCTGAAGTGCATGACATCTCTGGACGCCTGCAAAGTCATCCTATCTCTAAGCTAAGATTAGAATTTCAAACAAAACTTATTACGAAGCAGGATTTTCTGAAAGGGCTGGACACGGCTATAATGTGGAAATATCAGATTCATGTCTAAGTGCATTATTTAATCCTGTTTTTTAGATAGGCATAATTGTAAAGTGATATTTACCATAATATCACTAATGCTTGTGGGTGGAGGGGAATGAAACAGCAAGAAGGAGACACATGAAGGGCCATAAGAAAACTGGACCTAAAAGTGCCATCAATTCTGATCATTTTTTTTCCTGAAAAGGCTGTGTTCACAACACTCAGACACCATGTTCCTTACCAAACGGGTTAGGAGATGTTTTAGGAGATTTTCCCAGCTATTACTTAAATCTCAGACTCAAGTGTGCATGTGGCAACCAAGCAAGTATTTAAAAGGTCAGAGGGGACGGGTTTTAGTAGCTGTCACTCCCTAGAGCATATTCATACACTGGAACTTGGGGAAATGGATGCTGTGCTCAGAATCATGTCTGGAGCTCTTCACCCTCACATCCCTGTGGTCATGGCCCAGCAGGCTTCCTCAAAACTAATCTCCAGTAAAAGTGAGGAGGAAGGCATCTCTTCCAGTATTGAACAGGCAGAAAGGAAAAGATGGGATTTTATGAACACTTTTCCTGCACTGTATGATGGTTGGTGAAAGGATCAGTAACTTCTGTTCAGTCACACTGGGGCTGTGCCAGACTATTTGTGTGTGTTTGATGGATCCCTTCCTATCTCAGCTTCAAAAATTCCAGCCTCTGCATGGTGCCCAGTTAAGGGGGAGGAAACCTCCAGCAGGTTAGTGGGGAACACGTGGGGCTGAGAGCTCACAGGGGACTCCTGACAGTGCCAGCGCTGGCAGCAGTTTCTGTTCCACTTAAGTAGATTGAGGAATGTTGCTCCTTGCTCCCACTTGCCCTCAAAGATGGGTTTGATCCATTTTTTCAAACTAGCTGCTAATCCACGCTCTAACTTTGTGTCCCACAGTTGCACTCACCACCAGCAGAGATGGGGTGGGGAGCACAGCAGCAGCTGAGGGGCTGAACGAGAAGGGGATGGGGCTGAAAGCTGCCATACGTGGGTTATGCTCTGAGGTGGCAAGTAAATAAAGCAACATTTCTTGGTGTTTCTGTGCCCCTGCTTATAAAGCTGTGGATTTCAAGATCTTCAGAGGAAACTGCGCAACTGGGCATGTGGCATGAGCCAATTTGTGTCAGAAGCAAAGTCATACAATTCAGGGATCTCATGAAGAAGTGAGGGGTGGGGAGTGTTCCACGCAGTTCCCAGACAGTTACTTTTTGAGTTACACCTAGCAGCCCTACTGGGGAACACCAATCTTGTTTCTATCCCTAGAACAGAAAAAATACTTCACAGGAGCTAAAAGGGAGAAGGGCAAAGGAAAAGAATAAGGAAAAGGGAAAAAGGAAAAGAGAACAGGGTTTTTTTCATGTGTATTAAACCAGTGATTTCCAATAGTTACATCCAAGTGAGATGCACTTTTGGAGGCTCCATGAAACAAATGAGTAAGCCCCTCTAGAGCTGTCTCTGCCACCCCATTTGCAGCAGGATAATTTCCCAAGTTCTCCAAGCCCGGCCCATGAAGTGCCACACACCAACAATGCTGACCCTGCAGATACCCACCCAAGTGACTTTATGTGTTTGTACTCAGAGTCTGGTTAGAATCTAAACATATTTGGCTTAGACCCTGATTTTTCAGCTTCCCATCTGCCTAAAGTTAGTTTCACACACAAATATTTAGCTAATTGCCTAATATGATTGGGCCTTTGCATCTGTCTCTCCTCTGGCTACTGGGTATGTGGTATTAGCAAAGGCCAGTGCTGGAGAAGTTTCCAGGAACCACTCAACTATTTAAAGTTGAGCACGTGCATGTGTTCAGCAGGGTGGATATCTTCAAGCTGAGGATTACACTGCCTGTCAAAGGTGCCTTCTCAGTTTTTCCAAGCCTGAATACGCTTAAAACCTTCCTGATTGCAACAGGCCTGTCAAGCAGTTCCCTGGTTTACAGAGAGGAGTGAGGCATTTTGTTCTGCATCAATTTTATACCCTACAGGTGATTCACTTGAGTGGTACATGGGAAAGTTTGGAACCTCCCTACCGTACACACACACACACACACACACACACACACACACACTTGCACTCCTTGGATATGGGGTTAATCTGACACAATCTCTGCACTTTGCTTCATGAAAGTCTAAATTTAGGTATTTTCATAAAGTTGATGTACTGTTTATTCTTCCTATTACAAACGCAAAGACCTCAGGAAAAAAAAAAAAAAAAAAAAAAAAAAAAAAAAAAAAAAAAAAAAGCTGCAATTTCCAAGAATGCAAGTTTCCATTAAACACAAGGGCCAAAACTGTAAACCTCAACCAGTGGGAAAGAGAAAGAACTTCAGTGATTTCACTGGGGAGGCAGGGGAGAGGTTGTCATTGTGCGTAATTCCTCCTATACCCATCCCAAATACAAGTCTACATCTGCCGGTGCCCATTGCTCAGCTGAACATTACAATGGGCCTGACGCTGCTCAGCAAGAGCTGTGACCCGTGAAAAGAAATGTCTTTCCTTCTTTCCTTGCAGAGACAGGTAATTAAGTTTGTCCAAAGCTGCAAAGGTCATGAGATTCTGGCTTTGGTCCCCCAAACACTTACGCACAAGCCTCGCTTTCTCCGTCTCAGCCAGATTCGAGGGAAGATAAAGCTAGCACAACTCTTGGCTTGCCAGGAGAAGCAGGCAGGCGCGCAGCTGTGTATACCCACACACCAGCAGCGTTAGCACCTCGCTCGGCTGCTAAATGGGGCTGAAACGCGCCTAAAATCCCCGAGCCCATCGGCCGCAGGCAGCGCGCAGCACAGGGAGCGTGTGCGCCCGGGCTCGGCATCCCGACCGCCGTTCGCNGGGACGGACCAGCCGCCGGGGAGCCCGAGTTTCCGTGGGTTTGTTCTGTTACCCGTTTGGGGACAAAGTTTGGGAATAAAGGGAGGGTTTCCCCGCCTGATCCCGGAAGGGAAGGAGAGCTGCGAGGGCAAATGCGACCGCTTGCTCTGTGGAGTCCGGTTCCCTGCCTGCCGCACCTCCAGCTCAGCTCCTTTTTGTGATGCTCTCGGGGGACGGGGCAGGGGCTCCCGGCGGGCTGCTGGATGCGCTGCGGGGCTGTAGCCGTAAGGAAGGAGTCTCCACACTTTCTCCGCAGACTAACTTCGGCTCAAACCACAGACGTCTGATTCTTCAGGTCCTGAAGGATGCGAATAACTTAGTGCTTCGTGTTCCGGTAGCCATCTGAGCATTGCTGTCTCCCAGAGAAACAGCCTGAGGAACCGACCTGGTGTCTGTCACGGTACTTTACACCGACTTTGTGAGACTCCTGTGAGCCTCCCTTCCTGCAAGGAGTCTCCAAATAGCATCTTTCATTTCTGCTACGAGCTGATACCGACTGCTCATATAAAAACGGTGGTCTGAGAGAGGGAGGGCACTGTAGAACCAGCATTTAATGTAGAGGGGTTTGGCAGGGAGTACCTAACCGGGGCTTCTTGCACAGGTGACAACTCTGACCAGGCTCTCTCTATTTTGCAGGGTAAAGCGAGCCCTGCGGAGACTTGCTAGAGGGACCACCCCCCATTTTGCACTGCTGAGTGGACTATGGTGGCAGGAAGATGTTGGCTCGCAAGAGTATCATCCCTGAAGAGTATGTGCTGGCACGGATTGCTGCCGAGAACCTGCGCAAGCCGCGCATCCGCGACCGGCCGCGCAAAGCCCGCTTCATCGCCAAGAACGGCGCGTGCAACCTGGCCCACAAGAACATCCGCGAGCAGGGGCGATTCCTGCAGGACATCTTCACCACCCTGGTGGACCTGAAGTGGCGTCACACGCTGGTCATCTTTACCATGTCCTTCCTGTGCAGCTGGCTGCTCTTTGCCATGATGTGGTGGCTGGTGGCTTTTGCCCACGGAGACATGGACCCGAGCACGGAAAACACTTCAAACAGCACGAAGTGGACGCCGTGCGTGACGTGTGTCAGGTAAAGTAGAGTTTGGTGGGATGAAGGACGGGGGGGGACAGAGCTGCCTGCTGTCCTGGTGTTGTCTGAAGCGCAGCTTTTGGTTTACATGAACCGTTGTGTTTGGTTGAGACAGGTGAAAAGTGCCGTGTTTTCCTCTAGATTGCGTAAACTCAGCAAGCCTCCCGGGCTTGGAAAATACTGTACTGTAGATGTCTTTGATTCCTTACAGGATCTGAAAGAGAGGGAGACCTGCTGCTTTTCATGTGTCTCCACACTCTGTGGGTAACTCGATTGCCTGTCGAGATAAGAGCCTGCTGCAAGAGTGGGTATGTGTTATATGTATTGTAACGTTGTCTACGGCAGCGGGAGCACCCCCAGCGCCACGCCAGCAAGAGGTGCTCCCTCCAGAGCAGTGCCTGCGAGGCAGGGAACCAGCCCTGGGTGTCAGGCAGGGCACCAGCCACAGGTGCCAGGAAATGTGTCGCTTAGGGCAAAACTAGGTGTGTTCCAAGATGAGTCTCATGAGACTGTTAAATATGGAAGGCTTCAAAATACCTTGGTGAAGCCACAGGCCAGCAGTTTGACAGAGGAACACTCTCCACTCTGTGCATGAAGTGTCAGACAGTGAAAGCTTAAGGGATGACTGGATTAAATGTTACCTGTTGAAGTATTTTACTCTCTGTCCCCAAAGCCACAACAGTTGTCAAGGCGCTGATAAGCTGACACAAACATACATGGAAGAGGAGGCTGTGAATTGCAGGTGGGGTAAGCCATAAGATCACTTCAGGATCTCATCAATTAAATCTGCCTTTGTAGCACTAGGCTTTTAGGTAGAAAAGTCCTGGTTCTGTACCACCAGGCTGCCCCAGATCATCTGCCTTCACACATTGCAGTGCTGTGAGGGTCTGGGGGCTGCAGAGTGCTCTGAGACATCAGAGAATCCACTTTTCTTTTCTTCTTTCCCCCACAAAGTTTTGAAGCACCTCATCCAAGTCTGAAGAGACATTTTGTCTGGCTCATGAGGTAGCAGAGATTTAATTCTCCCTTTTTTTGCTAAATGCGGATTTTCCAAGGTAAAATAAGAGGAGATTTTTCCCAGCTAACCTTCACTAGGCTGGGGGGAATTGGAGCAGAGGTTGCTGCCTTATTTCTTTCCCGATGTCTGGCCGCGAGCAGTTTCCTCTGAAATGAGATGTCATGACCCAGCTTGCGCCCACAGGAGCGTTACCCCCGGCATTTCTGGGATTTGTGGGATCTGTCCAACCGGAATTAGCGAACAGCTACAGCCCTGCAGCTCTTCAGGGTCAGCTGAGGGGACATCCCTGCGTGTGGCTGGTGACTCCCTCGGTGTGTCTGCTGGGTCACCCAACACATCCTGAGCTGGGGGCCAAGGGCTTCATGCCACTGGGGCCAGGCACATCCACAGCCAGGACTCTGCCCCTGTTCCCTCCCCATAGCTACCTGTGGCTCTTCCAGGATGTCTGCTGGGAAGCACAGTGAATGAATCAAGAGAAATTCTGGTTTAGCCCATGCCAAAGAACACACACTCCTCCCTCGTGGGGTGTTCAGGCAGGAGCTGCTCCAGTGCCCATGTCCAAGCCATGGGAAATCTTTTCCTTTCCTAGGGAAATCTGGCTACCACTGTGGCCAAAGTCATGAAGTAACGATGGGATTGCTGACATCTTTAAGAATGGCAAGTGTTTGGGTGTAAAATATCTTCAGTATTGCAACGCCAAAATCATGGCAAATAATTTTTAAGCTACTCTCCTGAGATTTAGGCCCACAGATATCTCAAAAAAGCTTTCTTGGGTAGGTGCCATTACATATTTATGGGAAAACCTGGCTTTGGAAATTTTAACCAGTGCCTGGAGCTTGCACAGCACTTTCATTTTACAAAGCACTGCAGAAATTTCTAAGCCTCACAGCTCTTTGCCACAGAAAGCAAACATTATCCAAAAAGGAAAGCTGCTGCACAGCTCTGAGGGGAAGGACCTGGGAACAGTGTGATTTGCAGTTACTCTCTCCCATTTCACATGGTCAAAATGCTTTACAAACTTGTTCTTTCACTTACTTTCACTGTTAAAAAGGTGGATTTCTTCTTTTTTTTTTTTTTGAAGAAGGGAAGACAGACTATTTACTGGATGGAGTTTTAAGATGAATTAAGCTAAATGAAGTTTAATCCAGAAGCTTCATTCTGCATGTAAATGAATAAATGAATATTCATGAACACAAGAAATCATTCCATTGATTCTATTAATTAACTCCTTCATCTCTGATTTCTTCAGAGTGAAATACAAAAAAAAAAAAACCTCAATACAAAGGAACTTGTTTATGATAAAGAAACATAGAAAAGGCAGAAGAAAAGAGTTATTTCAAAGATATCTGTGCAGAGACTGGCTGGTTTTCTGAAAGATAGACTTTCTCATTGCACAGAAAATTATCCCTGGTATTGCTTATGCTATTTAAATGTGTCCTTGATACAACAGTGAAAATATGGCTAGAAAAGAAAAAAAAAATACATTTAAAAGCAGATTAATTGAAAAGCAAAGCAAACCCAATGGATGATTTAGACCTATCTTCATGGGCAGGATGTATTTTCCACTAGTATATCCCTGTTAAGCATTGGGATGCTTCAGATTTATTGGATTGCGCTGAAAGGATGTATCTAGAAGGAATAAAGGAATAAATAAATATAAAAGGAAGTTAAGGACCCTGATACATACAGGGGATATGACTTTGTGGCTACTATAAATAATGTATTTTGGGAAGTTTGTGGACGGCATTTTCTGACATCCAGCACCACAGCATTTTAGGGTATTTAACTCAACCCACGCTTCTACATCCCACTTCTGTGTTGAAATTTTCCAGCTGGTCTTGCCCTGGCAGTGAGCTAAACCCAAGCCCTGGGTCACAGGGCTGTGCTGCTGCCAGGGTGTGCCCTGGGGGCCACTGGCCTCTCTCTGCAGCCTCATCCTGCTCAGTCACAAGGTGAGCAAGGGTTTGGGAAGCGTCACAAATCTGGGAAAGCCCCTTCCCTCCACACCCTAGGAAATTCTGGATTGTGATTCAGGTAGCATGAGTGAAATGCTGCAGTTTTCCCTGTTTCCTTTCCCTGCATAGGCAGGTGGAAGGATCTCAGTGTGCCAGCTGATTGCCCACTCTTGCCAAAACCATCTCTCTCCACCAAGAGCTTCATGGGATGGAGAAGGTGGAAAGCCCAGCTGTTCCAGAGCTGTTCACTAAGCCAGTGGGCAGCCTGTGCTCCTGGACAGAGATTCCCTGAGCTGCTCCAGGTCACCCAGATGGTCTTTGAGGAGCTCAGGCTCTGAGGTCTCCCCTGCCACCATCAGACACTACACCAACCACACAAATCTGAGCCACCTAGCATGCAGTGCTCTGGCTGGTGTTAAAAGAAGGCTTATGTGTACTAGAACCATACAAATAGGTCCTTCCGTTTGTTTCTGGAAGTACCTGTTAACAGCTTCTTAGTCTGTGCTACATGTCCTGAGAGTTAACTGGGTGCAATCTTCCCCTACAGGTCCTTCACCTCCGCTTTCCTCTTCTCCATCGAAGTTCAGGTGACCATTGGCTTTGGGGGCAGGATGATGACTGAGGAGTGTCCCCTGGCCATCACGGTCCTGATCCTGCAGAACATTGTGGGGCTGATCATCAACGCCGTCATGCTGGGCTGCATATTCATGAAGACGGCACAGGCTCACCGGCGGGCCGAGACGCTGATTTTCAGCCGGCAGGCGGTCATCGCCGTCCGCAACGGCAAGCTCTGCTTCATGTTCCGGGTGGGGGACCTGAGGAAGAGCATGATCATCAGTGCCTCGGTGAGAATCCAGGTCGTGAGGAAGACCACGACCCCTGAAGGAGAAGTCATACCCATTCACCAAGTGGATATCCCCGTGGATAACCCCATTGAAAGCAACAACATTTTCCTGGTGGCTCCCTTGATCATTTGTCATGTCATAGACAAGCGGAGTCCTCTTTATGATATATCTGCTTCTGACCTGGCGCTCCAGGACCTGGAACTCATCGTGATACTGGAAGGGGTTGTAGAAACCACCGGCATCACAACACAGGCGAGAACCTCCTACGTGGCAGAGGAGATCCTGTGGGGTCACCGCTTTGTGCCCATCGTCACCGAGGAGGAAGGCGTGTACGCTGTTGACTACTCCAAGTTTGGCAACACTGTCAAAGTGGCTGCGCCGCGCTGCAGTGCCCGGGAGCTCGATGAGAAGCCCTCCATTCTCATCCAGACCCTGCAGAAGAGCGAGCTGTCCCACCAAAACTCCCTGAGGAAGCGCAACTCCATGAGGAGAAACAACTCCATTCGGAGGAGCAACTCCATGCGGAGAACCAACTCCTCGCTCATCATGCCCAAAGTGCAGTTTATCACGCCCGAGGGGAGCCAGAGTGCCTCAGAAACATGATGCACAGCTTCGTGCCAGGGCACTGGCTTTGGAAGGAGGAGGCATCTGAGGTGTTTTGCTTCAATTTCGTTTTACTTCAGAAATCGAGAACATGATGCAGAAGAGAACCGTGCAACAACTATTTATTCCATTACTTACTGAAAGCACCACCTAATGGCATTAGAAAACACCTTAGCACTTAGTGTATGAATTAATAAAAAATGGCACGTACACTAAAGAAAACACACTTCACTCATGTAATATAATGTGTATTTATACTTGTTTTAATGGCATGCTGATCTTTTTAATCATATTTTTCCTATCAAGAGTCTCTTTCTTGTCCTCTGCTGGCTGTCACAAAATGTGGGGCTTTCCTGTGTTGAGTGAGTGCTTTCACAAAACTTCTGCATTCAACAGCTCCCATGGATTTTGTGCGTGACATTTGGATGTTGATCTTTTTGTGTGAATTCCTTCTTCTCTTAAAGGGCATAGCTAAATTTGTCAAGGATTTCACTGGAGAAGAGCCACTATTTTACCTTTGGTTTTCCAGGCTTTTTCTTTTTTGTTGGTTTGTGGCAAGGGCATTTTGAGAGCAAATTCAGATCAGGTGGAGTGACCTGTCCATCCCACAGAAAAACTGGTGTCACTCCAGGCAGGAAAATCAGTGAAACAACTGAGTGCTGCTCTTCTTCTCAGGGTGAGATACTTGGCTGCAGGACAACACACATCTTAGAGTAGCTGTAGCCCAAGCAGAGAAATCCCAGTCCTCCTGGCTGCCACCTGGGCATCTGTTTCACTGAAATTACTCAAGCTGGAAAAAGCAGATGCCTCTTTAACCTTCTCGTCACGTTGGAAGACCAAACCCTGTTTTGCTTTCTCTGATAGATTCATACATGGAAGGAAACACATGTACTTGCTTCACTTACTTTTCATAGGATTAAGTCTGCTTGCTCCAGCAGAAGGTTATTTTTTACCAGTGGGAACTCATGAATGGGAATGAGAGGGAAGCCTGCCAATAATACTAGAGATAGTATTTTCAAAACTATCTGAATGGTTTTCAAGGCAACTTGGGTGCTGCTGCTGAATTCCTGTTTTTTAGCAGTGCCTCACCTGTGTTTTTATATAATCTGGCATTGAGAATTGGTGGGAAGCAGCTTTTCTCTTCAAATTAAGATGGGCATGTGTTACCTGTAGCCTTCCCAAAAATGTAATCACAAGTTTTTCTAGAAGAATACATAAAAATAAGGCAATTAATTCTGTCACATTTGGTAACCTGAATTGATACATGTTTTTTTCCTGTGTGAATAAGCATAACTATGGACAAGTTCCTGTTCAAATCTCTTGCAGAAACTGTCTTATGTCTGTGGCTCGAGAGAAGTACTATCCTTGTTCTGACTCTCCAAGCCACTCAACCCTTTAAATACTTTTGGAATTTTAAATGTTTGCTTTTTCCTGTAAGGTGAAATAGTCAAAAGCAATGCTGGATTCTCATTCTCTATGGAAATAGCACATCAGCAGTTATTGGATGGATGGTTTCAGGCTTCGTGAGCTGTTGGGCAGTGGCAGGGAGGGGCATTGCTCTGAGGTGTGGACTCCCTGCATTTGGAACAGGCGCTCTCCAGAACAAAAACTCTGACAAAATACTTCATCTGAAGCAGCAGAGGAAACTGAAGTTTCTGCTAAAAGCATTCATTCCCTGGCCTGCCCATTAATATTCTGGAAGGGTGGATGGTGAACATCTGGAGAAATGAATCTGTCTGTTGTGTGTCCAAACAATGATCAGCTGCAGCTTCCAAGAAGAGTCAGAGGGAAGCACATACAATTTGTCTCTGTCCTCCATTTCCAGGACTGTGAATTTCTCTGAGGTTGTCTGTTGGGTACATGGTTAAGTCAGATGCTGTGCAAAAGCAGGTTTTGTACAAAATAAAAAAAAAAAAGAAAAAAAAAAGTTACAATATTATCTTGGTTTGAAAGACAGGTATCTGCCAAGGAAGGCGGGAACTTCCCTTGGAATGGAAAAAAATATGACCCCCCCTTCCCTCTGAATTATTATAACTTTGAAATTAAGGGGCTTTCAGGCAAAGATATGGGAAAAGGAATACCAGTTCTTTACTAGTATGTATAACAAGGCAAACAAACAAACAACAACAGTGGTAGCGACAACAAACAGAACCAGAACCCGGCTCCAGCCTCTTTCCCCTTCGGTGCAGTTCCGCTCACGGCCGGCAGGGGGCGCTGGTGGCTCCCGGCCGGGCAGGGTGGCTGCGATGGTTCCCCCGCNCATGGTTCTCCCGCGGCTGCCGGGGGCGCTGTGGCTCGAGCATCTCCCTCACGGGGTAATGGCGGGCGGGATGGGTGGCGAAAGGGGCTGCAGCAGGAACCTCGGAGCAGCAGCTGGGATGGCAGGGACTAGCAGACCCCAGAGTAGTAAAGGAAATGTATCAGAAACTCTGCAGTTGTAGGAGGGGCTGTTGGGTGTCCAGGCAGGTGGGGGCATAGGTTAGAATGTAGCAAAAAAAGCCCAAGGCAGTGGCAGAAGGCAGTGGCAGAAAGCAGCGGAGCTGGGAAATGGCAGCCAGGCTTCTTCATAGCAGCTGCTGCATGCAGCTGGGGAGATGTGCCCTCCGGGAAGGGGGAGGTGGTAGGGGTCCTGGGATTTTCCCGAGGCACCCGAATAGGTGGCGAGGGTCCCTTCCCATCGGATCGGGTGTTGATAAGGTCCCAGTGCAACAGCTGCTCTAACGAGCAAAGGCTCAGCCACAGTAGGAGAAGCAATGGGAGGACAAAAGCCCTGTAATTGCAGTGAATCCTCTGGGCAGCGACCACACACCGGCTGTGCCTCCTCTGATGCTGAGAGGGAGACCGCGAGAGGAGCCCAGCCCGGCCCCTCACCACCTGGCCAAAATCCCACAGTATCTTTGCCCTTCCAAAGAGAAAAACTCCCAGGTAAGAGAGTAGCCAGCTGCACCCTTCCCCAACCTTAGCCATTTCTTTTGTTTCTCATAAGTACATTGGTCGTTATTGTCTCTTAGCAACAGATGTGAAAAATTTCATGAGAGAAAGAAACAAAAGGAAAAATCCTAACCTCCAACAAATAACATTTCTTCTGTCTCTGGTTTTCCCCTATTCCTTTCCTTTTTTTATCTTTGTATTCTTCCTTCATGCTTCTATACTCTTGGTCCTTCCTGTACCCCAGCCTTTTCCATGGTCCTTTTGAATAATAATTTTATATTACCTCATTATTCTCTCAGTATTTCACATGAGCTTTTTTTTTTTTTTTTTGCCCAGAACCATTTTCTCCTTCCAACTTTTATTTCATCTTCATGGCTCTCTCAGCTTCACACCTATTTTACTCTGTTTCTTCTAACACTACTGCAGGGATATTGGTATTTTGTGGTAACACTAAGACACCTCAGTCATATGTCAGGATGCTGAACAGATAAACAAGGCAGAACTTTGTGCCATGAATGTCACGTTCATATGTGCTGTGCTCCTGCTCTGTGCAGAAAATCCTTTAGCCCCTTTCTTGAGCAAGTTTTGCAGTCCTGGAAGAGGTCAGGGACAGAAGCAGACAGTGGTGGAGAGCAGGGGAGAGGTTTTGGGAGCTTCTTTCCTCACTGAAAGGACAGCTTTCAGACCCAGCTTTGCAATATCATTGCATGTCCTTTCAGACCCAGCTTTGCCTGCTGAGAGGGGATCAGCTGGCAGTAGCACAATATGTTTAATTATTTATTCTCCCTGGCAGCTTTATCAGAAAGGGGCTTTATTTTAAATTTGAAGCCTTCTGTGTGTCACACAGACTGCCAAGTTAAGAATGACAGGTGAGATTTCTACCGAATTGTGCTGACAATTAATGTTAGCAATTAACCGTCCACCTCATTGATAATAATTTAGTAAATTAGATGCAATAAGGTATCAACATCATCCCTTCACACTTATTTGTGTCCCTACCATTCCTATCCCTCTGCACACAGTATAACTGGAACTGCATTACTTGACATCTCTTAATCTGTGTATTTAATATGCTTTGGCTCTTTGTGCAGCCTACCAGAAGAGCAAAACTATTTTCTAAACTCAGAAAAGTAATTATAAAGTCCTTCCAGGACGGGCATAATGGCTGGGATTGCACTTTATTTTTTCTTTCTGGCTTCCACCTAAGGAACCTCTCTGTTTTAAACAGAAAAATGGTAGTGAGAGTGTTTGTCCTTGTTTGGGACACATGGAAGGTTCAGAGTTACTGTGGTGGGGACACAGAGCAAACAAACACAGGCAGTGCTTACAGGGGATATAAAGATTAATGCTCCAGGGTCGAAGCCAATCTCTGAGTAATAGGATTTGGAAGAAACTTTCTCTGTTGGCAGCTGATTCTGTGGCTGTCACCTTCAGGATTTCTTGTGCTTTCTTTTGCAACATCTGTTGCGAGCCAGGGACAGAAGCAGGAGCTCGACACTGGAAAGGCCTGCTGCAAGCCACGCTTTGAACCTCTCTGCTACCCCTGGCATCACTCTGGCCTTGTAAAACAATTCTGGCCTTGTAAAACAGTTCTGCCCCTTGAGCATTTCTTCATGAGCACCTTGTCCCACAGTGATCTGCCCCGGCCTATGCAACTGCCTGGCTCCTTCCACAGAAGGGTTACCCTTCTTTCTGGGCTTTCTGGGATACTCAAGACATTGTAAAGTGAGAGCAAGAGGAATATTCAGATTTACTTAATGCCTCATGTGTGCCCTACGCCCTTGCCCTAAGGCCATGTGTCTCTCTAGGCCAAAGGGTCATTTCAGAGGCCTTGCCTCACAGCCATTGTGAATGAATTTCATAAAAGCCTGAGCCTTTATCTACACTTTATAAAGTGCAGCCGAGGAATCATACTTTTGTTGTTCCATCTGGAAAACAGCATGGACACACTATTTTTTCTGATTGAAAATAAAAAAGATGGTTAATTCTCCACATCTTTTTTTCCTTCACAAACTAGAGACTGAGGACATTTTGTGAAACCAGTTTCCAAGCACTCCAGTGGTTATTATTAGCAAATGTTTTTTGCTGCAAGCTGCAAAAGTAGTTAGTCCAAGGCCAGAAAGGAGCTTTGACGGGAGAAAAAACTATTAGATACTACATGATGAAAGGAACAAAGCTTTCATTATTTTGACAAAACATGTTCTTTGTGGGGCCTGGTGTTTTCAAAACTCTGGTGGGGGTTGCTTGAATAGCCAGGTGAGAGTTAACTTTTTCTCCCCCAAATGCTTATATTGAAATATTTTTTCCCTATATTTGTGTTTACATGACATCCAGACTAATCTAAGCTGATAGGCAGGAATTTCTAACACCCTTAGCATATTAATAATGCTTCTCAGCCCTATCTCCCTGAATTATGTTTTCTATTTTCCCTTAAGAATTCTTTGAACTTAAAAAAAAGAAAAAAGAAAGATTTCTCATGTGATAACTGGACAGTAAAGATAAAATACATTCCCACATTCCCTTATTGGATGCTGAAGAGAGATTTAGCCTGCAGAGGCAAGATCAGTGCTGTCCAAGAGAAACAGCCACTGGGATTGAGGCACTCACAGTCAGGACACATCACTAAGGGGCTTGAATTAAAAGAAATATTTTAAAATACTATGTATGCAGGGGGTTTCTGGCTGAGGACTCTCAGAACACTGATGAGTTATTGGCTAGCATTGAAGGGAATATTCTAGGATCATCAAGACACACTACATAAAGGAAGACAAAAAACATGCATTCAAGGAAGATACTGTCTGTAGTTATTGCTACCAATTATTTTAACATTTAGTTTATTAAAAATTCAAAGAGGCAAAGAGAAATGTGATGAATTCTCTCTTCACCTTTAACAAAGGTTTAACACCTTTTTTGTACTCTAAAGAAGAGTTGATCCATCTGAAGACATCACTCCCACCACAAACGTGCTTTAATTTTCTGGAGGATAAGTGTTAATCTCTACACAGTTTTCTGGGCCCAGTGCAGGAGTAGCTGTGCATGATTCATGGCCTGTGATGCTCAGTATGTCACATGGGATGATCTGATGGTTCCTGCTGCTTTCCAAATTTATGGCTAGGGAGAGTTCAATGAGTTTTGGTCAAGAGAAAGCTTTAGATTAATCTCCCACTGAGGAAACAAACAAACATGGGGGAACAAAAACCCCAGCAGAGTTAGGCATCCCCAAATCGTTGATTTATTCTGACAAATGCATTTCAGTGCTAATTATGGATTCTTCAAACAGCATTGACAAATGTCCCTGGGGATAATTTGTAAAAATTAGGGTATCTCATTGTTACAGGAGTTTACTTGGATTCCTGCTGTTGTTAAATTTTGGCTTAGTAGCAAGGATGAGAAAGCCAGCTTCTGTGTGGGCCAAAGTGAAATGATACTTCTTGGTTTTATGGTTTGAGGTCTACTACAAAGACCATAAAAACGGAGGAATGGCACTGGAGTGACTGCAAAGGGCTATTGTGGTTTGGGACTCAGTATCTTCCTCATCCAGGGAACATCACTGCTTTCCTCAAGTGCTTTTTTTTTTTTTTTTTTTNTTTTTTTTTTTTTTTTTGTAACCACAATAGCCATGAAAATTGATTGCATCCTCCCATGCCTCATTATCCTTCAGGGTGTATTTTTTGATGTTAGATCTTTGATTCTGGGTGATCTGGGTTGGTCTGTCAGAAAGGGGCTGCTTCTGATGACTGTCATGGTTTTCAAATTCAGTCAGGGGCAGGACATGAAGCAAAACTGAAGGGTTATGACACACACTGAAAGAAACTGCTGAGTTTGAGTCAGAGCAAGTGACAATTGTTTGCCCCTTGGGTGGTCAGCTTTTCATCTCACAGCTTTTCAAAAATATATCAAGTACTAATAAATGTTGTCTGCCCAGCCTTAGCTGGTGTTTTAAATCATATTATAAACAGATACTATTCTTGGCTGATCAGATTAAATTGTTTGGGATGTGCTGTTTTTTCCGTATACAAAATCTCACAGCATTCTTTAAATATTTTGTGTTAAATTAAGAGAGTAATAAAATTTCTGGGCTTAAGTTCTCCTTATAGTCAACTCCTTTGTACTGTCAACATCCACATGAGAAATGGAATACAAGACTGAATGTCCTTTATGAAATATTAAATTTAACTTAATTTTAAAGACATGAATATCCTTCAGTTTATATTAGTCATAAGTATGGTGTTATCGGTCATGGGTGTTTTCCTTGAGGGGCTATAATCTGTTCAAATATCAATTCAGATACTCTGGTTAAATATAAAAAGCAACAGGCAATGAGTCCTAATTCAGCCATATCAATTACTAGAGAAAGGGCACAAAACCCGAGAAATAAGTAGTTCAGAAGACTAAAATAAAGTCTTCTTGACCATGTACTGAATGGTAGGTGGAACAGTCTTCAAAGCAGAGGTGCCAGAGACTTTACAGGTGGAGATGTTTAAATTGAAACCATGCACAAGACACGTACAAGCACAATAACTTAGCATGGAAACGTGGTCAATCATCCCTTTCTCATTTCAGATGTGAGAGCTACTCACTAAGAGGCTGCTAGTGGTGTCCACAAAAAAGAAATATAATTTTAAGTAGGTAGCCACACCTTGCACAGTGTTTGCAATCCACTGCAGATCACTCAGACTCCTTATGTCTTTCCAAACCATACATCTGTGCACATCAACACATTCTTTCCTGTTCCACTTCAAGCACAGGACTATTAATTCATCAGTAAAATCCTTCAACTTAAGTTTTCCTTGTGCACATTATCAAGTCAAAGGAGAAAAGCTTGTTTAACTTGATATCTATCTATATATATGTATGTACATGCACATTTATATATATAAAGAAGCAAGTGTTTGAACTGCCAGATTTGACAGTAGGGATTCTCCAAGTTATTTTTACTTTGGTTTTCCAGCCAAAAGATTCTACTTAAAGCTTAATCTTTGGCCACACACACACACCCACACACAAATTACATGTGTGTATATATATCTATAATGAATCCTCATTCTCAGAGACTCCATCATGTGCTTTGGAGAGAAAAGACCCTCACTAAGATGGACTTCTCTCCCACCCTGGGCCTCAGCTAACTACACTGACATCTGAGCAAAGCTACCAGCTCCATCTCTTCTGGCAGACATGAAGGAAGGTCCGACACAGCAGAAGATGCATTTTTTTTGTTTGGGAGAGCAGGCTGTGAAGGGGGAATTTTCGTCCTTATTAGGTCAACCTAGCAGTGATTAATGTGACATGATGTCACAGGAGGAGCACTGGTTTTGAGACCAGTTTTTGTTTGTAACTCTTTGCAATGTGTTGGTTTAGATTTCTGTCAGGTGTCTCAGTGAGTTCCTCATGATCACTTTCCTCCTGGAAGTTTTCAACTTGACTTACATTTGAACACAGTGGTGGAGAAAGGCTGGGAACTCTTACCCCCATTAGGATTTCCAGGCATTTCATATGGGTACTTTGGGAGTGTCATTTGGGATATGACACTGGGGGAAGCGCAGAGGAAAAGTGTGTGCATGTAGAAATGTGTGTGTGCAAATACATATCCGAAGATTGTTGCTGCTTAGTTCCTGTTGTGAAAAGGGGAGGGATTTTCTTAGTAGAAACAGATTCCAGACCTCCCCTTGAAAAACCTGCCCACAGTAACTTGGTGCCTGAAATCATCAAGAGGCTGTGGCATTTCAGCTTGGTAAAATTGCCACAAATACAGACATCAGCACCATGCACACAGAAGAGGGTAAAAATACCTTCCAAGGGGTGAAATCATTAGCAAAGACAGAGAGACCGAATGGTTTCACTCAGAGATGTGAGCTTTGAAAGAGTAGCACTTTGCTTGCAGTGCCCATTTGTGTCCCTGGGGAGCTCCCCAGCCATGGATGATGCCACATGGGAGCTGCACACGCCGTGCAGGACATGGAATTTGGTCATGGAAATCGGGAGCGAGCACAGAGCTACGTGCAGCCCCTTCAGCCAAGCAGGGACTCGCTCCCAGCTGGGTCACACGCCGTGGCCATGCGAACTCCCAGCAGCAGCAGTGAGGATCAGCCCTGGATCCTCTTGCTCTGCAAAGCACATGTGCCTGATGTGCCCCTGGGGGCTCGGAGCTGCCAGAGCACAGTTCAAAGGGCTGTCAGAGGCAAACCAGATTCCTGCTTCCCTTCCTTGGCTTTTGCTTTTCCTCCTGCTAAACAACTGATGATGGCATGTGAGGGTCTTGCACACATTCTGAGCATTGACAATGTGGATTCTCTGTGATAAACAGAGGAGAGCGATTTGGCTGGGCCACTCCAGTGAACCAGCTTGACAAAGGGCTGCTGCACAAAAGAAAGAATAAAACCCAGGAATGGTAGGACAAGCCATCTCCAGCACATTATGGAGTATTGTAATGAGACCAGGCAAGATGGAAAACAGGGATATCAGAGACAGCACACTTGAAGGAACACATCATCCAGGGAAGGAGAAGACAGCTCCTCTAGGGAACCAGGCTAATGTGGGAATGCTGTGAAGAAGTCAAGAGATGGATGGCTTTTAAGGAAAGCAGAAGTGAATGTCAGTTGGTCACAGTTTTAAGAACATTTCTTACTAGATGTACTATTCTTTTTGGTGAAGTAAATGTGGTTTTGGTTTTTTAGGATCAAAGGATTCTGAAGGGCAGATCTGTAAGTGCTGGATTCCAATTGTGCTGGGAATCACTTGCTAAGACATAGGTACCTAATAAAATGTGAACTGTAGAGCAGTGTCCGCTAATATGCATAAATATAATGAAATTGAAACACTGGGGATGCTGTTACCCACTGAGATAAAAAGTGTTCAAGGCCAGGCTGGATGGGAATCTCAGCAACCTGGTCTAGTGGGAGGTGTCCCTGCCCATGTCATGGGGATGGAACTGGATGAGCTTTGAGGTCCCTTCTAACCCAAGCCATTGTGTGATTCTGTAAAACATCTGAGCACCTCTGAAATCTTAAACAGTTCAGCAATCCCTGTACACTTGCGTGAAGCCCCCTCCAAATTAGGAGAATTCTTAAGGATTCTACAGTTAAATATCTACTTAAAGAGTTCAGGCAGGAAGAGCATTCAAAGGGAAAAGTGGCAGGATCTCCACAGCGTAAATCTGTCTAGCAGAGGAGTTTTCCTAACCCTGAAGCAGCCCTTCCCAGGCAGTGTGGGTGTGTGCCTTCCAGCCCCAGGGAGCTCTTTAACCCTAAACTTACATACAACCACAAAGATCTTTGTTCAGACATTTCAGTGCAACCTCTCATGCAAAAGGAAATGGCAGGAAGGGTCTAGCTGCCCTTTCCATATGGCAGCAGGCTACTTTTGTTCCATAGGTTTTCTGGTAAAAAAAAAGGAGAGGAAGATTGTGTAGCAACAGAACCTCAATTAATAATGAAAAAAGATACATCAGTAATCTAGTAAGAAAACAAGATTTGGTGTTCCCTAATATATCTCATGGTTCTGTACTGGTTTTGAAAGCATTGTCTCCTTTTGGATAGAGACAGACCTCCAGACACTGCAGAGTAGACTGGTGCTGTTTGAAACACCAGATATGAACACTGTACAATGAAAATAAATTTAAGTAGACTCTTTGGATCGCTTGTGTATATTTATTAGAGCCTGCAAAGTGAGCCTGTGAGCCTGCAAAGTGCCTTCCATATGCTGTGAATGTGAGCAGCTCCTATCTGAAAACACTATCAGGTGCAAAGAAGAGGTTCAGGTTTGCTAAAATTTGTGATTTGTTCTGACACAATCTGAGCATAATCTGAATCTGGTGTTCTGTGGAGGACTTCAAGTTTTCCAGATGCAACCTCATCATGTTTCACAACCTTTATTCACACTAACTCTGCTGTATTTCCAGAAGATAGAATAAATATCTGTTTTAATTTTATAAGCAAGGTTTGTTTCTTGTTCAGGAACATAAGAAGTACACCCTTGTTTGCTTTCAAGTGTGTTGGCCCCCAAATTTGCTGTGGGAGAATGTCTGAGAGCAAGGATGGGCAACGGCCCACCACTGAACAGGGATTTCCTGAGCTTGCCACCAAAACATGGCCAAAGTAATCCAGCCCAGCTCAGTCTGGCTCAGAAAAGCTCTGGGAGGACAAACCCCTGCGTGTCCACTGTCATAAACCAGTTTAGCCTTAAGCCTTACGATTACATAATTACACGTACTACTTGTAGTCAGGGAAAGAAAGATGACTTATCTCATCTGAGCAAAGGTCCAGTAGTCACTTGAGAAACAAAATGTCAAGCAAGAAGAATCTCCAGGGTACTGAGCATTCCCAGAGGAAGCGAGGGACACGTTTCTTCTCAGGAGATTTTCCCACCGTCGGAAAGCCAGGCTGTCACGCAGTTTACATAACAACAACAAAAAAAAGAACAGATCCCAGCAGGAACAGATCAATTGTGCTGGTTTGGCATGTGATTGTTTTGTTTTGGGTTTTTTCCTAGTTCATAAACCTGAAATTAAATATCCACAAACAGTATTTTGTGTCATTTTCCTGGTGGTACGGCTTTCCCTTTGACATTTGAAACAGAAGAGCCAGGACTGCACAACAAAATCTCACTGGTATCAAAACCAGACCACAGTGCACACATCCCCTTCTGATATATACTGCTGTGCTATATGAGAGGAGTTGGAAAACATGATAAGGATGTCATAACTTAATTTACAGGAATTGGTTTACTGCTGAATTCTCCCATGGAACATGTTCCAGAGTACAGGAAAGGGAGGCTCTGTCTAGTCCCTCATGCATCAGTCAAAACTGGATTTCTCCTAAAAATGGAGAAACACCTAAATACCCAAAATACATGTCCTATTGTGATATAACCTTTCTTTACTAAGTGCTAAACCCCAGCATGCTGAGGAGAAGGATAATATTTTGATTATTTTTCTGCATAATAAAATGAAGCTCTGGAAAATTACCTTTCTTTTCTCATTACCTTTCTGATAGACTACAGGATAGGATGAAATTGCAGCCATAGGAATGTATTCTCATTATTGATCAAGCCTGGAGGCTGTTTATCAGACTGGCTTCACCAGAAACCAAAGCCTAGAAATCCCCAGGCATTCATTCCCTTCCACACAGTACAACGTTTTGGGAGAGTAGAAATTGGAATAAACATTCTTTACTCTGTGTGTATATCTCCACATAAACACATGTGTATACATAGCTCAAGGAACAACTTCAGAAGCAAAGATTAACAGATATCCTACATAAGTCTTGTGTGTTGATCTTCTGAAATCTCCAATGGATTTCTCCTGAATGCCTTAAACGATGGATCTTGACATCTTCTGCACTTCTGCCTGGTTGGAAGAGGATATAGAGCAGATCAAGGCTTGTATAAGAAATACATATTTTCTCTGGTGAAGTGTTAAGAAATAAGCCATAGGCACCATATCATCCTTCAGTGATAAGGAGCTATTGGATCACACTTCATGCAGAGGAGAAGCCATATGGCAGCATATTTCTTGGTGCACTCATCAGTAAAGAAGGACCAATCATTCACCACATATTTTGGCAATCCATGCTCTGCATTTCCCAGCAAACATATTTTTCCATAATTTAGCCATGTTCTACGTCAGTGGTCATTTCTCTTAGTGACAGATATGTGACAGAACTCCAATGAAACTTGCCTGCCTTCCTCATGCTTTTGTCCCTGTTTTGGCTGAAGTACACAGAGCTGGTCAGGGACAAATAGAGAGATTAAATAAATACAACCATAATTTTGTTTGATGAAGAGAAAAATGATGGGTGGGTGGATGAACAGAGTTCCCTGACTATTAAAGGGTAGTTGGGAGCATTGCATTCTTCAGTATCACTGGCGTGTCACCTTGGGGAGTTCATTTCCACATAAATCAAATGTTAACCAGACAGGGGAAAACTGTTCTCACTGTTATAAAGGAGGCAGCTGGCCAGCTCAAAAGGACAAAATCTCTATTCCTCTGGGACATATGGAAATGGTCATTACAAGACAATATTTATTTATAAACACACTTGGCCCCATCAATTGGGCTTGAATATATAGAGGAATGGAGCTTATTAGTAAGATAAAGCTTTCCCATGACCTATAGAGGACACTGCATAGGGACCACAGATGTTCTGTATTAAAAAAGCTGGAAAATTTATGTCAATGGCCATGAAAAGCTCAGTTGGAAAATAAGTAAATAAATAAATAAGGAGGTCACCAGCAAAGACAAGGTTAAGGACACTGGAAAATGGATCTTCCAGGATACTTAACCTTTATTTATTTAATTAAGCGGAACAGATCCTGACCTCAGCTGCATGTGTCTCTCCTGAGCAGCTCTGCTGAAGTTACCAGAATTATTCTGGATTTGCACCACCAGAGCTGAGCAGATGGCTGGTCTGTCACGCAGGCAAACAACCCCTTGGCAATGGGATTCACACAATTAGTGCCAGGAGAGGCTCAGGGAAGGACCGTACTTCAGAAGTACGTGCCACTTTCTGATGCAGGTATGGAAAAATCTCTGTCCCTGTCAGATAAACTTGTAAGGACTCAGCATCAGCTGCATAACCTAATTCATGGAGCTTTTTAGCACAGAATTTGTAGCCTATTTTGAGATGGAAAGCCAGAAAAACTACAAAGAAGCATCACAAGACCGGATTTAGTTTTTATTTACCAGGGCCTTCAGATCACAGAATCAGAGAAGATTCTGAGTTGGAAGGGACCCACAAGGATCATTGAGTCCAGCTCTTCAGTGCATGGTCTATACATGTGGGATCAATCCCACAAGTTTGGTGTTATCAGCACCAGGCTCTGACCAGCTGAGCTGACCTAATGCAAGCTGGGCTGTCTAAGCCCACGGATCCTCTCTGCTCTCAGCAGTTCTGAATGTGCCCCCAGCCAAATGCAAACAGTTCCCAGTCCTGGCTGGCCTGAAGCCTTGAATCCAAGGGTCTGTGTACCTGCTCACTCTGTGGGAGCTGAGGAGCACCGGTGATGTTGTTTGCACAGCTGTGGGCTCGCTGAGCACCTGCAGCCTGGCTCACAGCCTCTGCCTGCACCTCGGCTGCTGCTCCCTCCAGCAGGGAATACTGATTTTTCCAGCCATTCAAATGGCTTTCTCGTGCTCAGTTGTGCCAGGACACTCACTGACACGGCAGGAACTAGGAAAAAAAATCCCTGTTTCTTCTTCCTGAAAGAAGTACCATTAATGCTCAGGAAGAGGAGTGAGGCCACAGAACACTCGCTGGGGATGAGACACCTTTCCTTCACAGTTTCCCAATGAAAACACTACAGCTGTCAGAGCACCACAGGTGTGTGAGGGACGGACTGACCATCAGGCAGCTGAAGTCCAAGTTCTTCTAAACCCTGAGGGTGCTGCAGCAGGTTTCCAGCTGTCCCTGATGTCAGAAGGCCAGGCAGGCATTCACACAAGCACAAAAATATGGGTGCATCTCCACTCTCAGTTTGCCTCACTTTCGATTCTTACCTAAGCACCTGATCTCGCAGATGACCTTTCAGCTCACTGTATTCCAGAGATACCCAGCTTTCTCCCAGGCATGGCAAAGGCAGGATATCCTCTGGATATCCCAGAGATATGGGGTCAGGCTGACGTACTCCCATTCTCCCAGGACACACTGACTTGGACCTCCCTGGTGGGTGGAATTCCTAAGCCAGGGGCAGTCACCCTGCAGCTGGTGAGGCCATGGAGGAGCAGGGGATTATGAGTATCCCAAAACTGGAGCACCTCCTAAAGATCTGAAATAACTGCTAAAACCCCAAAGAAACCACATCACAATTCAACATTATCTAGTATTGTTTCCCATGATAGGATAGGTATAAAATATCAGCCTGATTACTGCAGTTCAGGCTAGGTTTACAATTACTGAAGAATTTTTTTCTTTTCCTGTGAGCTTGGTATAGTTTACACTGAGAGAAGAAAAAGCTCACAGTGTTGTTTTACAGAGTAATTTTCCTTACATTTGTTTTCTTTCAACTTTTCTAGGGTTTTTTTTGGTTTTTTTTAGAGTAGTAAGAAGGAACAAAACAGTTGAAGCACATATAACCCTCTCTGGTTTATGAAAATGCAAGAAATTCCCACTACTTTTCAATGCTGAGGTGAAAATTTTCATCTGGAGTGTAATTACTACTGCAATATGGATTTAGTTAGATATGTTCGCTTCAGTCTTTGATCCAGTGAAAGTTTGTGGGGACTTTTGCAATTGGAAGTAAAACAGGATCCATTATCATTTTTTCTTTGCAATAAAAATGAGAGAAAGAAATCAAGCTATCAGCACTTTTATTGATCATCAACAGAAACTTTAAACAGTGTTGGCCCCAGTATGAATTCCTGGAGCACACCACTGGTGACTGGACTTCATGTCACAGATGACAAGTGTTTGATCCTGGAGGTCATCCAGTCACCTCACTGCCCACCTATCTAAACTCCACTTTGCCAGTTTGTCTGTGAGGTTATGAGCTTGGTCAGGTATGATTTGTACATCTGTGCCTGACTATTCCTAGTCACCTTCTTGCCCTTTGTATGTTTGGAAATAATTTTCAGGATTAGTTGCTCTATCACCTTCTCAGGGATTAAGGTGAGGCTGGCTGGCCTGTAGGTTCCTGGAAGGTCCTTCTTGCCCTTCCTGAAGACAAAGGTAACATTTGCTTCTTCCAGTCTTCAGGAATCTGCTGATTGTCACAAATTTTCAAAAATAATTGAAAGTGGCCTCATAATGACATTGGTCAACCCTTGTGGGAGCAACCCATCAGGACCTATGGGCTTGTGTATGGGCAGTTTGTTTGTTTTGACATTTACTCGTTTGTTTTAATCATTTTCTTGACTCATTTCTCTACTTCTAGAAAGTGGTGCTGAACTTGTCATCTCACAGTCTGCAAGTTTTTAAGTCCACACAGCATCCTGTTAACAGTCAGAAGTCAGAGACTTCTCCCACACTGCAGTGTTCACTCTCTGCTTCATCCCTCAAGGTAATCTAGTTTATAAAACATAAGAGAAGATCAAATAATTTTAATTTTAATGTTGTTCTCTGTAATGAGAGCCCAGAGTCGTGTTTGTGTGCATTATTTTCTCTGGCTCCATTTGAAACAAGCAGCAATGTTTCCAAACCAGTACTCTGTTTTGGTGCTAACCTCTCCAGTTCTCACAGAGGCTATCCTGGGTGGAATTAGAAACACTGATTCATCCCAATTATCTGTGCTCAGAGCCGTTCCCCATCTTCCCATGCAAGATCCTGAGTAACCCACAAAGTGAAAAATACTATCACAATGCAACCTTTCTTTCCAAATCCTCCACTGCCCCTGGATACCACAGGAGCCCATTTCAACCACAGTAGGGACAAAGATATTTATTTTGATTTATGCTTTCCTATGTGCTCTCCCTTAGCCACAAGAAACTGATCTTCAAGCAGACGCATCATCTCTGCGTATCTCTGCTCCCCAACCAGACAGTGACCTATTTCAGAAGTCAAACTGAGATCAAATGTTACTCTCTGGTTCATGGGTAAAAAAAAAAAATAACAACTTTGAATCACAAGAGGAACTAGAGGGAAAAGATATCCATCCTGCACACTGCTGTGTTCACAGTGTGTACGGTTGCTTCCTTTCCCACACATCTTGGCTGTTTATTTGTTTTTTGATTAAGCTAACATGCGTTTCAACAGCTGGATCCCTGAGAGTTCTAAAACTTACCTGAGAGTAGGCTAACCCATTAGCAGGAAAATAGGACTGGGAGAAAGAAAAATAATAACCTGACAGATGCTGAACCTTGTTTTTCTTGTAGTGTGGAAATTTCATGTGCAAAAATTTTGCAAAGCACACCATGACAACACCAAGTGTGTCTGCCCAGAAAAGTTGTGCATTGGTCATCCCTGGGAGTGTTCAAGGTCAGGCTGGATGGAGCTCTGAGCAACCTGGTCTAGTGGAAGGTGTCCCTCCCTATGGCAGGGGGACTGGAATAAGATGATTTGTAAAATCCCTTCCAACCCAAATCAGTCTGTGATTCTATGACTCTGTGGAGCGTTTGGGTTTTTTTAATTGTTGCATCTAGAAGAAAAAGACAAAAGGAGAAAGAAAAGGAGATAGAGGAAGAGAATGAGATGGAGAAGGAGAAGAGAAAGGAAAGTTAAAAAGCAAAAGGAAATGGGAAGGGGAAGCAGAAGGAGAAAGGGAAGAGGAAGGGCAAGAACAAAGATGTAAACCCCCAACAGTCCTCGTTTCAGCAAATTAAAGCTGGAGCCATTGACCATAAACAGCCAGATATAATGCTGGGTCTGAGTCCCAAAGCTCATACTCATGGTAGCTCATGGTCAGACTGAGGCTTTTAAATCAAGGTACAGAAATTCTACAACAATAGAGCCTCCCTATATTTAAGAGTATTTAGAGCTGAACTCTATAACCTCAGCTTCTTACCACATCTCCCTTTCTGTTGCACCGCTAAAGCTTCAAGGGTTTTTTTGATCTATGAACAAAAATTGTCTGCATTCCAAAGCCACTGTCATCAAAACATCAATTAAATAAACATTCTGTTTCTTTTCATTCTCCTTATAGAAATAATGCAGAACTTTGCCTCAATAGAGACAGATTAATTGCATCATGTCTAAAGTCTGTTGTTTGGATGACTTGTCTTGCTAACCAGATCTGATGGTTATTTGTCCTAGATGGAAACTAGTGAACTTTTAAAAAATAGGTGGAAAAGGGAAAAATCTGGCTGAGAATTAAACAGTTTCCTAGTACCTGCCCTAAAACTGATCATCCCAAATATGTGTTATTTTTAATGCCCACTCATATCCCTGGTACTGGAGGTGTGAAGTCAGTTGGTAATAGAGGCTCAATTTGGTTCTGCCAGAAATAAAAGGAGTGGATTTCTCGTGTGTTGCCCTAGAAACAGCCAACAGCATGTGAAAAAATCACAGAATCATTTAGGCTGGAAAAGACCCCCAAGATCATGGAGTNATTTTTAATGCCCACTCATATCCCTGGTACTGGAGGTGTGAAGTCAGTTGGTAATAGAGGCTCAATTTGGTTCTGCCAGAAATAAAAGGAGTGGATTTCTCGTGTGTTGCCCTAGAAACAGCCAACAGCATGTGAAAAAATCACAGAATCATTTAGGCTGGAAAAGACGCCCAAGATCATGGAGTCCAACCTTTGACCACCTTGTCAAGTAGACCAGAGCACCGAGTGCCATGCCCACTTGTTTCTTGAGTATTTCCACCACCTCCCTGGGCAGCCCCTTTCAATGCCTTGTTGTCAAACACTTCACTAGCACAAGCACTTGGCCAAAGATTGTCCAATGAGCAGTGGAGACAGGGAAAGCTTTATGTCTCTCAGGATGGAGAAATTTATTTCCAAACAACAAGGAGATAACTTTGCTAAGTATGGATCCAAACTTGCCTTTGGAAGGAAGGAAGGAAGGAAGGAAGGAAGGAAGGAAGGAAGGAAGGAAGGAAGGAAGGAAGGAAATGTTAAAATCAAAGATATTCACAGCTAATATTCCAAAAGCAATTTCTGTGCCAACTGTAATTCATAATATACACACAAATATTTTCTTCTAAGGATGTACCATGCCAGAGGACTCCCTCTGTAAATGGGTTCTGTATGATGGATACGGCTGAGGAAGGGGGCTCTGTGGAGCTGTCCTGGCCACCTCTGAGGGACCAGTTCTTGTATGTCCTATAACACCAGGAAAACAGGGTTTGACAGGGGGTAAACCACCAGATCAAAACCTTCCTGAGCAGAAATTGGTGAGCAGTCTGCAGCAGAGCAGTCCAGGGTAGAGAGAGAAACTCATGCAAAAAAACAATCACTCAACCTGATACAAAGAATTTTTGTGGTATGTTTCAACTGTGCCATTCTCCTTCGTGATGACCAGTGACAGGACCTGAGGGAATGGTATGAAGCTGTGTCAGGGAAGGTTTACCTTGGATATCAGGAAAAGGTTCTTCACCTAGAGCATGGTTGGGCACCAGAACCAGCTCCCCAAGGGAAGTGGTCATAGCACCAGGCTTTACAGAGTCTGAAAACATGAGTTCAGGTTCAGGTTCCCTTGTAATGCAGCGAGACAGATTTAGGGGTTTTCAAATCGTCACTACTTGCCAACCAGCATCATTAGGTACTCAAAGAGTTAAATCTTGTATCTGATGGTTTTGAATAAAATCTACAGAGACAAGGTAATTAAACCTATGATTTCCACTTCCCATCCTACTTATAGTTAGGCAAAGTGCCACACAGTGGTTTGAGCTGAATAAATTGTTTTCTGCACTAGCTCCTCTGACAGCCTGATGAGCTAAAAGAGAAAGAGGACTTTCTCTAAAAGAGCAGGAGAGAGAGGTTTATCAGCCAGTTTATCACCCTGAGCAGCTCTGGGATGAGCACAACAGAGCAGGATCAGTGCAAGTAAGCAGGCACCAGCCCAGCTGTGCCACCTGACTTCATCCCCAAAGAGGGGCAGGGACACTGCTAAAGGGTCATACCCAGGGGTTGTGCCCTCACAGCCTCTTATCTCCCACCGACTTGCAGCATGGGGATGGTCCTCACTGATCGTTTAACCTGCAAAGTCTCTCTCAGCTTGTAGAGCTGCTGTTGTTGAGCAAAACCCTAATTTACCTGCCAAATGCAATGACAAATGATAACGCTTCAGTGTACTCTGGCTTATTTGCTATTAGCCGTGGTGTAAATGTTCCAGGAAAACAATGTTTAATACCCCCGTCAGCCAACAAAGCAGCTCTTTCACCAGTATTTACAGGAAGGGCTCGTTTCCCTCGAGTGAATTTGCTTTGACGTTATTGGGAGAGGTTTTGTGGCAGATATTTACACTAGGCTGAGTGGCTGTGGCATCTTCTCAGCACACTTGACACAGGCTGAGGGCCCAGGCTGCCAGAATATAAAAGAGCACTTCCCACAGTACCTTATCAATTTGTTGTGCTCCCTGAGTGGTGTGCTTACTTTTCCATGGCCGGGAAGGCTGACTAACCCTCCCTGAACCATTAATCTTGGGACAGCTTGAACCAAGAAAGATTTCTGTAAAAATAGACCACAAAGAATGCATTGGAGATGAGAGGCTTTGCATCTTTTACAGCTTCTTGACCTCTTCTGGCTGGATTTTTTTACTAATGGGGAGGATTAAAGGGAATATCCTGGATCCCCAGCGCAGCGCAGTGACCAATGTGCGCAGCTGCTCTCAGTCATGTCTCTGAGCAGTGGGGTGGTTCAGTGTGCTGGGAAGCACACAAAACGGGCCTGACTCATTGGTCTTTCAACTTAGTTTCTGTCCAGTAGCTCAGATTTTCTGGGTCTCAAACTCAGCCCTGATTTATGCTCATTTTTTGGAAGCTCTGGAACCAGTCTGGTGAAAAAAGGGAGGAAAAGGGCACAAAGGGAACACCTGAGAAGAGAGTTGTTTTCCTAGTGTATAACTTCTCCCTAGGTGGTGATTAGTTGTGGTGGCAGGCCACCTGGCTCCAATAAATCACAACATTGCCTAATCATTGCACACAGGATGGTGTAAGATTCATGATAATAAAACAACTGAGTGCTAATGGAACACATCCTGCAATTCCAAAAATACAAAATGCACGGAGTAATTTGCCTCAAACTAGGAACAAAAGCCTTCTACTTTTCAAAACTCTATGTGTTATATAAGGTTATTTCTTTTTCAGATTTTTTATTTGATAGCATAAAATAGAATTTTATATTTTATATGAAGTAGCTTTTATGTTGTGGGAGAAATGCACTCACTTTGCCAACTGAGTCTCAGAAGGCTCCATGAATTTTCCAACTGGAGTACTAAATATTGTAGAAAATGGTTCTTTAATTAAGGTGAGTGCAATAATCCTGTAAGTCTTCATCTCAGATTGCAAATAATCATATATCCGTGTCGCTTCCTTCATATTCTTATACTTTTTGCTACAACATCAAATTCACTGTTAAGTGGAATGAACACATTAAGTAGTTACACCAGCTGACATGCATTTACCAGCAAATATATGTGCTAATTTAGACACAGAGGGAATTCAAATTTTACATTCCAGTATGATTTTTGTGGGGGTAAACCTTGATTGGTAGTGGGCTGCCTGTGCAAGGACTTGGCTGCAAAGGTGTAGAAAATACATATGCAGAACAATGTTTGGACATTGGTCCAATCGACACAGATTTGGTTATTTGATTTGGTGAGTTTTCTGTTTGAAATGATTGTTTGGGGAATGCAAGAACAGGGGATTGGTCAAAATACATTTAAACACTCATTAGCTTAAATTTTGTTCCACTGGAACCAAGCCAATGCTGCAGACAAAGAAATACTCAAGCAACAATAAGGAAGATCTTTATCTTATCTTCCATATTATTTTCTTTATTTAACTTCATTTTAAAAAGAAAATAAGGAATTTGGTTGGGCCTTCGGGTTTTAAACCTAACACCTATCAAAGCTGCTGCAGCATCACCCTTGCAATACATGGGTGCTACTGCATAAGTGGGAATTGAACCATGCATCTCCAGCCTTTAAATACAGAAGAAAAACAAGGAAAATCTGTAGCAAGCAAGGAAAACAACCCCTTCCCTTTGCAGCCAGCTGCTCTGAAATTAGAACTGCATCTACAGGGTTTGTAAGCCAGCCCTTTGTGGCTGTTTCAGGGGGAGTCACGTTCTTCCCCACTGCTGGGTGATGAAACTGTGGCTCATTATCACATCTGAAGCCTGATGGGGAGCACATAAAATTGTCAATCCTTTCCTCAAACAACAGCAAAAAGAAAAAACCCACCCAACCAAGAAACTGCGTTGTTACCACCATCTACTGGTGGCCTGGGTAGGCTTTCAGCGAGCACTTCAGAACCTATTGGGGTCATGGAGTCCAGCTCCTGGCCCTGAGCAGGACATCCCATGAATCCCACCACGTGAGCATTGTCCTTTCCTGAAACATTCTCTTTCCTGAGAAAATCCCAACCCAATCTCAAAGCACTGGGCAATAAGAAAATGCAAACTAAAATATACTGAGTGAGGATAGAAATGTTTTTTTAAATATGACCACTTGTAGTGGCATAAACCTTTTCCCCATCTTTCCAGATATTTTTGGTCTGGTGATCTTCTCTCTAAATATTAAAAGGAGTCAAAGACAAAGTATCATGGGAGTTACTGGTACTTTTCTTGTTCATTTCAAAATAGATTCAAGCTATACAAAATAATAAAATATAGCAAAGGTGGGTTGGGTGCTCATTTTTCTTATTTCTTATAAAGCAATAAAGTGAAAAGGCACTTGAAATTATTTTTTAAATAATGTGCCTACAGGTGTTTAATATCTTGTTTAATTATTATAGGCTCAGTAGATAATTAAACAAGATATGAGACACCTGTTTGAACATTCAGAACTTCCAGAGGGGCTTTAAATGTGAAAACTTACACATCTGTGCTTTGGAACAGGTGAGACTCATTAGCTGACAAGCACATTACAGGTTCTCTGATTTACTACATATTCTCTTAACTCTTCTTCTGAATCTTTAACCAGAGAACCTGGCAGGGAGTTTTGCTACCTGCATTTCCCACTTGCCGTGCTTATTTCCTTCCACCTATTTATTTTCAAACACAAGAATGAGACAAATATTCGCTAAAACTGGATCAGATCCTTAACCTGCTGATATCAGCTGAGGTAAATTTTGCTTCTGCCAGTTTTTCCAGTGCAACCGTGGGACAGAATTTCATAAAATGTGTATTTCCATGCTGTCCCTGGCATGAAATTGCACCCCTGCCATGAGCACAGCTCATATAAAGCGATCTGCAATCCCAAAGGTCTGGAAAGTAAAGTCCAGATGTACAGGGATGAACACCGTGAACTGGGCAGTAATGCCTGGATGATGCGGCCAGTGGAGTTTCTGCTTGGCTTTCTTGGGAAAAATGCCCTAATGTCACTCTATGGGTCTGGATTCAGGGTCGCTGAACGAGAGGAAGCTCCAAATTTTGCTATTACCATTAAAATAGAGGCAGAGCTGAAGCAGTTCCCACGTGCTAAGGCTGTGGTTTTTAGCTCGGTCAGTAGATGTCAGTGATACACACGGAAAACCACACGTGGACAAGTCCTGAAACCAGAGTGTCTCAGAACAAACGGCAACACTTTCTTTTCTCCTTGGTGTCAAGGTGCAGCTGGTGGAAAAGAGGAGAAGTGAATGTATTTCAGAGGGAAAATGTTCCTGAGAAGCACTGGAGATTCCCGTATCCTACATACAATGAAACAGCACAATTGGGTAGTGACAGATTCAGGATTGACATATATAATTTCAGTCAGAATTTTGGAAAGCTTTCATTCATTCTTTGAGGAAAACATGCATTCTCCCCTTCTCTTTCCAGACTAGTGCCCCCTCCACAGTTACACAGTTAAAAAGTATAGAATGTTTAAATTGATGGGCTAATCCTAAATCTTTCTCTACTGAAAACAAATTAAGGACTGACTCATTACGCTTCAGCCCAGTTTATAGCAGAGTTTATTAACAGTATGGTTTATTTTGCAACATAGTAAATACAGACAGGCAGAACTGAACATCTCCTTCAAGAATAAATTCAATGTGGATTTTTAAGCCTCCAGAACTTCCATAGCTTCACAGCTTGCTGAATTGCTACAAAGACCTGCAAATTTTTCCAAAAACCAGTAGGCCAGCCCTGAAAGTCTTGGGATAATCATTTGACATTCCCTTTGACGCCTGGGAGAGACCCAGGCTCAAGGCTGGTCAAAGGTTTCCAGCAATAAAGACAGTAAAAGGGAACTCATGTATTAGGAATAAAAGATTAATACATGTAGATCAAAGAGGGAATTATTAGAGGGTGTTGGGGTTTTCTAATTTTGTCAATTCAAAGGAAGTTTGTCAGATAATCACTATACAAACTATTTTTGACCTGAAACTCAATTGTAGGTCCCACCCCAATTTTAGTTGGGTACATGAATGCTACAGCTCTAACCACAATTTTCTCATGCAATATTCACACCAGAGGCACAGATTAAAAACAGTTTAGATCCTGTGAATGCCCTGGTGTGGCCATACAGGTCTAGCAGGGCTGTCTGAATGCAGCCAGCTGAGTACGGCACCTGTAACACCTCAAATGAGGGCACTTGAAACATTTGCAGGCACATTAATTCTCTCCTGACTTCAAAGCCTCGTACACCTGCCCTAAATGATCTGGACCTGGGCCAGGTTTGCATTCCTTTCACAAATATTTAGGAAATTAATGCTTTATTTTCCTAAAAAACCCAGCATTTACACATGACTATTACTGAAAAAAAGCAAGGGAACTTAGTATTGCTTAGTTATTATTTCTCACCTGCTTTTGTTACTCATGGCCCCCTTGGGCAAAGAGACCAAGCTGAAGAGGAGAAATCCTCCTGGTAATACCAGCTACCTCTCATCTGCAGCGAATACCAAATGCTAGAAGTGAGTATTTTATTGTGATCCACTGTACATTGATAGTTGCTTTTAGGAATTGTTTCACATCTTTACTACATGACTACCTTGGCTGCCTGTATTTCAGGTAACTCTCTCTCTTAATTATATGAGGAACACAAACCCCGAAGAGAGAGTTCCTAACATTCATTTAACCCAGCACCTGTTATTGAAGCCCTGATGCCTGAAAACTTTCCTAATTTTTTTCCCCCAAGTAATTTAGTAAAAGAGAGTAGCACTCCCTGCAGGCCTAGTGTGCAAAGTGGTGCTCCCCAGAGTATTTCTGGTACCAGCATTAAAATATACACCAGGCTTTTCATGATATGGAGGGGATCACTACTGATTCCTTTGCACTGAATACTTCCAAGCTCTCAATACTCTAATCAAAACAAAAGTTGATGCAAACTTGCTGTGTAAATGCCATATTTGTTTTGTGTTTCACCTTTCACACATGCTTCATTCTCTTCCTGAAATTCCTCAACAGCCTGAGTTCCCCTCAGAGGAAGTGTGTGTGCTTGTGGATTGGGACCATCGGAGAAGTTGGCATCAGAGGGAACACATAATTGTGATTTGGCACCGTGCAGGCCTGGGATGCCTGGCTTGGAACAAAAGGTACTTTAAACCACTGGAGCTCAGCACTGAACGTCTGACAGGCAGAAACCCGAAGCCACTTTGTTGGCAGCTGTCTGTGTACATCTCCATTAGCTCTTCCTGCCCTGGCTTTATCCATAGGGGACCATTCCACAAATTAATTGCCTTGCCAATTATTTTTTCTAAAATCCTGGCCGACCTGGGAACACTAACAGAAGCTCAGATTGGCTTAGAGCCATTGCATCTTCCAAACCTTTTCAATATGCAAAAGAGTCAGTGAAACTATTGAAGTTTCCATAAATTAGCCAACAAAACAACCTCCCCGTGCTTGCTTTTCTTAGTTCTTGGTACACCCACATACATATGTGCACATCCAGGTGTAGTGTCAGAGATCCCAGTTTGAAAACAGATTTTCCTGAAGGCTTTCTCTCTAAGGCAGTCATTGCCAAACATTTCAGAAGTATTAAAAAAAAAGGTGACTTTGATGACGCTTATCCATCGAGGAAGCTTCTTACTAATCTGAGTGTTAGAAAATGACTCATTCTTACAAATAAGACTATGTATTTCTCATATACCTCTATCTGTTAGAGTAAATGTAGATAGTAGTCAGGTATACCAAGTATTTTTCTTTTTTTCAGCCTCCTCTTGCATCCTGGCCTTGTTTTTAGACATTGTAGTATCAAAAAGCAGCACCCCATGGGCTGACTAAGCACAGGCCCAACAGGATGCCTTGCTGTGAGTTTTCATTTGTTTCCTTTTTCATTTGTGCACTTAATTTGGAAACACCTTGGAAGTGCTTCCTTGAGGAGAGAGAAAGCAAACATGTTAAACTTAGAAAGGAATATGCAGGGATGGGGCATAAGGAAGTGCATTTGGAAGTCTCATGCTGCAGGCTCTCCGCAGAGCTGTGCTGTCAGTGTTCAGCCCACTCTCCTACCTATTTTTAAACTAGCCTCCCTAAAACCTCCTTTCTAACTATAGCACAGACCAATAAGGTGAAGCACTTATGAGTCAGACTTTTATACCCTTGCCTTTTTTTCTAACCAATTGTTTTATAGGGATTTTTCCTTTTTAACAGGATTTCTTCTTGTGGCACCCACATATACGCAGCAGCAGAACTGCAGCCAGCTAAGTCACCCTGGAGAATGCTCAGGCTTGGTATCTATCATCAGAAATCACTCAAATACAGTATAAAAAGAATGGTGTATTTTTGGGGAAAATAGAAATATGGAGTGTTTTCAGAGTGGTATCTGAGCATGGAAGGTGCTGTACATCAGGGTAAAACAACCCAGCAGGACTTTTTATTTTAGTCTTCTCAATAGTATGATTGGCTCCTGGTGTTTGCAGTCATTTAGCAGTCCACAGCTCTAGAAATAATGCAATTTTTTTAACACTATTTTCAGTTGTCTCCCTTAGTTTGACCCTTGGTAAGATTTGTCTGGGCATTTATCAGTTTTGATTGCTTTCCCTTGCAGAGGGAGGGAGGGACTCTAAGGCTCAAAACTACCTCTTCAAAATGAAAGCTGTGGCTGTGTTGTGTAGTTGGATAATTAAAAAAAAAAAGGTGGGGGTTCTATAAAAATCCTTACTTGGATCGGGAATGGCTTCACCTGGAGCAGATTTCCCTTTTCACTTCCTTCTCTGTCATTTTATAACTGCAGGACAGTAACCTGATTTTCATGTCAGGTTTTTACTGTGAGGGTGGGGAGGCCCTGGCACAGGGCATCCAGAGAAGCTGTGGCTGCCCCATCCCTGGCAGTGTCCAAGGCCAGGCTGCATGGGGCTTGGAGCACCTTGGGAGAGTGGAAGGTGTCCCTGCCCATGGCAGGGGTTGGAATGAGATTTTTTTTAAGGTCCTTTCCAACCTAAACATTCTGTGGGTCTGTGATTCTGTGTGGGTTGTATATTCCTGCTTAGCCCTCACAGGTTATTGTACTGCTTATTCTACTACTATGTATTTTCCGCCTCTCTTGAGTATCTTTTGCAGATATTCTGTATCAATTGTACACTGCTAAACAGAAGATCCATAAGGAATCAGGATCATTGCTGCTAAGTATAAGAGATCCATCAAGTTGAAAGGTACAGCTTTTATTTTTCCCCAAAACTATTTGACTCCTGCAGTGCTTTACATTTATGATTAATGATTCATTTGCCTGCTGCAGCTAATTACAGAGCAATTAATCCAAATCTTTTATCTTCAACTCTGTCAGCTAAGAATTTTTATGTTTTTACAATATTTGCCCTTTTCTATTTATGCTGGGCCATCAGCCATGTGGATAACAATTTTTTTCTTTCTGCACATGGAAAACTGAGTTGTTACAAGACATGTGCACTCCTCAGGCCTTAGCAGCTAAATTTTCTGTGAATTCCCCACTCCATTTGTGCTTATGGCATTCCCACAAAGCAGAGCCAGGCCCCATGGTCACAGGAACCAGTACTGGGTTATGTGAAAGACTGAAGGACTGGGCAGAGGTCAATCCAAAGCAGTTTAGAAATATTATGTTGTCTTCTGTAGTGTTTTTGTTTTGCTTTCCTTTGTTTTTCCCACCAAAAAAGAAAAAAAGAAAAAGAAAAAAAAGAACAAGCAGCAAGAAAAAAAATCTGCAGGTTCTCTCTTTCCTTAGTAGGTTTCTCTTGCCATCTGGGGGATGGATAGATTGTAAAGGGAAGAGAATGACACTTTGCCAGATTCTCATGCTAATATTGTCTTGCAGAGCCTTATGCCACCTTCCAAAGCTCCCTCCTCTGAAGCTGGAGTCAGTAGCGGCCAGTTTCTGCTGCTGGCTGGCTCTAGATAAGATTTTCCTCACATTCCCTACAAAGGAGATTGTGTTGCCAACAGTTGGAGTTGTGCTAATCCAATACAGCTCTCCACACTCCAGTGTCCCACCAGGGTATGGACAGGAGGATGCTGAAGGGACAGGAGCCTCTGGCATGGCCACAGGTGAGGTTCCCTTCCCTGGGAAAGTTGTCCTGCTCCATCCCAGCCCACAAAATCTGCTCCAAACAAGGCTGTCCCAGATGCCAACCCAGACCTGAAATGGCATCAAGGTAAAATGACCTTCCTGGAGTCCAGGTGGATGAAAACATCAGATCCTGCTCTAAGCATGAGAGGAAGGTTGTCCAGCTTTGGTTTACCTATAATTCTTCATGTAACTTTGGAAATAATCTTGTGTTCACTCACTTCATTGTCCATTCCAATTTCCAGACAAGCTTTCAGCCTTTGTCATCTGAGCCCTTCTTTATCTATTGCTGTCACCTGAAATCTTAACAAGAAGAAATCCTGTAAAAGAATGTTAATTATATGCATCTTACTCTCTTTTGACAGTCATCTTAAAAGCTTTACAAAGAGATGGTGTGGGTTTTTTTTCCTTGTTCTTCTTTGCTGAAAATTGCCCAAGCTTTGTTGCCACAAAAATAAATTGTAACAGATGTCTCAGCACCCACATGGAGAACATCACATCCAGGCACAGTCCAGAGGCTTGGAGGCTGGGAGCTGAGCAAGGGTGTGGAGCTCTTTTTTTGGCAGGTATTTGACTTCAGGTAAAATGAGGCAAGAACCCCAGCTCTTACAGAAACAGCTGCTCATTTGTGGTGCCTCTGTCTGGGGACACAGCAGATGTCCAAGCCAAACAAATTCAGGACAGCACTAAAAATCAGGCTTCTCCTATTATGTGTTGGGCAGCTAATTTTGCTGGCAGCACCAGCTAATTTTTTTTTTCTTCCTGTTTGTGGCACTGCTTATCTTGCAATAGGTGATATGAAGTGGCTCAGGAGGTGCTGTGAGGCACAAATAATGTGTGTTTGTAAAGCACTCCAAGGCACTTGACTGAAAGCAGGTAGGAAAGTATCACCTCTGGCTACCAGCAGGGTCAGGATCTCCACAGCAGCCTGGCTCTGGAAGCAGTAATTTCTGCATGATGACATGCCAGGAGTCACTGGTATCACATCTCAGGGCTGCTATCTCTGTAAGGGATATGCCTTCTTTGGAGTGGCCACCTGACATCCTCATCAGCTGTAATGGGCTGTACATAGCAGCCAATGCCTGAGAATGAGAGAAACACCTTCCACTCTGAAAATGTGAGAAGTGGCCACTCTGATGGCTCACCTGGCCTGAAATGGACCTAAAATATCCCCACTATTATGTCCATGTATGTCCAGACCACCTGTTAAGCCCCCACATGGATCAAGACCCTGATATATCAGGAACCTCCACAGGCAGAACAAAGCAGCAGCTTGTAATAGAACCAGAGAAAGGCTAAGGTTGGGAAATCCTCTAAGATCACCGAGTCCAGCCATTAATCTAGCACTGCCATGTCACCACTAAACCATGTCCCCAAGTGCCACACAGAGGAGGCAACAGATGGGGGCAGGTCGAATGGAAAATAGAAGGAAACAAGGAGATGGGATCAGACAGTACAAGTTCTGTTACCCTGTGGCCTTAAACACATTCCAAGCTTTTGCTGGTGTCTCTGTGAGAAAGGTCAGATGAGACATGGGAAGGGGGCAATGGGATGCTCCTCAGTAGCATCTCACCTGGAGGCTGGGCCAGCACACAGGTGCTGCTCAGGGTGAAGGGAACTACAAGGAGTTACATCAGCAGAAGGGAAACAATAGAAAAGCCACAGGAGACAGCAAAATTACTAGGCAGGCACTTGCTGGATGAACCTGGAAAACTTTTAAGCTAAGTTTCAAAACAATGAGGGGAAAAAAATGTACCTTTCTCCCCAGTTGCTGCTGTGCCCAGGCAAACAGCCCTTTGCTATATGGTCCCTCTACAGGAAGTGCATCACATAGATATTTGACTCTCTCATCTGTTTCTCGCTCAAAAGGAAAGAGATTGATGTTGCTAAGTGCTGGCTGCCTCCTTGAGACACAATATGCTCAGGATGCTCTTCAACCCCAGCCAGGATATCATTAACCTTCCCTTAGATGTTTGGCACTTTCTGTGATGATCAAATAAATAAATAAAGCCCCACAGATTTTTCTGCTTTCTCTCTCTTTTTCTGAGCTTGGGCATTTTTGGAAGCAGATGCAAAATTAAGTTTGTTTAAGTTTTGAGTGAAAACTTGTCTTTATGTCCTGCTGAGCACAACCCCTGAGAGCAGCAGCATCTTTTGAAAAGTACCACACACCTGCACCAGAACAACTCATCAGAAAGAGCTCTTCAGTTTATCCCAGCACACGTTTGGAGTGCCTCCTCCTTCTGATTTTTAATCCTCCGCAAAGGAGATCTCCAAGTAGGCACAAAGCCCACCCAAATTGCTATCAAGACTCCTTCAAGAAAGCAAACTCACTGCCTCTAGCCTTGTTGCATATAGAAGATCAGAATTAGTCTTTCTTCATATGATAAAATAGTGATAAAACTCAGGGGGACTGAGATGAGTTTCTGCATCAAAACACAACGGACAGGAGACAATGTGCTGCATTTCTGTGCATCCACTGTTTTCTGTGCTCTTTAAACTTGTTGTATGTGTGTAAACACTTCACATACACACACACACATATATATATGGGGAAGCAAAGTTGAAATGTCACAAAATAGTGGTTTTGGATGAATTAATAAAACCACTCACAGTTTAGTGGGTTGGGTTTGTAACAGACCAGTTCATCTGTGGTGGGTTAGAACATGCCAATTAAGAAGACAAACATAATTCTGCTTCATAAATTGACTAATTACCATGAAAACTCTGCAACTTGGAAAGTCTGAACTGTTCTGCCACAGACAGTATGTAAGAAAAGCAATATTCCAGTTTAAATTGAAGCTTCCCATGCCTCGGACAAGAAAATGTCTAAGCTCTGCTTTGAGTTCGGTAAAAATGCCAGCTACATTATTTACCAATATATTTAAAGTAGTGAGCACATGCATTACATTACATGACTTTAAATGAAATTTGTGTCCTGCTGTGTCCCCCAGTATTTCAAAGGAAAAGAGGGAGGAGAGAGGGAAAAAGACCAGGCAGAGCTGAATCCACTCCACAAACTGAAGATATCCACTGGCACTGCTGGAAATCCCCTCCTATGTACACTGAGCTCTCTGAGGACAAAAAACAAAGTTCTGAAGCATTTCTTCTGTCTTAAATCTTCTCTGCACATGAGGAGGATGCAGGTCCCAGCTCGACAAGTGGGAAAGAACCACTACAAGGTGCAAAGTGTCTCTGCCAGCCAGGGATGTACCCAGGGCTATAGCAATAGCAAAATCAGTCACTCTCTTACAGGAATAGCAGCCATTTCCACCACTGTGACCCAGGATGAAAGTCTGGGTGGGTTTCTCCATTCTCACTCTGACATGAAAAACAGTAAGTCTTTGTCTCTTAATTTTAAGTGTTGAGCCCCTGATTGCCTTCCAGCTTGGCTTTTTTAGAGCGCAGTAGGAACATTTGCTTTCCCTAAACTTTAAGTGAGATTATTTTCCCATCCAGTCACATCAAGAGATGCTGTGAACTTTAAGAAAAATTTTATCTATCTATCTATGTATCTATCTATCTATCTATCTCCGTGTATATCCTGAAAACTGTGGTGGCATCATTGGCATCAGGAGTACCTAGACTCTTTTTTATGTAAGGACAAAGCTTTATGGGCTTCACCTTTTATTTCATTCCAAACACAATTCCTCCTTTGTTGGTCACAAAACTGAATAACCACAGTTCCATAGAGTTCAGCATGTTCTTTATTTTCATTTTCAGGGCAGAGTCTGTTCACAAGTGAGATCTTGGCTCTTACAATCAGTTCACCAAAAGCTTAAATGCAGTCTGTGCCATGGGGAAAATAGTGGGAAAGATTGGAGACCTCTGCTGTGGTTATATCTGGATACCAGCTGTCAGTTCTCATCATTCTTGGGATAGCAGCATGCATTTTCCACCACAAATGCCATTAGGTGCATCAGAACACAGCCTTTGATAACAAACTAAATAGCAATAGCCCACATGAATCACGAAACAGCTAAAGAGAAAAGGCTGTGAGAGTTATCCAGAAAATCACTTGATTAAGAGCTAAAAGCGGCTACTGTTCCCTTAGGAGAATCAACAAGTTCCTTGTTGGTAGCAATTATCAAGGCACATCAAAGATTAGAAGACAGGTATTTATTGAGGGCAAAAAGACACAGGGCTGTGCCCACACATCTAAGATGTGAATTAGGAGCACAGGCAAAGGAGAGAGAAAATCATCTGTGGAACAAATGACAGCTCAGACGAGATGAACTCAGTTAAAGTACCACTCAGTGAAAGTCCTTGCAGTTACACCTGGGTAGAGCTGCTTCAGCCTTCCATGCACTTTACAGACTGAGCTACTCAGCAACCTCTGCTCACCATTTAGAGTTACTTGGAATGATGTGTCTCCATAAGGAAATCCTGCCAGAGCAATGTCTGATGTATTAGATGCTGATAGAGGGAGACAAAATCAGTGTAAACTGACCGGTTAAAATAAATGTTCCTCTTTTCAACCTTTATAATACTTTCCACTTGCCCCATTTTACTTTTGCTGGCGTGGGTAACACTGTGCTGATATTTTGATGATGGCTCTTGATACAAATCTCTTCAGGAGCTGATTTCATAGGCCATGGCTGGAGCTAAAGCACTTTATAGAAGGAAAAATGCTTTGCTGAGTGCTGTTAAAATTCCTGCAGAACTGATGATGGTCACATCCAAAACTCTTCTCACTGAGCCAGAAAGGCCAAGCTTGCACCTGCCCTGCTCCAGCAGCTCCCAGGAGGAGAGGGAGGAATTCTCACAGCTGACACATCTCCTGAATCTGCTTGGAAAGCAGTGATAAGGAGGCCTGGTTTTGGCTGGGATAGAGTTAATTTTCCTGTTAGGAGCTGGTACAGTGCTATGTTTGGATTTAGGATGAGAATAACACTGATAACACACTGATGTTTTAGTTGCTGCTGAGCAGTGCTTACCGTAAATCAAGAACTTTTCAGTTTCTCAGGCTCTGTCAGGAATCAGGTGGACAAAAAGCTGTGGGGCATGGCCAGAACAGCTGACCAAAGCTGGCCAAAGGGATATTCCATACCACAGAACATTGTGCTCAGTGTAGAAACTGGGGGTAGCTGGCTGGGAGCTGCCAATCCCTGCTCAGGAGCTGGCTGGGCATCGGTCAGCGGGTGGGGAGCAATAGTACTGTGCATCCCTTGTTTTTCTTGCCTTTGATTCCTCCCTCTCTTTTTACTATCTCCCTTTTCATTACTATTAATATTATTATTACATTTTAATTTATTTCAATTCCTAAACTGCTCTTACATCAACACACGGGTTTTATCTCTTTTTTCCCCCGATTCTCCTCCTCATCCCAGCATTGGGGAGGAATGAGGCAGCTGCTGCGTGGTGCAGAGCTGCCATCTGGGGTTAAACCATGACATAAGGAAATACACGCTGTCCTGGCAGGAAGCCTGGGCTGGGCTGGCTGTGACAGGCCACTGGAATTACTTCCTTGCAATTTATCCCATCAAGACCAACACACGTCACAGAGGAGGAAATGCACAGAAGAGCTTCCAAGGACAAGGTCACCTACTTGCCCGTGGCAGAGGCAGAAATAGGAACACTCCCTTCTGTCCCAACACCATAATTATTCTGATCAATTTTATTTTATGAGTGTCATTAGGACACTGCTGGGAAAAAAAATTATGACAATTAGAACACAGCAACTACTGGGATATAAAGTGGAGATGATATGGAACAAAGTTTTCCGAAAAATACAAGGAAATTACAAGTTTAACCACGAGTGAAACAGGAGCCTGGGCAGAACTGATCACATCTCTGAGACCAGCATCAATATGAAAGAAAAATCTGCAAGAAGGGAAATTTTAGGTGAGTGACTCACATGGTACTCATTTCAGGCAGGGGAAGTGACAGGCTGCAGTGAGAACCAGTCACTTTTCTGGCTCCTCAGCCTTGAGTGCAGCTCAGCAGGAGAGCCCAGACCCCTGGAGAGACTTGAGGGGCTCTTAATGAAGGATTTCTGCTCTACCCCATCCATGGCAGAGCCCCAAACACTCGGCAGGACCTCTGGTGTCTGTCTGAGCAGTGTGAAGTGAAAAGCAAGAGTGATTTGTGTGTGCATAGCCGTGAACACTCAACTGAAATATACCACCCAGCAGCAGTAAATAAAAGAAGCAAAGCCAAGAGACTGCGAAACGAATACCCCTGTCCTCCCCTGCCCTCAGGAGGAGGTCAGAGGCTGGTGCAAATCCCTTTGAAGTTAAAGGGAACAGCTGTGTGTTGTTAGTGAGCCCCTCTGACTCCTTTGTTTCTAACTCAGCTCTCAGTGATATAGCAGCAGTGCAATTTAATGCATATAAGGAAACCAGAAGACTTTTCATGGTTTATTTGATTTTTGTTTTTTGGTTTTTTTTCTTAGGTCATCTGGGATACTTCAGAGACTGTTCATATGAGTGCAGAAAATAGCAGAAAGGCAGCCACTCATGGAGAATGGAAATGCTATGCTGTTTTAATGAATGCAAATCATTCAGGTGCCTGGAAAGCCCTTCAGTGTAAAGGGTTAGTAATTACCAGCAAATAAGTAGTAAGTGGAAAAATGTTCTCTGTGGTCTGGAGTGTTCAGTCCTCCCCTTCTACCCCTCCTTCACATAATTAAAACTAAATTGACTGATTGCTGTGTCCTCTATTAACAAACTGAAGGTAAAGGAAGAGGCAAGGTAAGGCATAACACTTCAAGTCAATGGAAAATAAACCTGGTGAGGCAAGAGACAACTGTTCTTCACCCCGTGCCATGCTGCTAACCCTGGGATTTGAGGTCTTACAGCACATGCTGTCAAATGTAGTCACTTTGCTCTGCAAGAACTGGCCCCTAAATGTACCAGGTGTCCCCTCTCCCCGTGTGTCCCCAGCAGTCTTCCCACTTTGGAGCAGCTCCAGGTGACAAACCTCAAATATGATTTCCTCCTCTGATATTACTCAAAGTGATGGTGGGGTGAAATCGTCACCAGGATTTTCATGGCTGCCTGGGGCAGAGGGAAGGCTCAAGGGAAACAAGAATTTGGACAGAAGACTGCTGGTCTAGCCAGTCACCCTCTCCTATCCGTAATTTAGATAATTTTCAACCACTGCACAAACAAAGCCATGCGACTGGTAGCAGTTTTTATTTGCTGAGAGAATCATTAGCAAGTGTCTGTCTATCCAAGGCCTCTCTTACCTGTAAGGCTGCTTAGGGATTGTGAGATGGGTGCATTTGTGTATCTTCCTTAACAAAATGACCCCCACACCCACCTCTTGGGTGGTCCAGGGCACTGAACAGTCCCCAGGTTAGTGGTGCTTTAATTATCAGTTTCTGAAGGGCAAAGCAATCTACCCCGAGCAGATAGGAGAGGCTTTGATAAACAGCCCATTCCCCTTTCCTCTAACCTTTGCAGGAGGACATGCAGAATGATGGTAGGATTGTGTTTGGGGCATTGCTAGGAAAACAGGCTGGTTTTGCCAAGGCTTCGTTCCCTGATGTGCTCCCTATTGCTTTGCTAATTCTCTTTTCGATTCCAAAGGCAGGAAAGGGAGCTTCCCCATCAGTGTTTTACAAAAGAGCTGGGGTTAACAGGCATTAATGCAAGCCATGACCAACATTGGACTGCTTTGTTCATGTGGCATCAGACAGCTTATATAAGATAGAACTCTATTTTCTTTAAAACCCACATTGTTTCACATGTGCATAAGATATGATTTAAATTCCAGTTTATAAGTAAGGTACAAAACCCTTCCTAAGCTAGAAACAAAAATAAAACATTGTCCAAGAGAGTAAAGGACTCCTGGGGTTCTTTAGAGATTCCTATAGATCAGAATGTCCCATGGATTTTCTCCCAACTCAGAGGTTCTTTTTCTTCCACCCAACAAATGTAAGTATTAAAACCACCACAGCAATGACTTAGTCCACATTTCATTGCCTGCACTGGTACAAAGGTTTCTGTGTAGTCTGTGATCAAAGCAAGCTGCAACCTCTGTCAAATAATTACACAAGGAGAATTTTCAGGAGGATTTTCCAAGATATATTAAAACCTATTTATTTATGATGGCACAATTAGAAGGCTGCAGCAATAGGAATCAAAATAACATGCTATGAACACAAATGATCTCCAAGAAACCTCATCAAGAGGCAGTCCAGACATATTTGTACTGCAGGCAAGGACTGCCTTAACTGTTTACTTCCTTTCTGTACATCTGTGATTCCATCCTTTTTCATGCATGAATAGGAGATTGAAGTGCTAAACTAATTCTGCACAGAGAAAAAAAAAGAAGCATGCTAGCTGAAACAAGGCTCTTTTCCTGTTTAACACAGATATCCCAATTATTTGCAAAATAGGACTTTCACTCTGTTAATTACATGTGCAATGACAATTCAGGTTATTGACAGGAAAGAGTAGATAATAATTGCACAGGAACCTCAAACGGATGCTTTCCAACCTTCTCCCTAAAAAGCTGTGGATTTCTAAATATCATATATCTCGATTGTGAAAATATCTCAATTGTGAAAATTATACACTTGCATCACAAAAACTTGACTGGGGTTTTTATCCAGTTTACTCGCCTGATGTGTGTTTTGGTATGAAAATGTTACATTTCTTGCTGAAGTTTGCAAAACACAAGCACTGCTTTTGCCTCTCAAACAGCCTGTTTTGCTCCCAAATAACAGCACTGCTCTTTTTTTAGCTCAGATATTTGATACCAGCAGGTGAGAAACGAAACCCTCACATATCCTACCAAAGACTCCGCTGTTCTTTGACTCTGCACAGCATCAGAGCACAAACACACGTGGTGGAATGAGCATCCACGGCTGTTTCAGTGGAACATTTTTTTCAAAGCCAGGAATATAACTTGTGGACCTGCTGTCATCCCAGCTTCTGCCATGCCGTTGCACACCTCTACAAAGCAGAATTAAAGTTTGAGGTTCATTTCCCAAGGTTCAGCCTGGAGATAGCTCTGTAATTTGAAATAGCCACGCCTCACACAGCAACAAAGCTGAAGGGGAAGCTGCCAAAGGTTAATCTTTCCTCTGGTATTTCTGCCCCAGCTTTGCTTGGCCGGAGTTGCCCTTGAGCTGAATTGAGGAGGACAATGAGACTGTTAAGCAGTTTGGCTTTGTTTTGCACGCTATGGAAACCCTAATTCCCTCCTGGGAGAGGATCTAAGAGATCTGGTTGGCCACACCAGAACCCTACACGTGGAATCCCAGCGCCTCACTCGGCACCGCCCATATCTGAATCTGCAGCTTTGCCACTCAGCACACATCTGCCTCTGAAACAGGCTCTGCCTCATTCCCCCTGGCACGGGTGCTGCTTCCAGGTCAGTGTCTGAAATCACCTCCCCTCGCGGCAGGATGATTCCTAATGGTGGTAAATGGAATGCACACCCGTGGCTGCTGTGATGCAAACCCGGTTGCTATGTTGCTGATCCTCCCAATTATTTTTGTACACCTGGCAGGCCTCACCATCCACCTGGAACTGGCACAGCAACATCGAAATCAAATGGAGTAAAGATAAAGCCTCTACAGGACAAATATAAATGACTAATAAGCTTTTTGCAATGCCAACGTGTGCCAGCCAGACATATTAAAGAAAAAGCTCAGGTTGCTTCTGCTCCTTCCTCCCCTGTGCCACTTAGGGATTTCCTCCACCACAGACAATCATGGATATGATGTCACCTCACTGAACCTCACCGTGCCCAAGGGCAGAAGCTATTTTTTTCCAACTTACTTCTGGAAGCCAATCCATCTTAGAGCCGCATGAGGGATAGCAAATCTGCTTATCCACTGCACACAGACAGATGGCACAAGAGAGTGAAAACTTGAGTCAAGGATGCTGGTCAGAATTCACCTTGCCACATATATGTTCATGCTGGAGACCCTCACATTCAGGTCTGTCAGGCACTCCAGTTGTTCTGGCATCCTGACCTCCTAAACGGGATTGGGGGGTTTAAACATTAAAGAGTGCTCCAAGCGCTTTCTTGTCCATGCAGAACCTCCAGGCACTGCAAGCTAGAGTTCTCCGTACATCTCACAGCCTACTGTAACAGCCCTATGTTATCCCCTGTCTGCATCCATACCTGCACATAGACGGCCTGCAAGGGAAAAACCAGCTGCCATAGGAGTCACAGGCTGGCAGAAAGGCTGACATTGCTGCTGTCACTGTGCTTGTGCTGCGAGCGACCTGGTCCTGGCTCCCTCACGCAACTCCAGATGTGCACCCCAGCACGTTCCCAGCACAGCCCTCTCTCACACCCTGACAAAGAAGATGCCTCAGAGGGCTCAGTGAAATGCAAATGTAGCTGGTTCAAAAAGAAAATGAAATTCTGAGGGTTTGCACAGGAAACAGCCTGGGGGCGGAGAAAGGAGGCTGAATGCCGTGCATTGAAATGCAAAGAGAAAATTTTCTTTCTCAGGAAGAGCAAAAACCCCCCTCCGGGTGATAATTTTGTTAAGGTAGCAGGAGAGTAACTGGCAGCAAAATCTACTCTAAATTGGTCCTGAGAAACCGTTTGAGTTAAATCATCCCCGGTGTTTTCCACTGCACGACACTTCCTACTTTTTTCATCACTGCTGTCTTGAAACACACGGGAGAAGAAAAATTTAAATACACAGGGGAAGAAAAAGTCTATCAATACTTAATGAGAGCAGAAATGATGCAAACAGGAACCCCTCCAATGATCCCAACACGTCCCAAGCACACTGAGTAATTACCATCAGCCCATGTTCCCTCTCAGCTGGAGTTATTCATCTCTTCAGCTGCCTGCGCTGTGCTGTTTCTTGGTGGCTGAACCTCTTGCATACAAAACCATCAGACTGCAGAACTGCTTCACAGACAACCATTTTGCCATTCATAGAAGCTCTTTTAGCTTTGCCAGGCTGTGCTTGAGTGGATTCATCATACCCAGTACCTGAGGGAAAAAATGGGAATGGGTTTGGCAGGCAGAAGCTAAAGATTTGGCTTGGTCTGAAAAAGATAGGTGCTGGTTCAACCAGCGGGGAATGTTTGCTGGCAGAGGGAGCAGCCAAGAGGAATGTGCGTTGGAGGGGACCCTGAATTCAGCAGGGACCAATGCCAGCGAGCAATGGGCTGTCCTGGCACGTGGGATGTCCTGGCACGTGTGCCAGCGGTGGAGGCACAGCCTCTGTCTCCGGCTCTTCCGGCGTCACTTCACACAGGGCACTTGTGCTTCTCTTTCAGACTCACTTGGTCTCCACGCGCCGCTGCTGGTGCACTAATCGGCGATGCATCCTCACGCATCAGCCACACCTCCGGCTCTCATCCTCCAGGTTTTGTTTTACCCCTGCCCGACCACCCTGGCATTACACACCCGCCTGTCCCCGTGTCACCAGAGCCCTGCCCCGGCTGAAGAACAAAGGGACAAGCTGTGTCTGCAACGATTTTTTTTTTTTTTTACTAATCAACAAACTAGTAACTTTTTTCCCATAATTTTTTCCTTCTTTGTACTTCCCAGACACCCAGTTTACACCACATGCTTCTGCCTACGTGTGTGGGTGTGCCACCCCAAACCTTCCCTGTTCCATCCATGCAATGGCTCCATTGCTGTCCTGTGGTGACAGGAGTGACAAATTCTGCCTGTTCTTTCATTCCAGCTTGTTCTGAGGACCATGCATGCTGAGAAATGCTACAGGCTGCAGAAGGAATGGAGTCTGTTTTATGAAATGTCTCTATCATATAGACTCTTTGATGGCTATGAAGAAAGCAAGCTCGTAACTTTCCACACAGGAAGAAAGCATGAAAAATCCTCTTCTCTTCTGGTGCTTTTTCACTGAGTGTGTAAACAGCCAGTGGTTTTGAGAACCCAATTCCTCCCTCGTCTGCTACTGAACTGCCCAGGAGTTACTTGTAGTTCTCAAGAGATAACAGACTGACACTCACCCACAGGCACGGCCTGTAAAAATGATCAGATTTGAAGCTGTGATATCTTTTAGGAGGCAGGGTGGAAAATAAAATAACCAGCCTTGGGAAGGGGGATGAAAGTACTGGAGCTTTTTGTCTCCCCAGCTCTAGTCCAGAGTGCTGAAGTAGGAGGTTTGTACCCTGCTCTGTTTGCTGGAGGAGACAGGGCTTGGGGCAAACAACTTCAGCTCTGGTCTTCTGTTGACTCCAACAAGTAGAGCAATTACAGCCATCCTCTGAAGTGCTGGAGATAAAGGTTATCTCGAGTAAAAAGAATGCTGATGTTTCTGGGTAGCCCTTGTTCACAGAGAGGAATAGCTAAGCAAACTCCCTATGGACTTCGGGGAAACACAAAGGCTCTCCAGAGTTTATGTGCTGAAATAAGGCTCCTGGGAAAACTTTAACCTAACCTTTCTCCAGCTGTTTGCTTTCATAGAAAAATCTATGTGTATCTATGTGAAGGAATCTCAAGAAGAACATTTAAAATACATATATATATATACTTTTTTACCCAAGTTTCACTTTCTACATGGGAAGAAACAGATCAAACTCCAGCAGGTCTAACTGGGAGATGACTTAAGTGATTGGGGAAATTAAAGTGTGATGACATTCCATTTTCTTTTTTTTCTCTGCTGTATTTTATGTGCATTTTAGGCTCTCATTCTGCATTGTAGAAGATGCAGTTACAAAAGACTAAGTCTACACACAGTTCCCTTGTGGCTGTGTATGTGGAACCATGGGGTAGTTGAAAAGAGAAGTTGGTTTTATTAATTTTACCTAATTAATTAATTTACCAATTAAGAATTGGATTTACATATTTCCAGATTAATAATACTTTTGGATAATCTATTTTACTAACACAATACATGAATAGACAGTGCTGCCTTCTAAGCACTGTTGATAATTTCTATTCCTTTTTGAGATGCTGCTTTGAAATTCTTTCCTGGATTCATCGAATCTGGGTTCTGAAGAGAAAATGCACTGCTTTCTGCAGTTATTTTTTTCTCTTGAATTTCCTGGTTAAATTCCTTGGAGCATAGTTTTGCCTGACTGGCAGAATATCTACATGAATAGCTCCTGGCAAAATGTAAACACTGACACATTAGGGGACAAGTTACTTTAGTTGTGAAAGCAAGCAGATATTTGTCTAAACAATACTATAACTGTTTTAAGGAAGTAAATACAAGAGTGACTAGATAGGAAATGCTTTTATTCTACTAAAGGAATTTCTTGTATTCATTTCAGGCAAAAACTACAATAAGCATTCCCACTGCGGTAAATGAACTAAATAAGGCTAAGTGCTACCCAAGGTAAAGAAGTTTACAAGCCCCTGAGACAACAAGGTTGCAGAAATGGCATCTTTGTCCTTTTGAGGGGTCATGTGAGCCAAGGAACATGGATTTACCTTCCAGAAGGGCTGGAAGCTACGCAGGCACTGGAATTGCTTGCTTGTGTCAGTGAGCAGTTCCAAATGCCTGAGGTGATCACAACCCTGCAGTTATTGTACCACAGCAGGGCTTTTGGGTTTGCCTAAGGGTTACTTCCAAAAGTGTGTTAGTGGAGATGCCTTGTTAAGAAAATTCAAACAAGTTGTTTTATACAGCTCTCCTTACCTGTTATGTAAAATTACTACAAAGCAGACGCAGCCATGATCTGCAATTTCTCCTTCTGAGGAATAAGCTCGAATTGAATGTTCCAGGAACTTTCCATGCTGGGATGCCAGAACTAAAGTGATCCAAAAGTGTCTGGTTTAGATCTGGAGCTCATTCTGAAAAAACTGCGGCCAGATCTCCCCAAGGTTTAACCATTGCCCCATCCTACAGCTGGGGTTGCTTTGGGGACTCCTTGTCAGAGAGTCTTTAGGGATTCAGCCCTGTGAATCCCAACAAATGACAGATTTAGCAGCAAATTCCATCCCTAAGCTACTGACTGCTGGAGGTTTATCTGTGCTCTGATTCTATAATTACCACCCTTATCTTATTTATCTCTCTTGCTAGACCATGAAAGACAGTGGAAATAAATAATGACAGAGACTGTCACTCACAATGCTAATTATGCATTAAATACTGCAGAGGTCCTGAGGTTTTGCTTCATGGTAACAGTCTCGCTTTCTTCCTCATTTCGCAGCAAATCCAATTACACTTAAATTATAAACCTCTGGGCCTTGACACAACTTTTACAGCCCCTTTTATATTGCTCCTTGGTCCTGCTGTCTCACAGATGGCCAAGCCTATCTGGAGCCATTTATTTGCTGTTGGTTTACATGCCTGCTGTAAAATGCTCTATTCCCTTTGTAAGAAACCTCAAGCTCCAACTTAAATTTGTGCTTTTGGACCCCAGAGTCTATAAAACATCCTGGGTTTATGTTCTTCTTAGTGGATAGACACAATTAAAGATAAAAAAATTACACCTCAAGATAAAAAAAATAGTTGGAGCATGAGGGAAAAGAAAGAGCAGTCAGTGCTTAGGTAAGGTTTCCTAAGGTTTTTTCAGGCAGAGAAGTGATGACCTTGAAGGCTGGACCAAAGGGAACTTGAGTCTGTAGGAATCATTAAAGATGCCAGGCCTTTCATATACATTACTGACACTGTGAGTGAAACAAAAATCTGCTCCATGGTCAAAAGAGTAACTGGATGACAGAAAAAGACCATGAAAAGAAAACATCAGCTGAGCTGTGATCATTACAAATTCTTTGGAGCTGGGTATACACCGCACACAAATATCATCCTGACACAGAATTCAGGACAGGGTAGATTTCACTGAGAACAGGGCAAAGCATAAGTTAGGAGGAGGCAAAGATCGGCAGGGTGGAGATGGAGGCAACGTGTGAGACACGATGATGTAAGATTGCTTGTGCCATGATTGCTCCTGGAAACCTGAATCAGATCCTGTGATCCCACAGCACAAAATGCCTCATCAATTTCTCAAAGACATTCCCCCTAAAAATCTTTAAACCTTCATCAAAAGCAGTGACACCTCCTGTTCCAGTTTGAGTTTCCACTGGCTTTTAGGCAGAAGCTACAAGTAGAGCAAAGACTAAAATATACCAGTTGGGAGAATAAACGTTACCCTGGCACACTCTGAGCTGGCCAGCTGAGGAATTTATCCTACCAGAGCATAAATATGAGGATGAAAGTTCTCAATAAAAACAGATTCCAAGAAAACCATCCAACTGTATGGCTCTGATCTTCATTTTCCACCTGAAGGAAACCATAGATAAGTGCAAGCTGGGCCATCTCCACTGTGGTTTTCAATCTTCAGACCAGCTGGAAAGGGATAAGAATAATCAGGAGGCTCTGCATGCTCTGAGGAGGAGTGGCAGTAAAGAAGGGCCTATATGAAACTCAGTAGGGAAGCACCCTCCATTTCCTGACCCAGATACCTGGAATAGGTGAGGGTTATCCCAGAGCCAGTGAGGGCAGCACCATGTAAACATCAGAGACAAAGACATAATTAGTTACATAACTGAACAGCCTCAGTGGCTCACGTACTTCACAATTACTTTTTAAGAGATGTTGCTGTTGCCTGCTACTTGAGATAGAAATACCCATAACATTTTGCAACACCAAATCTCACATTATAAGACATTTCACCAGTGAAGAAGCACCCTGGTCTAAATAAAACTCCAAGAGCCACTGTCTGAGGCCCTGAACAGCCAGAAGCACTTAGAACTTCTCTTTTCCTATTTCTGTGCTCAGTGTGTCATTTTGCATCCTGAAGTGCCATCAGTTCCCTGAGGACTGGCCAACCCCGGTGTTGCAGAGCAGTCTTTGCAAGGATCCACTGAATCTCATTCCTATGGTAACCTGATCTGATTCAATTTTTCACATCTGCTAAGGAGATCATGACAGAATTCATCATAGCTGCAGACCAGGCGGGCAGCAAGCAGGCAGCAGAGGGAACCTGAGCTGGAGGTGGCACTTCTAGACCTGCTCCCTTTCCTTTGTTAGCCTGGGCACTCAGTGCTGCTATAAATACACAGCAGTCACTTGACCTTGGCAGTTGCTTTGGCTGCAATAATTCTCCTTTGCAGCTGGCAGGGGTTCAAGAGGAGCACATGCCCTGCTGCCCCTGGTGCTCAGCTGGAAGGAATGACCTTCCCCTTGCTCTGAAGGTGCAGCTTTGTGGCATTCAGGCAGTAAAACAATTAG